>CM056210.1:24750222-25305222 GCA_029692085.1 Gymnothorax javanicus | reverse complement strand
GAAGTTGAAAGTAAGAAAAAGCATTTTTTCACATTGTTGAACAATGTCACATACAAACTCTGTATCTGCTGGTTGCAGCTCTTCACTGAAGCTGCATCACACTTAAATTGAGTGAAACATCAGGACGCCATGTTTTCATGGTCACGGCATTTCATCTAATAGAAAATATCTAGATCTTGTGCATCATGTATCAAATTGCCCTGTATTTCAGCAGGACATATTTGGGATCTTGGGGAAACCTTGGGATCGCCACTAGAATTTAAAATGAGCCCTAAAGGTCCACAAGTTTGAATACAGCAACTGCATTTGACAAACGCACATTTGGGATCAGCAGAGTTGAAAAGGTTAAGCAGGTGGTATTGTCTTCATAACATTCTTTACCACCAACTGATGTGAACATGGAGCCTGTTTTGGGCTGTAGGGTTGTTGTGGTCTAATTTTGAGAGCAAGGAAGAGGGTCATGTGCTCACTTTGGAGTCTGACAGGTAATTACCGCTGCCGTCGCCGAGTGGCAGACAGGTTGGAGAGACTGGCCGACATGCCTCGACGTATTCAGCAGGTTTTTGCTAATTTGTGCTTGCTGGCTTGTGTAGGTATGCGTCTCTCACAATATTTACACATACGCTCCTCCATTCTCCTTTTTGTTGAAGCCAGTGAATGGCCCTTACTGTTAAGCTCGGGGAAGAGCGCTTGCTTTGCACATTCATTTACTCAAAATTAAGCTGATTTTAGAATTTTTTAAGAAACCGCCAGCGCCTATAATGGTATTTTGACCTCCTTGGTCGCCCCACTGCTCGTCCTAATTGCTGTCAAGCACACTTTTCTGGAGTTTTCCATGCACAATCCTGTCACTGCACTCACCGCCATTCTCATGCATCTTCACTGGCTACCTGCTGCTGCTGGAGTTTAGGTGGGAGCTTTTTAAAGCTCGTCTAAAGGGCAAAGGGCAACAAATCAAGCAGCTCCACTGAACCATCTTCCAGTTCTCAAACAGAGTTCAGATTACGCAGCTGCCCTGCACATGCCTGGCATGCTAAGTAATGGCCAGGACACAATTAGATCATCGATTTTAAAGAATACAAAGGCGGGTGCCCATTTATTCCAGATTTGTAGGAAATATTGGCACCTATCTACATAAGAGGGCAGCCCCTACAGCATCAGGGTAATTTTCACGCAAAAGCAAACCATCAGGTAATATATGCACTCACTCTGGCCTCGTCTCTCTTCAGCATCCGCGTGGTTTCTCTCTCTCTGTCTCTCTCTCTCTCTCTCTCTTTCTTTCTGTTTTGGCAGTAGAATCATCCCAGCTTGCGCAAGATATTTTTCAACATCGCTAGTATCATGTTGTAATGTTCCACGTGGTGAGACCCTAGCAACCACCTTGTTAACCTTAGCAACCACCTTGTGAAAAGTGATATCAGCCAAGCAACACCTGAAAAGTAGCACCTGTGCTGCTAGCAAAAGCATTAGCTGTAGCAGCTCTAGTAACAGCTGAGCGATCACAATAAACATTTTCTTTTGGAATTGGACATTTCTAGCTCAGGTTATGCATTTCTTTATGTTCTGGAATTACAGCCTCCAAGGAGGGGGGGGGTGGAGGTTATGTTTTTGCCGCATCTGTCTCTCTGTTCAAGAAATATTTTAAATAGTTCAGATCGAATTTTCGTAAAAGTTTGCTGTGAAGGGGATCCTGAGCCAAGGAAGAGTTGGTTACATTTTCAAGCCAATCGGCCAAGTGCCTCCACATTAAATGTATTTTCAGCCTTAATTGGAAGATATTTACCTCCATATGAAGCAAACTGTAACAGAATTCCAGCTCCTTTAAAATGGTGACACTGTCCAAATTGACCTTTCTGATTGACCTCTAATTGACCTTACTGAATTTCTCACAGTGCTGACAAAACATTACAGGCCGCAGCCGAGAGGCTACAGAGCTTGACTCGGACTCAGGAAGTTGGTGGTTCGAGCCATAATAAGGGCAGCCAGAGAAGCTGTTGGACCCTTGAGCAAGACCCTTAACCCCACATTCGTCTAAGAGGGGACTGGACTGGCTCTTGCTTGGCCAAATCCACTGCAAGGCTCTTTGAATGAAAGTGTCAGCCAAGTGCAGGAAGTGCAGTGATTGAACAGCACACACATTTATTCTTTAATATGAGGTGCACGTATCAGTGCTCGAGCGACAAGTATTCGAGATACCAGAGCGGAACATAATACCCTAGTTAAAGCTTTGTTGTGCTTATAATCAGGCCGACAGTGTGGGGATACATTACAGATTGGACCCCCTCCAGAGACCAGCGCGGCGTGTGGATTTCCACCTTCGGCGTTACCAGAAGCATTATCTTTACATTACACTCATTTAGCAAATGCTTTTATCCAGAGGAGATAGCTAAGTGCTTCCGCCCAATTCGCGAGTAATTGTGTCAGAACTGCCGAACAGCATTCCCAAATGAGTGAGTGAACGCTACATCACTGGTCCGCTAATGCAGGTAAGCCTGGATGAAAACCGCAGTACTCGTTTAGAGCACAGGTTCGATTTATAACAAGATTGAATCTGTGGAAAACATAAAATCGTAATACATAATTAACACTGCTCAGTAATGCACAGACTTCCGCCACAGATGTAAACGAGCAAGCTATTTGTCGTTAGAGCATCATTAGTTGGATTCATATGGAGTGAACAGTTTAGGAATTACAGCCCTTTAACAGTGTGTAACTGTCTAAATACTTTTGGAGTTCACTCCATATCGGAAAGTAGTTTAGACTAAATTAATGACCTCTGTGTACCTGTGGGAGTATGGTCCAAGGAAAACACCAGCGACCGTACCATCAGGCAGCTCTCTGGACAGCCCTTGGGAATGAGATTCTGAGATTAGATGGACCCCATCGGTAATGTGAAGTTCGCCAGCACTAAAGATGGCTGCCTTGGGGATTAGTTTGGGTACTTCTCAAACAGTTAGGCTGCAGTTCAGGTGTGCCAGTCCTTCATAGACTCCCCACTCATATCAGTACTACAGAATCAAACGGTCTAAGTAGTAAGCGTGACTACGTCATCTGAAGGGTCCCATCCTGTGGGCGTAGCTCAAAAACATAGAGGAAAATGCATTTGTTATGTATTTCTAGCCTGCTGTCAAACATAAATTTTTGCCAATTGACACGACCAAATAACTTAGCCAGGTATCAAGTTGTTCTATTTGATACAGGCAGTCTGCACATGCTCACTGGAGCATGCATATCTCTTCTAGACAGAAATGTTGAAAAACTTCAATTTTAGAACAAGCTTTCGGGTTCCAGGAGTTCCCCAAGGCTATGTGGTGGCCTTGTTGTTTTCCGGCATTTCTAGTTTAAAATTCAGAAATATGCACGGCATTGTGGGTCAGCAAAGGCCACAAAGTGTAAGAGGGGTTTTGAGGCAAAAGGAGATATACGTATACCATCTCCCAATATGGGATATGTCTAGTTCTGTGTCAAGACCTTTGGTACACTGAAGCAGCATTCAAAATATGCCAAAAGTTTGCTGCATTTTTTGGGCTGTATTTGAAGGCTCCTCCTGTTTTGCACGGCTCCCGTGCCGTAGCAGGCGAGAGCAGTCGCATTTGTGAAGCACTCATGGGTTGCGTCACTCTAGTGGTGACAGACCTGGGGCCAGCTTCAGAAGTGCACTTTTGCCAGAGCACATCCATTATAAAGGTTGGATCAGGTTTTCCTGGGTCAGTATTGGGGAACTGTAACAAAGTTCATTAAACAAGAGACTGCAGCTTTATCTGATGACCTTTGTACTGAAGTAGAAAGGTTAGCTGGTTCAGTCATGAACGTCTAAAGGGCAAATTAGTGTGTTGAGTAGGAGGACAGTGAGTGAACTGTTTCGGGGTTAAAAGAGAGAGGCAATGCAAGTGTGTGTGTGTGTGTGTGCGTGCGCGCGTGCGTGCGTGCGCAGATGGGACAGGGGTGAGGTAACAGTGGATTTGGGTGTGTGTGCGTGTGTACTGGAATTGAAGGTGGGTAATGACACAGGCAGAGTCTGTAGGATCTGTAATCAGCGCGACTCCTGGCGCATGATTATACCATTCGACAGCCACACGCTAAACACCAGCTTCTGCCTCATACTTACCTGTTACTCTGGAGTCTACGCAGCCAAACACACTGAGACCTTCTGCCTGAGTGCAGCCTCCCTTCACCTTCCTTCACTTATGCATTGTGTGTGTGTGTGTGTGTGTGAGAGAGAGACAGAGAGAGAGAGAGAGAGAGTGTGTGTGTGTGTGTGTGTGTGTGTGTTTACTTATGTATGTGTATGTGTGTGTGTGAGAGAGAGAGAGCTGTGTGTAGTTGCTCAGAAAGCACAGCTGGCCTCTCCCTCTAGCTCGAATAGCATGGAGAGGAAATAATTATTTGCTCATGGTTGTGTGTGTTTGTGCATGTCACCACAGATGTTATATATGGTTGTCTTAAAGGTACAGTTTTATATGACCATCCATAACGATGGCTGTGTTTTTTTTTCTCTTGGTGTATTTTGTGATTGGTATGGTCTCTATATGCATAGTGTGTATGTGTATGTGTGTGTGTGGTGGCTATCTGGCAGTATGTGTGTGTGTGTGTGTGTGCGCAACTCTGCGCAGATGTTGGTGTTTATGGCTATAGGTGTGTGGGTGTGTGTTTCAGTATTAATGTGCATAGCTATAGGTGAGTGTCACAGTGTATTGCAGGGGTCCCCAATCATTCCCAGAAAGGGCCGGTGTGGGTGCAGGCTTTCATTGCAACCAAGCAGCTACACACCTGATTCTACTAATCAGGCTTATTAGCAAAGAGTCCAGGGGTTGATTAGTAGCATCAGGTGTGTAGCTGCTCGGTTGCAATGAAAGCCTGCACCCACACCGGCCCTTTCTGGGAAAGACTGGGGACCCCTGATGTATTGTGTGTGTTGGTGTATACGCTATTTGGTGCTTGTTGGAGAGTATTGACATGTATCAGTGTAAAGTTGTTGGTGTATATTTGAGGGCATTAGTGCGTAATATTAGTGTATACGGTTGTAGGTGTATATTTGAGAGTATTAGTGTGTGATATTGGCGTATATGGCGGAAGGTGTGTGTTTGAGGGTATTGGTGTGCGACATTAGCGAATACAGCTGTATGTTTCGAGGATATTAGCCTGTGATGTTTGTGCATACGGCTGTAAGCGTGTGCTGAAGGGCACTGGTGTGTGATATCGGTGTATAAGGCTGTAGGAGCATGCACACGCCTGCATGTATGTGCAGTATGTGTGTGTTCATGTGCTAATGCGTGGTTGGCACGGAGTGCTGGCTGAAGTTGCGCATCTCCTGCTCTCCCGTGTGTAGCTGTGCTAATAGATTATTGATGCTCTGCTGGGCCGGCGATGGGCCCAGGCTGCTAATGGGCTGAGAGTCCCTTGGTAAAACATGATACCCCCATATACCGCTCCCCCCTCCCTCCCCATTACACACACCTGCTGGGGTCCCAGGAGAACCCAGCGCACCCCCCTACAGAGAGAGAGAGAGAGAGAGAGAGAGAGAGAGAGAGAGAGAGAGAGAGAGAGAGGGAAGCTTAGAGATGAAAAAGAGCCTGAAGGATAGCCAGCCTGCTAGTGCACCCCTTCACCTCTCCCCTCGCCTGCTCTATCTATCCATCTTTCTCTCTCTCTCTCTCTCTCTGTCTGTGGACAGATGGATGGAGGTATCGGATTTAAATGACCTGTAAGACAAAAAAGGTTACCTCTCCCTCCGCACAGTCGGTCTCTCTCACTTTTTCTCTCTTCGTCTGACTCTCGATCCCTCTCTCTCCCTCTCCCCTCCCTCTCACTCTCTCACTCCCTCTCTCACTCTCTCTCTCTGTCTCAGACTTTAAACCCTTTGTTCTTGGAGTGTTGTGTAGCTCGGACCATTTCGACAGTTCTTTAAGAGTCTCATGTACAGTTCCATTGTTTGAATTTCACACAAATGTTTGCAGGTCAATATCCAAGTACTTGCTGGGGAGCTGTTTAACTTTTTTTATGAATGCTGCGAATAACTGCCAAATTCCTCTTTTGTTTCGGTATCAAATCAGCTCCGGTCTGAAGCTGTGCGTTTGTTCGGCGGTTTCGGTTAGTTCCAGGTTGTGTTCGTTTCAGGTGAGCACTGTTTTCCTGTGGCTTAAGTAGGCGTTGCAGTTGATGTGTTGAACGGTCCAAGCATCATGAAGTGAGGTGAGACAGATTAACCCTGACTGGGGTGTGGTAATCCAGTGCTAACTAGTGCGGGAGCCAGTGAAACTGTAGGCTTGAACAGTGAGTTTTAAATACAGTTGTGAATTACCGTGCTGTTATGATAAAGTGCGTATATAGTATATAGTGACACTGATACCATAGAATGTTGTACTGTATACTGCAGTCAGTGTTATGGTACATTGTGTAGCAGCGACTCGCGACAGAACTAAACTGCAAAAAGCAGTGTTACGGCACGATTTTAGACAGTGTGGAGTGTATTGGTGTGTAATATGAGTGCCACAGTACAGTTTTGAACAGTGTGTTCAGAAGTATCGGGCCTATAACACAGTGTGAGTAGCTGTTATTGAGTTTGTGGTTTTTTGTAGTAATACAGCGGCTACTGTTTATTTCGCAGTCATTCAGTACGAGGTAACTAGCGGTGCTACCGTGGTGGTTGGATGATGTGTGCAGTGGCCGTTTAATATTGTTGCAGGAGAGGGTGTTTAGCAGTGATATATGTTCCCGTCCATTATCTAATCTGCTAATTCTGGGGAGGACATACACACCCTGGGCAGTGCGACAGTCCGGAGCTGGGAACACACATACCATTCACTTTAACCCATGGGCCATTCAGAGCCTCCAGTTAACCTGACGTGCATGTCTTTGGACTGTGGGAGGAAACCGGAGTACTCGGAGGAAACCCACGGGAACACGGGGAGAACATGCAAACTCCACACTGGAAGTCCCTGGGTCAGATTTGCAAGCCACTGCACCACTGTGGCGCTCAGGTCTGATACTCGGTGTATTCAGCAGTATTACAGTGCATGGGAGCGTGCGTGGAATACCATAGTGTTTGGGTGGTGCTTCCTGAAGCATTATGCAAACTGAGAGTGTAGCTAGATGTCCTGAAAAGAATGATTTCCGGTGTAGCCCAACGGAACCAGATGAAAACTGGAGGTGTTTTATGATTCACGGGACCTAATTTTTACAATAGACAATGCGATGGTCAGATGGGAGTGGGCGAGTGAGAGAAATGTGTTTGTGGAAGAGGAAGAGTTACGAACACATAACAATAACTGTTCACCATCTCTTCCTCTCTTGCTCTCTGTCTCTACCTCTCCCTCTCTCTCTCTCAGTTCAGTTGGCTTTATTAGCATGAACTTTGGATCAAACATGTTCCCCAAAGCAGAAAATCCCATGCAGACAATTGAATCGGTGAATTCAGTAAGAGCTCCATGTTGAAAATGTGCGGTGTTGTCCCTTATTGAATTCACCAATTCAGTTCAACAGTTCAACAGCAATTACAAAGAATTTCTGTAAAATTAGTTTATTTTTTTAAAATAAATTTGGCATCTCCAATCCCACCCGAATCTGGAATGTGCAATTGGGGAACTATGTACAAGGCTTTTCGCATATGCGGCCCCCTATTGCCAACTCAGGAGAGTGAGACAGCTCACGGCTCTCCTCCGAAGCACGCATCCGTCACCACCGCTTCTTATACACTCAATGGTCGAAACCTCGCAAGCTCAGAACGAGGGCGGAGGATACCCGAACATGAACAAGCTTAGAATCTTCCTAACGAGCGCCCGTCTGGCCAACAGGAGGCGCCTGAGAACTTATTATTTACAATATTCTATCCCGGCAGACCCTTCCCAATTTGCATCCCTGTAGCGCATTGGCCAATTGCGCGCTATATGAAAAGAGCTGCCGACCACTGGCGGCTGGTACGAGGCGGGGATCGAACCCACGCTGTGATAGTCACTTCTGCTTCACAACGCGATGCTTTACCCAGTGAGCTATCCGGCTGCTCAAAATTAGTTTAATAATAAATAGTTTACACCTAAATAGTCATACTGAAACCGCATGAAGGGCAGACTATAGTAAAATAAGGTAAAAGCTAGCTAATTCCACATGTTGTTGCTCATGGTGTAGAAGTAATACATAGGGAGATACACAGTGTGGAAAGATTTTACCTAGAAACACTTCTGGTTTCTCTCTCTCTCTCTCTCTCACTCTCACCCCCTGGTACTTCTCCTCCCTCTATCTTCACCTGTGTTTTCCTCGTCACTTTTGGTCTCCATCTCTTTGCGTTGCGGATGAACGGCATGGCGGTCTAATGGACTGAAGAAATGAAAGAAAGGGAGTATATTTGTGGAATGAAAGAGACTGGAGTGCCGGTGGGGATATCTTTGATTCCCGGCATTAATTGAACACAGCTGTAGCTAGTTAAACATTAATTGGCAATTAATTAGACGTGCTGCTCCTGGTGGAGTCGTTCATTGTTGAAAGAAGAAAAGAATTTATAGGACTGTCTTTAATAAATACACATGGCCTAATTCAGATCTGTACCAGGGAGAGTGTGCTGAGGATTGGGTCGCAAGGAGACCTTCTCCTAATGAGATGGTATTATGCAGACTGCCATGTTGATATACATGCGGGGGATGTGTGTGTGTGTGTGTGTGTGTGTGTGTGTGTGTGTGTGTAGACAATATAGCCAAATTGGCATGGTGGCTTTTATGGGTGTATTGCTCACCTCTGCTTTCTTGGAAAGTTGTTTCTCATGGCCTGTTTACACCGAACCCGATACGACCAGCACGATCGTGAAATTTTGGTCACTCACGCAAGTCGCGGCTGTTCCTTACTTTGATCGCTTATTTGCGGTTACACCAAACCTCGAGTTGCAACCGAATCGTGACTTTCTTTACACCTCGAACCATGATGCGGTCGCAATACTTGTCGCGTGTACTCGTAGAAAGTGTGTCGGCTAGTGATGGAGAGAGCGGTGTCCCTGTGTTTGTATAAACAACGTGTGGTCGTAAGTTGCGCCGCCACTGGTCGCAGGAAGCCTCGCGATTGGTCGGATTTCGATCCCTTAAATCGCACATGCGGTCTCAGCGCGGTCGCAAATTCGGTCGTTTTTAAAACGTGTACATTTGTCGGTCGTCATGGGGTTGCAATAGGCTCGCATTAAGCTCGCCATAATGCTCGCAATAGTTTGCGAGTGAAAAATTCCTAAAAATTTGCAATCATTGATGCAACCGACCACATGCCAAGTCGCTTGCGAGTCTATTATGACCTGTGATACCGAGTTGAGAGTGAGTTGAGACTTGTGCGAGCTTATTACCACCGATTATGATACCCTCTTGTGTTTTTCACTGGTTTGCAAGTGCAAGTGTTTGCAAGTGTTTTGAGCAGTTCCATATACTCGCAAACCTCTATGAGACCGATGGAGAATGATGGAGACCAAGAGAGATGGTTTTGGAGATCATGGAGACCGCATAGAGACCAGCTTGCAACCCCAGTGCGAGTAAGTGCGAGTGAGGGCGAGCAGAGGCCATTTTTCGGTCGCAACTCGGTCGTAAGCCCGATGTAAATGGGATGTAAAGAAGCACAGATTGAATGCTCTGTCTTCCAATCGGAGTTGAGTATTATTAAAACAGACACATGATTGTAGCATGTCCTAGTTTCGCTGTCTTAATCGTATTTGCAAGGTTTTTTTGTCATATTTACTTTTTCATTTTTATTTTTTCTAATCATTATCAGAAGTGAGCATCCGCACATCCATAAGTGTCTAGTTGAGTCTTAACAAGGTCCTCGTAAATATCACCATAACATCAGTGGGTGGTTTACTAAATGACAGTCATTGGTAACTCGGCAACAGAACTGAAGGCTTTTTCTGTGAATGTCCCTTTCATCAAAAAAAGACTGGCCTTTGCTGTCCAGGGAAATGAGAGCGGACTGGAGATGTGTGCTGAGTATGTGGCTTCAGGAACGAGTGAGTGGAGGAGGAGAGGAAGGGGGGGAGGGTTCGGGGAATGCTTGTCATGTGACTTGGGCCTGCAGGCTCGATGAAATGGGCCTGGAAGGTCAAAGGTCAGAGGCACTTGGTCCTTCTGCAAGCACCTTTTTATGGGCTGTAGCAATATACACGCAGGCAAATACAAGAAAAACTATGCACACACACACAGACACGTGCACACACACGCGCGCGCACGCTCACGCACACACACACGCACACACACATACACACACAAGCACATATGCACGTACGCGTCTTGGTAAAGGACAAATGCTCGTCACAGGTGGATGACCAATATGAACATACACACACACGCACACACACACAAATACTGAGAACATATAGGCATAGGACAGATACACACACTGATATTCTGATATTCACAGACACTCAGGGACAGGATAGATACTCACAGAGGTAGATGATATACACGCACACTGGTATAGGACAGATCACACACACGCACACACACACGCACACACAGAGGTCGGCTTGTCACTTGTGATTAGCTGTGCGGTTCCTGTAGTTCTCAGTATAGGAGTCCTGGAGTAGATCCAGTGAGCTGGTAAGTGCTGGTCTGGATCTGGTCACATGTTATATAAGTGTACTGATTACAGAGAGCATGACAGCACACTTAACAGGCATACATTACCTCTTTTAAGGTGTAAATATATATATAATCTCACCCTGTCTCTCTCTCTTTCTGTCTCTCTCTCCATCTCCTGCTCTCTATCCATCCATCTCTTGCTTTGTCCTTTTCTCATTCACTCTCTTACCCTCTTCATCTTTTTTCTAACATTATCTTTCTATCCATCGCTGCGTCATTCTGTCTCCTTATTTCTATCACTCCCTTTGTCAATCCCTCGGAAGGCCTGCAACTCTCTCTTTCTATCGTTCTGTCTATCTGTCCCCCATCTTTCTCTCTCACTCTCTCTCTCCCCCCCCCCCCTGCATTGCTGTTCTTTTGGCTCAGTTTCACGTAGGCCTGTTGTACTGCTTTTTTGCGATGGCCCGGGTGGTGCCTGTGTGACTGTCTGATGATCAGTGCTGTGAGGATTATGTAATGATTCCAGTAATGATGAACGTGATAGTGGGTCGGACTGTCGGTTTGATTTTGCGCGCTCGAAACCGTGCAGTCATGCGCTGACCTGTGTATGCGCGCGCGCGCGTGTGTGTATGTGTGTCTGTGTGTAGCTTAAACTATATAGAGTTTGCTTTTAGATGGAGTACTGTGCTCTGTACTGGGAGAGCTGTCCCAGTACGACTCAGCTGGAGTATAGGGGAGAGCGGGGAACCCTAAATCCTGATTTATATGCTGTTCCATGACCCTCTCCACAAATGCAGGGCAGAAGTGTCACGCTAGGTTTTGCGTTCGCACCCAAGGACAATTCAGGCCTGGAATTTAACCCTTACGGACAGGACAGATCGCACTCTCCATTTAACTTAACCAGAGTGTCATTGCCTAGCGGGCTACAGCCAAGGCACCTGGAGCAATCCCACGCCGAATAGGAGAGAATATGCAAACTCCACACGATGACCCTCCACCAAGATTGAAACCCCTCTACATGGTGACAGTGCCATTCTCTATGCCATCATGCTGTCCAGAAAAATAGAGTTAATATCATTTGTTTGTAAAATGAGAGTAAAAAATGTCATCAGCAGCAGCTGTAGGGGTGAATCCCGTCATTAGCTTGGCGTGGGTAGCCAAAGCTAGGCTAATTGGCAGCGTGGAGCGAAAGGTGAATCCACGCGAGCAAGTAATCATAACGTTCGGGCCGATTATAGCGCGAGGTATGAAATTAGCTGGGAAATAGGCAGTCAGAGGAGAGGCCCGTGCAGTAATGTGCGGGTTAGTCGGCAGCGATTGGGGCCGCCAGGTTATTTTCTGCTGTGGGCTTCACTCAGGAGAGGGTGGGAGCAGTGGCATTAGCGAGGGAGAATAGGCCATATCTGCTCTCAGTCGTGCTTTAGAGAAAAAGCATGGACTGAGCGCGTGTGATATCTCCCATTGACTTTCAGTGCGCTCACAAAAAGCATGTGATCCCATGAATATGCAGTTTTTCTGTGTCGCCATTTTGTTTTAGTTGGAACCAGAGACTGTGGAAATGGAAACAGGAAGCCCTAATATGGAAAGTGCTGCTCTACCACTGTGAGAACAAGATAACTGAAACTTTTGACATAAGTGCAGAGACATTACAGCACACAAGGCACCTATAGTGGCTACATTTTGCCAGTGGGGGTTGATTGTATTTTTTCCTGTATTCGTACCATTACCATTAAAATGGATAAACTGAATACATCTACCAGAGCTAAGGACGATAGCGCTAGTAACCAGTGCCTCTCCTCATGATCCATCCATCCATTATATATAACATGCATATTCCTGGTTGGGGTCGGGGGGTGCTGATGCATATCCCAGCATGGTTTGGGTAGTTTGGTCTACAGTTAGCCATTCATCTATGTCTTCGTACTCCGGGACTATTTAGAGCTGTGTGAGGGAACGATATTACCTGGACAAAACTTGCACAAACAGGAAAGACACACAGACGAGATTGAACCCGTGGTGTCATTGCTGTTAGGCAACATTGCCCCTCATGGTACCATGCCATCCAAGACCAGGAGCTGGGCTTGGACTGCACAGCCTGGTTTTGGCTGCTTGGTCTCAGCAGGCGGTGGGTCGTGTTGTGATGGTGTTGGTTCTGTTGGCCATGTTGGACCTTGGGAACTGTGGCTTGAGCCTCAGTTTCCCCATATCTGGCTCAGTTTCGCTGTCCACGAGCAGTTAAGACAAAGCCAGTGTTCTGTGGAGATCAGTGATGGAGATTGCGGGAATGCTGCCGGTTATATTTCCTCATTTCCGGTCTCTTTAAGCCGGCCTGGTGTTTGATTTCGAGATTGCGAGTAGTGTGGCAGAATGTGGGTCGAACTGGGCCCACTGGGAACGTGCCCCGCGCCGTCTGTTTAAGCACGAGCGGAAAAAAAATAACAATAATAACGAACCAAAACCAAAACTGATGGGTAACTTAAGAATGGCCAGAAACGCGGCACCGTGTGTGGATGTGTGCGCGCGTGCGTGCGTTCATGTGTGCGTGCGTGTTTGTGTGTGTCTGAGGGATTGTACACATGAGAGACCCATTGTCATTGCAAACCTTAAAGGCTAAATCGTGGTACATTTTTTTTTTGCCCATATTGCTTGTTTATTTTCCTCAAGGAACTAGAATACATGATGTCAAAAACAAATCTGAGAAATTAGAAATGGCATTTGAGGCCAAACGTGGCATTGTTCACTGTTTCAACGCGTTTCATCATACGTGCTCTTCCGTAAACACTCGCTCACGTGCGTGAATGTGGTACACACACATACACACACGCGCGCACACGCACATATGCAAGTTACTCGTTAACTATGTCTCTCTGTAAGCATAGGGAAAAGCCTTGATAATTCACCCAGGAAATTCACAGTGATGTTTTCAGACGTATCCCAGGTGAGCCTCTAATACTTCACTGTGGGCCAAATGTTTTCTTCAGTACGAGTGAAATTGGGCATATAGTGTCAAAGTTGAACAATGAATGTGTAATCATTTCCAAGCGACAAATGTGTGCGGAAGATTAACATCAACAATCACACTTGGACACACGCACACGCACTCAAACGCACGCTAATTAGACACGCATGCACACAAAACACATTAACGCATTCCAGATTAATAATCTCCGATATCAGTTCATCAGTGTCATCCCTTCTTCCTGCGAGATGCGCCCGGTCTCTGGGGAAAAGAAAGAGATTAGCAAGAGAGAGAGAGAAAGAGAGAGGAGCAAAGAAGTATAGAGAGAGAGAGAGAGAGAGAGAATGAGAGAGACAGAGATCGCTGCCTTTCCAATCCCATCTGTCTGACAGGCAGGGAGGGAGGGAGGGAGGGAGCGAGAGAGTGTGATGGTGAGAACGAGGCAGAGGGAGGAGTGGAGAGAGGGTGACGAGGTAACGGGGGAGGGGCCGTTTGGAGAAAGACAGAAAAAATAGAAAGAGCCGCAGCAGACTGGCCGCGAGCGGGGGGTTGGGCAAATGCTCCCTTTCTCCTTGTGTGCTGTTCCTCTCCTTTCTTTGTTTGACTACTGAGTGGAAAAAAGAGAGAGAAAGGAGTGAGTGTGTGTGAGGGAGAGAGAGGGAGAGGGAGAGAGAGAGAGGGAGAGAGAATAGGAAGAAAGAAAGGGAAGAAGCACACACTCTCAGAGAGAGAAACAAAAACATATTTTTATTATTTGCGGAGTTGTAATCCTTGCAACCCAGTGTGCGCTTGCCAGAGTGTGTGTGCGTGTGTGTGTGCGGTTGCGTGCCTCCGAAGACGATTGTCAGGTGCTCAATTGTTTTTTTTGTTTGTTTTTGGTCACCGTTTTCCTTTTTTCTGGTGCTGCGCTGTGAAGCGAGGGATTTAATTGAAAAATCCCGGTGTCGCTCGAAACGGGAGACGGACGCACAAAGCTGAAGTTGGAGTTGTGTGCTGTTTTACCTCCGCTGTGGAATTACAGGCTCCTCCAGCCCTGGGTTATTCTGTCAGTCCAGCTACAACTCTGCCGAGGTAAGACACTGGCTCTTTATTTTAATCTGACGATGGGCAGTGAAAGAAGGGGTTTATTTTAGTTTTACCAATCCTCAAACAAAAAAAAGTTGATTTCAGCACCCTGCTCTTGAGGAAAAGGCTTTGCATTCTGCTGATGAGACTCGTACAAAGAGAGAGAGAGAGTCACACACATCTCTCCCCTCTCCCCTCGTTCATGTTTTCAGTGTGGGGATTTAAAAAGTACCAGCGCGTGTCCCGTGTGGCAGACAGAGGCCGATTTGCAGTTAGCATTCCTGGGTACGATAAATTCCCGGACGCCTTTGCTGAGTGTGCATAAGGATTGGCTTTTTTTTTTTTGCTATGGAGAACACTGACACATCCTGTCTTTAAATGAGTGAGCTGGTTACTCTGTCATGAAGGTGCTGGCTGGTGAACAGTCCAACAGTCAGTGTCCAACGGCGAGCTCTTGCGAGAGAAATCCTCCGTGGTTGGAAGTTGGATGTAGTGCTGTTCTGGTTTTTTGTTCTTTCTTGCTTGCGGAAAAGAGAAAGAGTGAGAAATATAAACAAAGACGGTTCTGGTGACTGACACGGACAGAAGGCCATGCGTTACCGTGTGCTACTGTGCTTTTTACGCTCCGGTATTACTGTGCGTCTTCAGTCCCGTTTCCTCTGATTAGCGAAGTTCAAAGGGTAGTGATTAAGGGAGAAACGTGTGTGTGTGTGTGTGTGTGTGTGTGTGTGTGTGACCGGTGTTGGGAAGATGGAACGCTTTGTTGCACGCCTTCCTATGAAATCGAGGAATTTTCTACAAACCCCCCCCAGCTATGATGTCACTGGTGTGTATTTATACGCTTTTGGCTAAACTTGAGACACGTTGCTTTTCAGAAAAAACAAAAACACTGGGGGGGAGGGTGTGAGGGGGTGCAGTTAAAAAAAAAAAAAACGCCGAGCTCACTGATACGGATGATCATCGGCGTGAATGTAAAACGATCTGGCTCATGAGCTCCTCCCATCCCCCATTCTCACTCTCACACACACACTCACGCGCACACACACACACCTACTGACGAAATTACTCCGCTGTAATCCTCTCCGGCTGCTTTTCTATTAGTCCTCCCGCGACCTGGGACCCAAAGCCCCACCCCTCCCCCCTCGGCCCTCCTCCCCCGTCCCTAATCGCTTAATTCATTAATTCATTAGCGCCGGAAGTACAGCCCTTTTTCACGTTTTCATCAGGAGCATTTCTGACACGCCGGAGGACCAATGGCGCCTCGCTTCTAGCCGGCCGCAGTTCAGCTGGGTCGGCTTCTCCCCGCCGAATTTTTCGCATTCCCCCCAAGCGATCAGCTGCTGCCATTTGCGAATAATAGCAGTGTTTGTTGACGAAATGTGTTTTGTGATAGTATTACTGTACGTGGTCACGCCGTTCTGGGGTGGTTCAGCGATCTAAGAGTCACACTGCGCTAAAAGGTTCTCGTTGTGTGCACGGCGCTGCGGTTTCACTAGCCTATTTTTGACTACACGTCTAAAAATACTATGTCAAACAAAATGACTAACACTCGCCACTGAGGTCAGTGCATTTGTTGTGGAAATTTTACATTTTTTTGCAGTGAACCAAAGGCACGCCGGTACACGCGTCAAATATAATTTTTGTAAACAATCCCGTTTATCGTGCTTGAAATAGTTGTTTTTTTTTTTTTTTAAATAGCTGAACGAGTGAAGGTGGGTTTTAATGGGTTAATTAAAAGTAGGAAATGCAGCTGATTATTGGGGTTTTTGTCTTGAGGTTTTGAGGTTTTTTTTTTTGTCTCCTGTTTGTGGTTCTTTGTGGGGTGAGGCGTTTGTTTGCGGACGTGAACACGCAGAAGGGGCTCGCCCGGACCCCCCCCCCCCCCTGAAGCAGCGATTGTGCATTCATTGGAATGGGGTCTGAAGGGGGGGGGTACGGAGGGGTGCGGAGTAGCTGGGTGGGGGCGGGGGACTGATTGAGAGGGGTGCTGGGGGAAGAAAAGGGGTGCTGGGGGGAGGGGGGGGGGGGAATACACAAACACTGACGGAGGAACAGACCTCGTTTGTGGGATGATTGACTCCACTCTGAGTGCAGGCGCTGTCTCAGGGGTCATTAAGTTCGTAGAGAGGCTGTGTGTGTGTGTGTGTGTGTGTGTGTGTGTGCGCGCGTGTGTGTTAATGTGTGTGTATGTGTACGTGTGTGAGAGAGGGGAGAGAGTCAGAGCAGGGTGTGTGTGTTTAAGATGGAGAGAGTGAGTGAGAATGAGAGGAATGGAGGGAGTGTGTGTGAGTGAGAAAGAGAGTGAGCAGGGTCTGAGAGAGAGAGAGAGAGAGAGGGAGAGAGAGAGAGATTTAGCAGGGTACAGCATGCTGTGGATTGATTCTTCTCTTAAAAGCCCTGGATCAGTTCTTGTTTCCTGTCTCTCGATCATTCATTCAGGCATGTCTGTTATTTTAACTGATCCGAGATCAGCAGAGCTGATCTACGGGAGCATCTGGGGTCTGTGTTGATTTTTAACAGGAGCGTGATGAGACCTGCTCTGCTGGCGCTGGCTGAACTCTGTCATCCCGCTGTGGAATTTAGACTCACACACACACACACACACACACACTCGTACACACTCACGCAATCAAACACGCATGCACAGTCACATACATATGCTCACATACATATGCACACACACACACAGACAAATATGCGCGCACCCATGCGCGCACATACATATTCACAGGCTCACTCACATGCACACAGGTTTACACACTCACACTCACTTAATCTGAAGCTGCATGTAATTCAATTCACTGTCAGCAGAGGGTTGTTGGGTGATTAGTGTCATATTTACCTGCAAACTTAATGACTAAACAGGAGTTTGACTGCAGTCCTGATCCTCTGTACAAATGCCTCTGTCTGATTTATGGAGTTTAATTGGGCAATGAGTGTGTATGTGTGCATGTATGTATGTTTTTGTGCATGTACATATGTGTGTATGTGCGCATATATGTATGTGTGTGTATGTGTGCATGTTCAGTATGTATGTGTGCATATGTGCTTTTACGTATATGTATCTGTATGTGTGCATGTATGTATGTGTGTGTATGTTCGTATGTATGTATGGATGTGTGCATATATGTATGTGTGTACATGTGCATGCTTGTATACATATGCGTGGTACATGTTTGCGTGATTGTGTGTGTTTGTGTGCGCAGTTTAGTTTGTTGATACAGGTACTCTTCACTAAATGGGTCAACGGTGTTACATGGCGACTCAAAATCGAAAGCAGGAATTTCCCTTCAACTAGCCATGAAGTATCGTGCACAAATCGCTCATCGTTTAGAGAGAAAAGATAACTCAAGAGGTTGATACTCTGTGGTCAGCCCATGAAGAAACCACGGTTTGGATGTAACTGAGACTCAAAGCATATTATTGTTCAACGTGCAAAAAACGAAAAGCCCACATCCTTTGCTTCGCTAAAGTGGTCTTAGCATGGGCAGAATGTCATTTTCGGATCAAAAAATGTCATAAATAAGTTGTAAAATAAGATCTGGGTTTTCCATGAGTGACTTTGCGTGATGTGGACGTAACCTATGAGTTAAGACGGCAACGAAATAGGAAAATTGAAACCTCTCTCTAGAAGAAAATCTAGTGGCGCAAAAACATGGAGATCTAGGGGAAGCTAATAATTACAAAAATCTCTACTTCAAAATTTTAGGTGGTTTCTGTATTTGGATATTACTGTTGTTTGGGTGTAACCCGATGGGGCACCAACAGTTATGCCCACAACACTTCGTTCTTTTGTCTGCTGTGAAAACTCTCTGGCGAAAATATTGACGGCACCAAATTACGAAAGTTTTAACTTTCTCCAAAGGTTCACATGGGTCGACTTCTCATGAAACATTTCTGTGAAAGGTTTTGTAAAATGATGTGTCTTTTCATGTTTATCAATATCTCGACTTCTGTGAAGGCCTATTTGACCTGGACATGATTTTTTTCAGCGATGTTTCTATTGACAGTGCTAGTTTTATCTTATGTGTGTTTTGAATTAAATATGAAAGGGTAGCAATTGGGAAGAAAATGTTGTTTTATTGTTTTGGTTAGTTTTTGAGAATTTAATTGTGCCACATGCAATTGTCCCATTTCTTATTGAGTGACCCATATTTGTGTGTATTTGCGTGAGCGTGTCGGTATGTGTATTTATGTGCCCGTGTTAGTGTTTATATGTATGCATGTATTTGCATGTAGGTATGTATGCCAGTTTGTGTGCTGTTGCTATGTGCTTATTAGTACATGTATGTGTGTTTGTTTCAGTGTGTGTATGTCTATTTTATTTATTTAACCCTTATTTATCCAGGGAAGTCCCGTTGAGATCGAAATCTCTTTTTCAAGGGAGCCCTGGGGGTTGAGGTGGTGAGGGAGAGGGCATTTGCACAGTCAGTTAGATCAGGGGATGATTAGGTAGCAGGTTGAAAGAGCCAGGTTGTGACTTTAGCCATGACACCGAGGAACCCCCTACTCTTATCGATGAGTGTCATAGGATTTTTAATGACCGCAGAGAGTCAGGAACTCGGTTTAATGTCTCATCCAAAAGATGGCGTCTCCTTAAGTACAGTGTCCCCATCACTGCACTGGGGATTATAACAACCTACTGGCCCACTAACACCTCTTCCAGCAGCAACTTGGTTTTCCCAGGTGTCTCGCATCCAAGTACTGACCAAGCCCACACCTGCTTAGCTTCAGCCACGTGGCTCGAGCAGATCATGTAGTGGTATGGCTGCTGGCAAATGCATGCTAGTCTGTGCATGTTTATGCATTTATGTACATATGCACGTTGGTCTTTGCATGTTTGTGTTTTTATACTTTTGTACATTTGTTTGTGTGGGTGCATGTGTGTATTGGCATGTTTGTTTGTATGTTTTGTGTATGTGAGTGCATTTTAGTTTATGTATGTATATGTGTATGTTAGCGTACGTATTTTTGTGTGTGTGTGAATGTTAGTGTGTGTATGTTTGAGTATATGGGTGTGCATGTTTGTGTCTGTATATGTGTGGATGATAATGTGTGTGTGTCAGTGTGCGTATGTTTGTGCGTGAATGTTAGCGTGTGTGTGTGTGTACGTATGTTTGCATATATAAGTGTGCATGTTTGTGTGTGTATGTGTGTTGAGGACAATGTGTGCATATGTGTTAGTTTATGTGCGTTTGCGTGTGTGCATTTCAGTTTGTGTATGTTTGTGTGTGAATGTTAATTTGTGTAGACAACTGTGTGCAGGCTATTGTGTGTATGGTTGTGTCTGCATTCACTCGTGTGTTTGCAGGGCCTCAGTAGGGTTTGCAGGGAACAGTGTAGCGACAGACGCAGGTGTGTTTTAGCAGCTTTGAGATTGGTGTGTGTCTCAGGCCCTTTCACCTCCATATGCAACATTACAGCACAGCTTCAGAGGGAGGGACGCAGAGAGAGAAAGAGAGAGAAAAAAGGGAGAGAGGGAGAAGGAGAAATGAGATAAAGAAAAGTCAGGGTCCTCAGGGAGAAGGAATTCTGTGCGCTTCAAAAATATAAACAATTTGGGGGAGGACACTGAGCAAAAACTGGACATAGCAAGCACACACACACACACTCACACACATACGCATACCTACATGCTTATGCATACACACATACATACTTATGCATTCATATATATATATATATATATATATATATATATATATATATATATATTTACACACGCGTGCACTCACTCATACATACTTGTGCGAAAACACACATATATGTACTCATACATGCACACATATAGAGGTGTGTACACACATGTATATGAATATATGCGCACACACAGTCACACACACACACACACACACATACACACGCAAATGTGCTCATGTAAGAAGACACACATGAGAGCACGGCCTACCCACATGCCGCAGGATGGGTTGCCACATCTAGGTGAAGCTGTCATGCTGTGTACTGCTCTGCTGGTAAACTGAGTAAGAGAAGGGGGGGTGCATGTAATGATCCGTCCTCCCCAATACCTCAAACCCCCCCTCTTCATGAAAGGTTTTGCTGCCTCCCTTCTCCTGCAGGCGTAATCACGTTAATGGATCAATGTAACATTATCAGCTGAATCGATTGCTGCCACATGATCAGGTTAATTGATTACTGCAACATAATCAGGTTAATCAATCACAGCAGGGGAAGGGCATGCACAGGGGCAGCAGGGCCAGTCCCCCCCCCAATTTTTTCGGCTGCACTTGGGATATGGCACCGGTGGTCCACTGACGGAAACGGTTTCCAAAAAGTGCTCTATCCAAGCGACATTTCACATATTCATATTGGCATAGTATTGACGCATTGTGTGACAGTTGGCTGAGGCGTATTACTCTTGCCTGCAGGTACTGCTGCAGTTTTAGCCCGAAATAGTCGAATATCGGATGTATTTTTGGTAAGCACAGTGTTACTGTATGTTCTATTTCCATCGGAGTGGGTGAGAATCGCCCAGCATTTGGAGAGAATATGAGCATTGTACGGTACTGTGTGGGTCTCAGGTAACTGACGCGAGATAAGCAAAGTTAGTGAAACTTCAAAGCTCACTGTACCTAGATCAGTCAACAGTATGGAGGTTGTGCAAAGAATTATCTGGTCATGAGGGGAAAATTGAACAATATTGAGAGATTAGAGAAAGATTTGTTATGCAACATGTGCCTGTGTGTGTGTGTGTGTGTGTGGGTGTGTATATGTGCGCATGCAGATGTGCATGTGCATGTGTGAGGTAGAGAGAGAGCCCAAAAGAGAGTGGGAGAGAGATGTAGTCATTCAGTAACAATGAAAATGACTCAAACTGCAATTCAAATCATAATTCATAAAAACACACCTAAAAATTGAAAATTTGGATTTGCTCCTGGATTCTGACTCCTGGAGGCTTTATTTTCCTTTGTTTCCTTTCCTGACATCTACAGTTCTTTAGTTGGCACTCTTCATATTGCACGCATGTTACATGGATTTATAAATATTCCTTTTCCTCTCCTGTAAATATGGATGTAGAAATTACCAGCACAGCATGAAAACATGCTGCGGGATTACCAGTTGGCTCCTGCTGTGTATTTCTGAGTCTAGCTTGGCAGGGCTGGGGTTAAAAAAAAGAAAAAATAAACAACTGAACATGAGCTGATGAACTGAGAATTGAGTGTGCGCGGTAACTGTAAAACCTGTTAGTATTTTTAGTTAGTGAAAGTATGTATGTAGGGCAGGGTTCAGCACCCCCCCCCTTTTAGAGCAACAATATGGAAAAATTGGTCCCTTTTTGCAATTTTGCGCCCCCAGTCTCAAGAGCACAATTCATTTTCATACCAACTGCCGTGAATACAAATCTCGTGTCTGTACATGTGCATTTGTTGACAAGCTGAGGGATTTAGAACCGGCAAAGATGATGTCAGAAACCAAATAACCATGTCCCCTGACAATGTAGAGTTATATTACAGGATTTTAAACAAATATGTTTGTTGACTTCGCATAGCGTCATTTCGTTTTGCTGAAATATTCTTCTGGCGTTTTCACCCCATAAACATTGTTTGCCAAGTGTTTGAAAGTGGAGTATGTGTGTAATCAAATAAAATGTTGTTGGCAACGTGATATAGGCTACATTGCACTTAATATACATTGAACCATATAATTTATTACAAGCTAGCTGCAGTAGGTTAGCAGGGTTACAAACCTTAAAAGCTTACTTGGCGTGAGGCAAAGACTGACCTAACTTTCTGGCATGAGACAAAGTTATTTAATGGCGTACTAGCCTGAGACGGAACTGAGTTTGGATAACTTCTGGCAACCAGAAAAACTATATTACTCTGTGAGACAGGGATAACGCCAAAAACGTTGCTGCCTACAGTGCATTCTTCAATAAATAACATTGGGATTTACACATAAGCACTGAAAAGATGCGCTATTCTCCCTGTTGCACGTCAGTGTACCATCAAAATGATTTTGAAGCTGTGATTTTTAGGTAAAATAGTTGCATAATGTTATAACCTTAACACTCTATACAACAAATACTCTGTACAACAGATACTCGTTTACAGCTCTAAAAAACATACCCAAACTTGGTTTTTGTCGGCTTGCTCGCAAGTATTCCTAACTTATTGGCAGCTACTTAGAAACAGATTTTTTTTCACTTGATAACATTGCTCAGAAGTGCCACTGTTACTATGCATCCCTTTGCCCTTTGTAGTACTGTATATATTATATGAATCTGCAAGGCTTCTCTGTAGAAAATTATACTCGTTTTTAGTTGGTTGACCTCATTGAAGCAGATTCCAGCAGAAAACGAGTTTAGTCGAAAGTCCTGTAAGCATAGAGGACTCTCAGGTTAACTGGAACAGAGGCCTCCTGTGACATCATTGGGCATTGCCCTTGTTTGGCCTCGTAACACACTGTTCTCTGCCCGCTGGTTTACTTTACCCACAATACCCTGCGGCTGTTCCCGCAGGCCACGTGCAGGTGTCCTTAAGACACCCTGTGCTAGGTGTGTCAGGGAACAAGGGAAAGACTCAGTGCTTCTTTCTCACCAGCTGGTATTCTTTATAATTCAATTACTGTTACTGTTTTTATTTACCTTCGGAAGTCAGACCTACGTAAGCTCTGCAATGTGCGCGAAACCTACGGAAAATAAATTAATATGGAAACGCTACAAGCGTGAGAGCACAGATTGAAGTTTGTGTTGGTTTCAGCTGCTGAAGTTCGATGTGTTTGCTTTGCGGTCATTTTGTTCAGGTCGAATGCACGTCGCTGTGATTTATTTCAGTTCAGTCTGCTCAGGCTTTTCAGTGTGGCTTGTAGCGTTTTATTTTTTGGAATTTGCAAAGATTTACATGTGCTTATTGTAAAATTTTCACCCACAATATTATATCACAAATGCATTATTAAGACCAGTAGGTGAGTGTTTTCTTTTTTCAGATTTACAAAATATGATTATAATTTGCAGATTGATTAGTATTTATTACAGCTGAAGGTCTGATATCAGAAAATATACTTAAGTAATATTGCCTTTTTGTTGGTTTGTTTAAGTGCATAAATTTTGGCTCAATCGGCAATCAGTATTTGCACTGGAAGAGTCTGACTTTAGCTCAGAGAGAGGATGAGCCGATCCTGCACTGGCCTAAGTAACATTTGAAGTTTGAATTTTAGGATTATATGCATATCCAATAGATATTTTCCATGCTTTGGTTAAGTAAGGGCTGTTGTTGTGTAGGTCTTGTTTGAGTTTGCGGTGCTTTGGCTGAGGTTAGCTTGGTTTGGTTAGTCTCAAGCTTGTGCGTGTGCATTTGTTCTGAGTGCTCCCGGTGTTACCTGTTTTACAGTTTCAACCTCCTGAAACATCCTGAGTAACTTGTCCAGGATACACACCTTTCAGGCAGAACATTGGTGCACCTTAGTGTATTGATGTGTGTGTGTGTGTGTGTGTTAAAGAGGTATTTTTGGTAAACATGGAGAAGATTACAATGTACAAGGCCTATATTTGCGCGTACAACCTGAAAATATGTGTGTATGTGTGTGTGTGTGTGTGATTGTTTGTGTGTGCCTGTGTGACAAACCAGTGTTTGAGAATGGATGTTTATCTGCCATAAACATTAATCTTGAGAGAGGCATATACAAAGGATTTGTGTGTCTGTGTCCATTTGTTTGTGTGCGCGCACTTGCATGCTTGTGTGTGTGTGTGTGTGTGTGTGCACGCGTGCGTGTGTGTGTGCGCGTGGGTATGCTTGTGTGTGTGTGTGTGTGTGTGTTTGTGTGTGTGTGCGTGCATGTGTGCGCACTCACATTCTGGGGGCAGTGGGTCTACACTGACCTGTCTGTGTCTGTGGTGTTGTGTCTGGCTTGTCTCAGAGTTTGGTAATATGATCCAACTTCTGTTGATTTGAGACAAGACTGGCGACCCCAGGACCTCTGCTCTTTTTCTCCTCCTTTTTTTCTGTCTTTCTTTCCTCTGTGTCTGCGCCTCTCTCTCTCACACACACACACACACACACACACACCGGTCCCCTTATCACTTTCAGCTTGGTGTCTGAGCCAGTGTTGATGTTACCATTGATTTTCCTCTCTCCATTGTCCTGGCCATATAAGACGTCTGGAGCCCTAATCCACCATAGAGTCCTACTGAATCGGGGAGCCTCAGCGGCTATAAGCTGCCTGACCTCTTGAGATTCATGAAGTATCTGGTGTGTGTGTGTGTGTGTGTGTGTCCGTGTCCTTGTATGTGTGCGTAGTACACCCATAATCTTCAATTCCTGGAGGAGGGCTACAATTCTCTACTTTATGATGAAAGTGGATGAGATTCGAGGAAGTTCCCCCTTTGTTCTCATGCATATATGTCCCAGAAAAAATGGCTTTAACTCTGAGGTCTCCCAACCACAACAGCAAAATCGTCTCCACAGGTCATTCCTGTTCATAAGAATGTTTATTTGTCGGGCTGAAAAGGGGCCTGAGTAGTTGGTGGCCAAATTACAAGTGCAGCGGTCGCAAAAACGGCAAAATTCCGTCGGGCGGCTACGGCAACTTTCAAGAATTATGATCACATATGGCAAACCCCTAAAAACGGCAACAGGGAAAGAAAGATTTCTGGCCACAAGTCAAGGCTCTGCTGCAGGAGAGACTTGGTAGAATTACAGCTTTCAAAGTCAGCAGATTTGAATTGGTTCACATGTGAATCAGTTTCAATAAAAACAGTGCGTCACAGGCTCCGCAAAGCCTGTATTCATGCCAGTTTGTTTCCGATTATTTTACGACCTTGTGTGAATTTGTATGCACACGCCTATTATGCATTATTTTAATGCTTATCAAGCTCCTCGATATGGATGATGCAACGAGGAAAAAAATGTGTCCCTCTTTCGACCAAAACAAAAAAAATATGTTTATAGATTTTCACACTGGGGTGGGTCTGAGCCCTGGAGCGCATGAGCGTCGATGATTTTGCTGCCAAAAATGAGCAGAACTTTGCTTTGCAAATACTGTTTGTCATAAAATAGTGTTCAACTCGTTTCTCACTGTGTCTTCTTGACTCAAACGTTTCCTACATATTTGCAAACCTTAATCTTGCCTGCGAAGCTTCTGAAAATGTTGTGCAGACTCCTGATTGGTCAGAGAGGTTACCATTGGCAACACAGCGAGTGAGGCATACCCTGCCAATTGTGGCCCTTCATCCATGGGCGATCGTGTGGCCCAAATCCTTCACGATGTCAATCTTGTATTTCACATAAAGACTTCAAATCTGACTGCTTTTGTCTGAATAACACAGAAAATATGGACATGAGACAATCTTACTCGTCTCAAGATTTGCCAAAATTGAATTAAAGATGCGATTTTTTCCTATCAAACATTAAAAAGTGGATATTTTATTCTGCAGAGCAAAAAAAAAGTTGTTATATTTTGAATCTACAGACAGAAATACTTGTCGGCACAGATGGACATTTTGCAGTCGCCTGCCACAGACTGCAGTGGTCGGCCCTGCATTCCTGGCTGGACCTTCGGGCTGTTTATGGGGCTTTAAACGAGGCTCCCCTCCCCCCACCTCCCTCGCTCTGTTCTGTGTCTCGGCACTCGGTCACCCCGTCACCACAATTTATGCCCTTTCTCTCTCTCTCGTTCGCTCGCCCTTCCTCTCTTTCGCTCGCCCTCCATCCCCCCCGTGTGCATATGTGTGCACAGCTTATGTTTCCCAGGTTCCATTGTGCAGTGTGTGTGTGTGTGTGTGTGTGTGTGCACGTGTGCTGCCAAGCTCGACCCTTCCCCCACTCAGAGTCTGAAGACTGATGTGTCGAAGATTGATGGGCCCATAGACCAATCAGGGTGCACGTGTAGGTGCTTACACAACATTGTGCATTATTGTAGTGTAGATGTGGTGTGTGAGGTAACTATCTTTGATTATTTCTGGTCAGAAGCTTTCTTGCTCTCTCTAAGATGGACCAAGCAGTATCTACTGAAATAGAGCTTTTTATGTGGTCGTAGATGCTTTTTTTTGTGTGTGTGTATGTGTGTGTGTGTGGGTATGTGTGTTTATGTGGATGTGTATGTTTAGGTATGCGAGGCATGCTTATGTGTGTTTGTGTGGGTGCATGTGTGTGTATGTATGTGTGCTTGTGTATTCGTGTGTGTGTGTGTGAGAGAGAGAGAGAGAGAGAGGGAGAGTGTGTGCGTGAATGTGCGAGTATGTGTATGTATGCATGCATATGTGTGTGTGCGTGTGTGTGAGAGAGAGAGTGTATGCATGAAAAACGAGTGTGTGTGTGTGTGTGTGTGAGCGTGTATATGTGTGTGTGTGTGTGTGTGTGTGTGTGTTTGTGCGAGTGTGTGTATGCCTGCAGGCCGCTCCTGGTGAACAGCGTAGAAGGAGAGAGCGAGAGAGGCGTCAGATACACAGACAATGTGAGCACTGCTGTGTATAAGGAGTCTGCCTGTTCCCCTCCCCCACTCCCCTCCCTCTGCCCCTCCCCCACCCTCCTGCCCCCCAACACCTCCCCCCTCCTCTCCCCATCCCCCACACCAGCCCCACCGGGGGCTCTGTTCAGAGCAGTGAAGGCAAGAGAGGGCTGTATCTCAGTGTGTATACGCGTGAGTGCATGTGTGTGTGCGGTTGTTTAACAGCGTGCATTTGTGCGTATGTCTGTTTGTGTGTTTAACTGCATGCTACGTGTGAGTGCATGCGTGTGTGCGGTTGTTTAACAGCGTGCATTTGTGCGTATGTCTGTTTGTGTGTTTGACTGCATGCATTTGTGTGTACCTGTGTGTGTGTGTGTTTAACTGCATGCATTTGTGTGCGCGTGTGTTATTAACACCGTGCATTTGTGTGTGTGTGTGTGTGTGTGTGTGTGTGTGTGTGAGCGTATGTGTTTGAGTGCGTGTGTGTGTATTTAACAGCATGTATTAATAATTATGTGTGTGGGTTTGATTGTGAATATGTTGTGAAATCATGCGTTATGGTTTGCATACTTTTGTGTGAATGGGAAGGGACATAATGACTTTGCACAAGTTTTGTAAAAATTTTGAAAAAAAAACTCATTTTAATAAGCCATATTTTTGAGCTTATAGTTTCCCATCAAAGTGCTGAAATGCTGGGGTAATGCGCTGTAATTGTAGGCTGACTGCGAGGGCACATGTTGCATTTTCACGTTCATAAGGTTGCGTGACATTGAAACTTTTTTTACTACGTTTCTCTCATTTACTCCCATTTTAGGTGTCACCTTACATAACACTCCGCATCCACACTGATTTAATTGTGAACTTTGAATGTTTGGTGTGAATTGCTGATTCCTTCTTCAGGTTGTGGAGCATGGTGTACTTACTGTATCATTTGTCACGTTGCACTTTTTAATGTTTGACACTGGAATGCAGGCTGCTAAGGAGAATGCAGTGATGAAACTGTTATTTTAATGCCTGACATCTCTTCTATTGCGATCGTTAGCTTTGGCTGTGTGGCTCACTGAGTGCTGTGCTGATTAAATTTTTCTGCTCTGGCAGCTTTGATAAAAGCTAAAAACCTCATTTCAGTTTTTATTTGGTTTTTTTTTTTGGACGTGCAAAGATGGAACTCGGGCCTGAAATTTCCAGGCTTCCTACAGGTGCTGAAAATCCTTGAAAATGCTTGAATTTTAATTGTGTGTTTTTCAAGCGCTGAAAAGTTCTTGGATTTTGAATTAAGTGCTTGAAACCACTTGAAAAAGGTAATGTTAATTGCTTTACTTTCATAATAAGCCACTATTTGACTGAACAGTCAGGTGTAATGTAATTTACCTTGGCTGTAAGGTGCTGGAAAAGCTTAAAGCTGCTTTCACACCGGACGCGAAATGAATTTTTCGTTTCACGTCCGGTGTGAAAGCGGCTTATGAGTGCACCTTGAAAATGCTTGAAAAGTACTTTAATTTGACTTTAATAAAGGTGCAGGAACCCCGAATTTTGGCATTCATAGTTCAGTCAATTTTTAATGATTTCCTTAGTTTGCGCTTTGTGAATGTGAATAACTTAAAATATGAAGTTGGATGTGTTGCGTCTGCATGTCTTGTGTGTGTGTATGAGTTTATGTTTGTTTTTTTTTATTTTTTTTTTATTTGGCATCTCCAATCCCACCCAAATCTGGAATGCCCAATTGGTGAACTATGTACAAGGCTTGCTCGTATGCGACCCCTTGTTGCCAATTCAGGAGAGTGCAGACAATTCGCGGCTCTCCTCCGAAGCACACGCCCGTCAGCCACCACTTCTTATACACTCATTGGTTGAATCATCGCAAGTTCAGAACGAGGGCAGAGGATACCCGGACATGAACAAGCTTAGAATCTTCCTGATGAGCGCCCGTCTTGGCCAACAGGAGGCACCTAAGCAACAAACAACGGAACCATGTGATATTACCCTTCCCGGCAGACCCTTCCCAATTTGCATCCCTGTAGTGCAATGGCCAATTGTGTGCTACTTCTGAAAAAGCTGCCCACCACTGCCGGTTGGTATGACCGGGGCTCGAACCTGCGCCGTGATAGTCAGTTCTGCTCTGCAATGTGGTGCTTTAACCGAGTGAGCTATCCGGCAGCTCAAATGAGTTTATGTTTGTGTGTTTGTGTTTGTATATGTGTGTGTGTTTGCCTTGTTTGCTTGTATGTGCATGAATGTGTCTCTTGCGTGTGGGTGTGCATGTGTGTATGCGTGTCTGTGTGCGTGCATATGTACATATGTCCCACTCTATACCGTGCCGTTGCGGTCTGTGTGTGTTTATTAATGTGTGTGTGTGTGTGTGTGTGTGTGTGTTTGTTTTTGGGTGTATATGCGTGTGTACGTGTCTGGTGTGTGGATGTTTGAGCATCTGCGAGCACATGTGTACATGCATGTGCGTGTACCCACATTCCTCTCTGTACTGTCTGTACTTTGCCGTTTCGGTTTGTTTGTGTTTGTTGGCATCACACGTCGGCTCACAGTGGAATTTCTGCTCTGATGCGTGTTAAACCAGTAGACATGGTACGACTCCCAAGTTTCGGCTTCAGTCTCCGCCCACCTGACCGCCCCCGCACCCTCACCTACCCCCTGAGCGCATTCTACAGCCCGCATTCACCCTGTACCAGATCTGCCACTTTAGTGTGTTTCTATCATATATGCACACGCACTCTTTCTCATGCATATGCACATTGACAATCAAACACAATTATGCAAGGACACATATACCCAAGTTCATCAGAGCCCAAACAGAAACAGGCACTGATTCGTTGGCCACACACACACACACACACACACACACACACACACACACACATTTTCCTTGTACTTCTATCCTGGTGAGGACATTACATAGACTTCCATTCATTCTTTGTGTGTCTCTACAGCTAATCTTAACAATGAGCAATGTATGTCTTTCCCAAACCCTTACCTTAACCTTATCCTATCCCTAATTCTAACCTTAACCCAAACCCTTACCCTAACTTTAACCTATCCCTAATTCTGACTTCACCCCTAACCTTAACTTATAAGTCACAATTTGCCTTTGTAGTTGTCCTCACTTCCCAATAATGCCCCCACTCTGTCAGGGAAAAAAGCGTTTTCTAGTCCTCACTGAGTAGCAAGTACTAGAACACACGCGCATGCACACATGCAAAATATATGTACACATCCCTACTGGCGCATGAAACCAGTTTTGGTAACTGTATGTGGGTTGCACTGAGACAGTATCGCAGTATCTCCTGTCCTCTATTCATATTCCTCCTTTCTGTCTTTCCATTATTTCACTCCATCTTCTCCTTCTGTTCATTTCCTCTCCCTCCCCCCCTCCCGGAAGAAAAGCGTGCAGCTGTCGACGTGTGTGTACCTGCGCACACGCGTGAGTGTGTGACTGGCGTCCGTGAGGCGATGTAATTAATGTCGCGTGTAATGAATGCTGGTTAAAGTACTGCTGCTGTGCACTCCAGTCTGAGTGGTGGCAGTTCGTGGAGGTGTGAGAGTTTTGAGACACTCCCTAGGTGAGAAAGGATTTGGAGTGGGTGTGAATGTGTGTAATGGTGTAGTGAAAGTGTGTCTGTTGTTCATTTGCATGTGTTTGAAATGTGTGTGGGCGTGTATTGGCGTGTGTTAGCGTGTGGGCATGTGTGTGCTTGTGTGAGCGCGCATGCAAATTTATACATGTGTATGTGAGTGTGTGTGGGTGCACATGTGTGTGTTCATGTGCGTGTGAAGTCAGTCGTCTGTGTGGTGTGTACTGTGCATGTGCTTTTCGTCGTGTGTTGTGTGTATATGTGTGTGTGTGTGCATCTGCCAGTAAGTGTGTGTGTGTCCGCGTGTAAATGTGTGTGTGTGTACCAGCTGCGCATACAAAGTAAATTAAGCAGTACTGGATCTGCGCTGGACCTCCCTTTCTCACAGGGGGCTGAACACTGGCCACACACACACACACACACACACACACACACACATCCCTGCTACAGTTCATGCAAAAAGGCAGGTCCCAGGGCCAGCTGCCAGTCATGTGGCTGTGGGTGTGGTTAGGGGCGGGGCGTATTCAGTAGAGAGGAGATGTAGGGCACAGGAAGTGCTGCCGGGAGCAGCGCGTGCCTGTGGAACAGGTTTGAGTGTGTCTGTCAGGCAGCAGGGTACGCTTACGTAACCTTGGACAAGGGCAGTCGGCAGCTACACTGTGTGCCCTACCAGATTACTGTACCGGGCTCAAAGGTCTCGCCATAGAGGACTGCCTCATCAAGGGCGTGTGTGTGTGTGTGTGTGTGTGTGTGTGTTCGGTGGGTTGGTATTGCGTATGCTTGTAGGTGAGGGTGGACATAAATGTCTGTTTTGGTTGTGTGTGTTTGCGTGTTATTGGGGGGGGGTTATTTTTGATTGTTACTGAGTGTTTGTGTTTGTGGGTTGTGTGTGTGTGTGTGTGTGTTTGTTGGGGGGGGTGAGTGCTATGTGTGCGGGTGGGTTGGTGTTTGCATGTGGGGGTGCATGCATGCGTGCGTGCGTGCGTGTGTGTGTGTGTGTGTGTGTGTGTGTGTGTGTGTGTGCACGCATGTGTGTGTGAGCAGCTGTAAGGACGCCGTGCTGCATTAATCACGAGGACGGCCCACGGTCGCCGCTCCGTATATAAGAGTCGGCCCCACTGTGCAGAAGGTGGATTTTCATCACCCTGTCAATCATTACTGAGAATTCAGGGCAAAGAGCCAAATATGGAGCCAGGCCTCGCAGCTGCCCTGCCCTACTGTGCTGAGCTGTTACAGGACTCACTGTGGGGCTTAAATCACCACCCTCAGCCAGCGCCATATACGACTGTCAAAACTGGACCACATGTAGAGCGGGAAGCTGGTGGGGGGGGTGAGTCAGAACACCTCAAAACCCCAGACGTGTTCAAAAAACTTAGAAGCCAGACAGTTTGGTAAATAACCGTGTGTTCCGGTCGAAGACTGGAGACGTTGCGATAATAATATCACCGGCGAGGAGAACGGACCAGTCAGGAAGGAGGGGTTTGTGGAGGTCAAGTTTGGAGACTCTGAACCTTGTCGCTGCTGTGCACATACGCAGCGTGTTTAGATTACGTGTCGTTGTAAACACACACACACACAAACACACATGCACCCTTTGCTTTCTCCACATGCCCTGTCCTTTTTGTTGTGTCTATCCGATGTTTGTTGTCATGCCGTAGCGTTCGCACTCTAGCTGACCTCTTGCGTGTTTTGTTGTAGTTGCCTCCCTTTATTTTCTTCTGTTATAATAATACACTATTAGCATTGCGATGGCTACAATAAAATAAAAAAATCTAAGAGTCACTTTTACAATATTCGTGCACAAATGAGCAACCCACGAGCTCAGATCTGCTTTAATTAGGTACGACAAGTTTCAGATCATCGTTACACTTGCATTATGTGTGTCAATAGCTTAACCTAGTTGAGCTGATAATTAACAATACAACGTCTGCTTACCTCCTTAACTCCCCAACAGTTGAGCGCGTGAAAATTGCATGCGTGCTTTTTCATTCATGGCTGCGTGGGTGTGTGAGTGCATGTGCGCATATGTGGGTGTGTGTGTGCATGCATTACATGCACGTTGGTGCTATACATAAATGTGTGTGTGTTCTGGAGGAAACCTGTGTGGTCTGCATTCATGGTCTGTGTGAGTCTGCCTTTTACCTACATGAAAGTGTAAGACAAATGTATGAGTGTGTGTGTGATTGGCATGTATGCAGGTGTAATACATGTGTGTGCGTGTGTGTGTGTGTGGTCTGCCGATGGTGGTCTCACGGGGACAGAAATAAAGCCCCTCATTATGTTTCCGGGTTTTACTGCGAGCAGATGGATCTGCAGCAGGAAAGACTTGCTCACTCAGCCAGAGCAGGCAGAACCCCCACAATTCAGCTCACTTGCGCGGACGCCAAAGGCCCCAGAATGCAATTCACCTCGCTCCAGTGTCCAGAACCCCCATAACACAGCTCACTGAACCGTGCCTGCCAAAATTTCCACCTCGGATTTTTTTCAGCCGCGGTGTCCAGAACTCCCACAATGCATTTCAAATGGGCTGCATTCGACCGAAACGCCCACAGTGTAGTTTGTGCATTGTTAACGGCTGATATTCCCACAATGCATTTCTCTCGTCTGCGACAATACGCAAGTATGATTTGCGGTAGCGTGGACTTTGCCTGCCTCTGTTGTTTTAGTGTGTCATTGATGTATTGTGCTATTGTGTAGACGGGCGTGTTTGCGTGTCGGTCTGTGCATGTTTGAGCACTTGCCACCTGTGGTATTCTCTGTCACTCAGTGTTGTGGGGCTCTGTCACTCTATGGTGTTCTGTAAATCTAGAGTTTTATGATACTCTGTGCCACTCTGTCTCATAATTTGTCGCTTTGTGTTTTGTGTAATTCTGTAGTGTTCTGTCTCACTCTTGTGTTTTGTGCCACTCTTTGTCCCCTACACAATATTTGGTGTTGCTCTTCCTCATTTTGTGTTACTGTATAGTTCTTTCCTCACTTCATGATGTTTTGTATCACTCTGTTGTGTTTTGTCGCACTCTATGGTGTTTGCATCACTGTGCTGTGTTTTGTCCTACTCTATGGCATTTTGTGTCACTCCGCAGTTTTTTTTTTTAAATCTCTCTGTGGTGTTTCGTCTCACTCTATGGTGCTTGCGTTGCTCTGCGGTGTTTGATCTGACTGTATTGTATTTTGTGTGGCTCTTCAATGTTTGGTGGCGCTCCTGGTCATTTCTTCTGCGTCTCTCTGCTCACCAGCCTCTCTGTAGCAGGGTGGGCGCTGTCTGACCCACCCAGGTACTCGATGAGTGACAGATGTTTTTACCGCCTTTAAATATTCATGAAAGTAAATAGACTTCACAGGAGGAGATTTCAGTGCTGTAGCTCTGCACTGTTTTCAGTAGCCTCACTCTAGGCCTGATTTATGGGGCCCTGTTTCTGTAACATGCCCTGTATTTGTGTATTTAAATGTGCACAGCGTCACATGGCGTGCCTGTGTGCGATCTTTTAAAAAAGATCAGAGAAAGAAAGACTTTCGTACAACCATGACCTTTTCTCTCGTTCATGAAGCCAGAGTTCAGAAAACCAAACTCTTTCATGTAATGATACCTCATCCCACCTCACTTCCTCTTGCTTGCTCTCCCTCCCTCCCTCCCTCATCTCTCAGCCTCCCCCTTCCTTCCTCTCTCCCTCCCTCCATCGTCCTTTCTCCCTCTCTCCCCATCTCTCTATTTCCCTCCCTCCATCTCACCCTCACGCTCCCTCCATCTGCCCTTTTCTTTCCCCATCTATGCATCTCCTTCCCTCCACTCATCCCTCCCTCCATCTCTCCTCCTGTCTCATTTCCTCTCTCTGTCTCTATCCCTCTCTTTCTCTCTCTCTCTTCCTTCCCCTGTTTCTCTCTTGCTCCCTCCTACTCTGCTACCAAACTCAGCCACAGACACACACACGCAGACAGAGACAGAGAGAGAGAGAGAGAGAGAGAGAGAGAGACAGACAGTGGGGGTTTGGCTGTACATCACATCTTGTTCTGTAAGTGGAGATAAAGACCCTGAGCTGTTCGCAGCCCAGCTTGGAGCGTGTCCTGGAGTCGCTGTAGCGCGACTGTGGGTGTTCCTGTGAAGCGTGTTGTGTCTCACGACTCCGAGAGCTGTTCTGTGATCACAGCGCGCCGTCGAGACCGGGAGAGGAGGAACAAAGTTATTCCCTTGTGACTGCTCATAAGTGTGTGTGCGTGTGCTTCTGCGCACGTGCGTGTGTGTGTGTGTGTGTGTGTGTGTGTGAGAGCGCATATATAGGTGGGTGTGTGTGTGTACTTGTGTGTGTGTTTTGTGTGAAAGAGAGAGGGAGAGAGAGCATATATAGGTGTGTGAGTGTGTCTGAATGTGTGTGTGTGTGTGTGTGTGTGAGAGAGAGAGCGCATATATTGGTGTGTGTGTGTGTGTGTGTGTGTGTGTGTGAGAGAGAGAGGGAAAGTGGGGGTGTGTACTTGTGTGGTTGAGTGTGCAGTGTGTGAGTGCGTGTGTGTCTGTGTGAATGTGTGTATCCTTGTGTGTGTGTGTGTGAGAAAGTGTATATTCATGTGTAAGAGCGAGAGATTTAGACCACATTTGTGGGTGTCTGGTCTTTTTGTGTGTGTGTGTGTGTGTGTGTGTGCGCATCTGTCTGTCTGTCTGTCTGGATTCTGCTGACCAAAATCCTTCCTGTGACTCACTGCTGAATAAGGTCTCACGCAAAACAACGCCCCCAGTCAAGGACACACGCTCACACACCCACACACCCACAAACACAAACACACCCACACACGAGCGTACACACACACACACACACACACACACACACTCAAGTCCTCCTCAGCTGACTCGTTACTCAACTGAAACACCTCTGGGTTAGCGTGGAGTCGTGGTGTTAGCGCTGGGTATTCTCTGTTGCTGTGCCCGCTTGCTGTGCCCCTGTGTTTCCTCACAGACGGCGCGTGCCCTGGCTGAGGAGTGCCTGCTCTAGTGCGGTGCCAGACGGCACGGTGACTGTGTTAGAGGTCAGACGCCTCGGTGCACCTGGGTCTCTGCGGGCGACCGCTGCGTCAGACCGGCCTCAGCTCTGAGCAACAGCAGCTGTGTCGTTAGTTATTCTGTCGCTCTTGGCCCCCGTCTCTCCCTCCCTCACACTCACCCCGTCTCTCTCTCTGTCTTTCACTCCGTCTTCGTTTCTGTCTGCTCGTGCTATCCCTCCCTCTGTTCCACCCCACTCTGTCTCCCACTTCTATCATTCTACCTCCCTCTCTCTCTCTGTCTCTCTCTCTCTCTCTCACTCTCTTTCTTCCTGTTTCACTTCCCCCCCCCCATGTCTCTGCTGAGAACCGATGCTGTTGATTTGGGGTTTTTTTTTGTTAATAACGTGGGCTTTCCTCCTACTGCTTGACCTTATCGTGTGATTTTGGGCGGGGGGGTGTCATTATTTCCCCCCCCCCCCACACACACACACACTGAACTCTGATTGATGTCAATGCCCCACAGTGTGACTCGGCAGCACTGATGCTGCTGTTCCAGTTTCGCGTCATTTATATGTTACGCCTCATTTGAATTTACATTTAAATACGCGTCCTGGTTGACATTATTGGCAAAATGTCTTTTAGAATACTTTTTTCCAAAGCGGAGTATTGGCAGCAGTCCATGCATAACAGTACAAAAAAGAAAAAAACACCAGCAAAAATGACAGAAAATGGTAAATAATCAGAGTAGAACATTTATCAGCTATTGAATACAATCATTTGATTGATTACTTCTGAGTCCACAGGTGACCAGTTATCAGATTTCTATTCACGGTCCCTCTGGTTACTTTTTTCTCTGTCTTTTTGGTTTGTTTATATCACAGCCTGCTCTAATCCATGAACTCGACATAGAGCACTGCTAATTTTTATTTTTTCATTTTTTGTATTTTTGGCGCATTTTTAAAAGCCCTCCTTCATATTTGGAACTGAGAAGTCTGAATTATGTTTTGTGTGATGTAGTTATACACTCTCAGAAGCAAAGGTGGTGCAGTGGTATGTTTTTGTATTTTCCGGAAGTGTAATTCCCAAATGAATGTGCCAAGTGCAGCAATGTTCTGTTCAGCTACTGACAAGTACCTTTTACAAGCAATAAAAGGTCCAAATTAAACGTGCGTCACTTCCTTTGAATACAGTTTTATGCACCAATTGGGTACCTTCCCAGTGAAAAGCATTTGTATCTTCGTAGACAATTTTCCACGCATTATTTCCCAAAAGCATAGGTTAGATAACTTTTCTCGTGTTCACTGTGTGTTTACAAGATGTAAGGTTGTAAGGTTTATATTACTCTTGTGAGTCATTTTACCCCAAGCTATAGATAGTTTCTTTCAGCACCTGATTACAGGGTTATTATGACGGCTTTGGTCATGGTTGTATGTAAGCCTCTTGACCCGTGCGTCTATTCAAATTCCGGATGCTTTTCATATTCTGGATGTGTTCGTGATTATGATGTTTTAGGAGTCTTGTCATGGTTACATTCCTGGCATTTCTCCCTGGCTCTTACCCTGTGAGACTTTGTGCATTTATACGCTCCGTCTGTTTACACAGCTCAATCTAAACTGAAACAGTTTATGTTGAATACCTTGCTCATTGATGCAACAGTGGTGTGGTATTTGGGAATCAGATCCACCACCTGGAGGTTAGGGGTCGATTCAGTAGCCACTGTACTACATTCCCCCTTGCTAGCCACTTCCTTATGTTTGTTTAAGTTTTTTCAATCCCAATCCAGTGCCTTTTAGTCAAATAGACTAAGCAAGGGCTATACATGGGCCTTGCTTAAGGGCCCAGCAGCTACTTTGGTCTTATTATGGCTACACCAGAAGCTTGAACCAGCTACCTTCGTAGTCAAAGTTGAGCACCATTGGGACTTGGCTACGTATGAGTACAAGAAGTACGAGGTTCCTACAGGAGCTGGACATCCTTTAAAATGCTTGAATTTTAGTGTGGTTTTATCACAGTTTCAAAAGGGCTTGGATTGTGAATAAAGTTCTTGAAACTGCCCAAAGTTCTGACGTCAGTTGTATTTCGTTCCTAATAAATCATCACTATTTGAATGAGCAGTTTGATAAATAGGTAATTTCCTGCAGCTGAAAGGTGTTGTTGAAGTTTGAAAGTGCACCTTGAAAATGCTTGAAAATTGTTGAATTACACTTAGGAAAAGGTGTAGGAACCCTGCAAATGAATCTCTGTGCAGCAGAGATTCCGTCGGGGATTTTTTCAGCCTATGAGCTGTGGGGCAGGTCCTTTCACTGAGTTGACTGATCGTGGGGTTCTTGAGCCCAAATGTCAGATGTTGTGATGAATGCATGTGCACGCGCTTGTGGTTTAAAGGATGAGAGGCTTCAGGAGTGAGATAGTGTGCATGATGGAGGAGGAGGGTGAGATGGGCTCATCTTGTCAATAGGTCACACAGATATGCTAATAGGTCACGTATTTATGCTGATAGGTCACTGCGTGGGAAGGTGGAGGAAGAGGAGGAGGTGATGAAGAGTTTCTAAAGGGCAGGGAGGTCGACAGAAGGCGAAGGGTTAATTACTGTGGCCTTAAGCAGTGAAATGTGGCTTTTATCGTTCATCTCATCAGTGCCAGTGATGCAAATCTCACGCGTGCGTGCATGCGTGCGTGGGTGCGTTTGTGTGTGTGTGTGTGAGAGAGAGAGAGCAGGCTTGTACACTTATGCATTAGTACCTTTGACAGATCAACATTTTTTGGCATTGTTGGCTCGATTCTTGTTTTTGCGTAAGAAGGCTTTCTTAGGTCCGTTTTCCTCTCAAGGATATAAAATCATATTGGAGTTCAAAAAAATAAAAAGAAAGTCAGTAACCGTGAAAGATGAATCATTACTTTTTTTTCTTAATTACGAGGTCCGCGCGTCAGAATTGGATCGCTCATATCTGAAGATTTGTGATGTCCCTTGTACTGCCACCGCGTGCTTGTGTACACACGTCTGTAAGACCTGTTGTAAAGAGCCATTATAATCCCTCAGGGAACTCTCCCTCAAGAACTACATCCGTGTCACAAGAGTTCAACAGCATGTTAGCTGGCTAGCAGCAGGACGGTACTGTTAGATTACATGTTAACGTCATGTAGGGACCTTCTGACCTGATTATGCTATAATACATGCAGTGAAGTGACCGGTGGGCTCTTTGTTTGTGTTACAGAATGAGTGCTTGTGTGGCCATGCTGGGGGACTAAAGGGGCTACGTCCTGACGCACTGCAGCAGCTTCTGACCTTCGTCTCCGTGAACCTGCACAGGTAAGCTGGTATTCCACTGCCCTCTCTGTCAGACGCACACACACACACACACACACACACACACACACACACGCGCGCACTGCCATGTCTGCTTCACACTTGCGCACAGACACACGCACTTTCATGTAGTAGCGCTCAAGGATGCACTCACCTGCTTTGGAGAGACTGGGCACTCCAGCTTTGTCAGCTTTTAGAATAACTGCCTTGTCTGTCACACACACAAACAGGAACACAAACAAACCTGCTTGGGAAAGCCAGGGACCACTGTCCTATGTCTTTTTGAAATCACTGCTATCTGTCTTACACTCACACACACACACACACACACACACACACACGCACGCACTCAAACAAACAGGAACACAGACAAACAGTCTGTTCAACATTTGAGGGCATTTGGTTCCATTTTGGGTAATCTTACAGCCATTTATGTGCAATGAATGTCCAGATACTTATGAACGACACACTCATATACACTCAAAGGGTTGCTTTCACATCGGTCCGCTCACTTGTATACTAGTAGATGCAAGTCTGTGCACAGACACCCACATACATATTGTTTGGCCAGTTCACAATACTTAGAACTTATTTACTCTTAGTCAGTACTTAGTAATTCGTAACTTAGTTATGGCAAAGGTTACGCCTGGGTTAGAGCAGTAGCCTGTAAGAGCCCGGGGATTCTGTGAAAATGATCAACATATGTGTGCAGGACTAGGAAAAGGGGTCACTTGGGTCAGTTTATGAAAATTGAGATTTTCCAACAAAATCAAGGAGTGATCCAAGTTTTTCATTTTGAGAAAAAAATTGGGTGAATCTGTGCACAGCAAAGTGTTGTAAATTGACAGTACAGTAGTGCTGGGATTGAACAGGTTGAATTTTGACCCGTTGATCTCAGAATGGCCCCCAAGTGACCCCTTCTCCTAGTCCTGCACACATATGTACAGCTTATCAAGATGCAGCAGTACTGCTCAGTTCCAGCTTTTTATTTGAAAGTAAATAAAATATTCCTCATGGCTGTCCGTGAACTATGCCGTATCTTTACTGTGTATCTTTCCAGATTGAGACAGAAAGGTCATATTGGCTCTCCGACTTGTTCAGTTGCCATAGAGAAGCACTTGCTCATACGGTGCCGTTGATATTTGAGTATCAAAAAAAAAGCTTCCATCCAATTAAAGCTTGAACGTTGATGAACACACCCTTTTCATGTCAGACGGCAGCCGAGTTCTCCCCGACTAAGTCTTCCGGGGGAATTTTATTCAACTTTTACGGAGCTTTTTACACATAGCCTTTTAAAGCAATGAAATACTCTCCTGATATTAGTCGCTGTGTTATCGCCTGAGAGTGAATGTTGGCAGGTGTCGCCACAATAACCGACAAACTCGGGAAAGTCACCTGCGCCAGTCTGACGCTTCCGCAAAACAGGAGACAACCCGGGAAGGCGGCGCGACACGCGCACTCACCAATGCAAACGGTTTTGTGTTTGAGCACCCATTCAAGGTGAAGATCTGCTGTTCATCTTCTTGAAAACACACCTGCTGATGTTTCGCTGGTGGGAGTGGGTGGTTTTCGGGGTGGAGAGATGGGAGGAGAGAGGAGTGTGGTGAGGGAGGAGAGTGAGGACAGAGGAGGAGTGTGAGTAAGCGTTGGAGGACTAGTGGGCTGCGTTTAGAGAAAGAAAGAGAGAGACGGAGAGATAAAGAGGGCATAGAACAGTGTCTTTGTGCGGGAGAGAGAAGGATGGCTCGTGTAATAATGTGTCAGCCAGTCCTACACCCCTAAACGCACATACACACACACACACACACGCACGCACACACACACGCTCACTGACCAGGGATTGAGTCATCACAATTTCATGCCCTCCTGCTGGTGATGTTTTGGTTCTATGGTTATGAAGGGCCTAATTACCGCTCATTACTCCTGTATGTTCTCATACGCCATGTGCTATAACCTTATGTGACTAATGTGTTTACTGTGTGTTATTTGCGATCATGAAATTTGTAAAGTGAGAACTGGAAAATAGTAATGTGTGTGTGTGTGTGTGTGTGTGTGTGTGTGTGTGTTCATGCACATGTGTGCGTCTGGAGTACAACCAGTGCATGTGTCGGATTAGGTTACAATTTCTCAATGGTGTGAACCGTGAGTCAGTTTCTAAACTTTGTTGCTATTATTAAACACCACAAACTCTTCATACCTTCCATGTTTCGAAGCGTGACATTGCTGGCGAATCTGGGCCAGATGTGCTCTTCAAATGTTGAATCAGAGCTACTACTTAGTACAAACAGATGAATCAGTATTGTTACTGGCAAATGCCCAACTATTTTTTTTTATTCAAGTTTGAATGTTACTAAATATCTGATCTGGAGATGTTTACCATTCTACCAGTTCAGCTATGCTGCTAAAATCCTACCTTTTTTGATCTGTAAGCTAGCTGCCATACTCTGGACCTCAAAATCAACCAGCTTCGGAGTCAACTGCATAATGCCTCAGTTAAGAAAATGAACGGAAATTCATCAGCTGGATTTGCTTTGTTGAAAATTTGATTGACCCTAACTGCTATAATTGGCTGAGACATAAGATTTATTTATTTATTTATTCATTTACTTATTTAAATAAGGGTATTTACATCCATATCAAGTAGGGACGCACCGATACAATGTTTTCAGTCCTGATACCAATACCAATACCTGGACTTTGAGTATCGGCAGATACTGAGTGCTGATTTGACATGAGTGTTTTATTAATAAGCTGTATGCTTCATTGTGGGATGAGACACTGGGATCATTCCTTTATGTGCAAGGCAACATCAGGCTTGACTTTAAGTTTGCATTCCAAACTTTGTAAAACCGAATGTAACAAATAAATATATAAATATAAATGCATGAATTGTTATTAAGATAGTGGTATCCAATACAGATAGGAACACTGTCATCGATACCAAATCCTGCTATTTGAGTCAGTATTGGGCCATCTCGTATCGTGATTGGACGGATTTTTGATATCTGTAGGAATCGGTGCATCTCTAATAACAAGTAAACTATGAAGGGAATTACTGCCCTTTAAAATTATGTCACTGTCCAAATACTTATGGACCTTATAGTATACTTGTTTTCTTGCACGTGTCAGTTTGTTTCTCCTGCCTATTTCACGGAAGAGCCCTCTCTGTTACTTGGCACCTGTTCTCGTTCGTATTTCGAGGCTCTCAATACAGCAGGCTGTTTTGTGTCGCATGGGACTGAGCCAAGGATGGTCAGTTTGAGCTGATGGGGAGTGACAGGACAGCATTGTCTCTTTGCGAAACGAGCTAACGAGCTCCGCCTGAGTCATGTGACCTGTGGCAGTGAGCTGAGCACTTCTGAGAACTGCTACTTACCATCACCATCACATCCAGTTCCTTCACTCAGGCTTCCTCGGAGTCTGTGACAATGGGGTGTGTGTGTGTGTGTGTGTGTTTGTGCCTGCATGCGAGAGTGTATGTGAGTGGGTGAGGGGCTGAGTTGTATGTGTTTGTGTGTACGAGGGTGTGCATGGGTGGGGGGTGGCTGGCGTGTGTCTTTGTGTGTGTGCGTGTAGTGTGCTAGTGGGTGGAGGGTCTAGCTTACGTGTGTTGTGAGAGTGTGTGGGGCTGGGTTGTGTGTGTATGTGAGTGTGTGTGTTTGAGGGTGTGTGAGAGTGTGATAGGGTTGGATTTTGTGTGAGGGTGTGTGTGTATGTTTGTGTGCGTACGAGTGTGTGTGAGGGTCTGTGAGTGTGATAGGGCTGGGTTGTTGGTGGTGTGTGTGTGTGTGTGTGTGAGTGTGCGATGAGGGGCTGGGTTGTGTGTGTGTCTTGAGTGTGTGTATGCGCATGTGTTTGAGTGAGTGGGTGTGTGTGTATTTGTGAGTGTGTGATGAGGGGCTGGGTTGTGTGTGTGTGCGTGTGTGCGTGAGTGTGTGTATGCGCATGTGTTTGTGTGAGTGGGTGTGTGTGTATTTGTGAGTGTGGGTACTGGCAGTAGGAGGATGTGTCACTGCTGCGGACAGTGTCTCTCTCCATCCGTCCTCGCTCAGAGGATCGGTCAGCCTCCAAACTCCGGGACAGGGTGTGTGAGTCACTCAGGTCTGGGTACACTTCTTACCGCCAAAGAACCTGACACACACTTTTACACACCATCTCTCTTTCACTTTCACTGTTCTGTTATATTTTCTGTTTATTTTGGCCATTCTAAACTCTTATGAGCGCTCATTTGTATCCTGTGGTTTCTCAGTCACCCATGAAGTTGTTAGATTGAATAGCTAAACGCATACTTGTCAGCGACCGTTTTGAATGCGCCTGAATGGTTCTGAGACGTTGATAATATTCTAGAATCCTCTCCTAGCCTTCCTTCCTGTCTGAGGAAATAAGCACTGGATAATGTTCATCGAATTATTTATAGCTGTGTTCGCGAGAACTGTGTGTTTGGGCTGGTGTCCGGTCGAGATTATAAATAGACTGGTTGGCAGCACGAATGGATTTTATCGTGACCGAGAGCTAGTGCAGTCACGAGTCCATCTTATGTATGCTCGGCGGAACGGCGGGGCAGCAGGACGAACTTTTTCGGTGCCAGTTGCGCTGTCAGGGAATTCCGACTGTGCGAGGAGGGGCACACGCGGTGACGTCAGCGAGGAGGGAGTGGGGGGGAGGAGGCAGACCAGTGCGTGCGGGTGACATCATCCGGTGCGCTCTGACTGAGCCAAACAGCGTGTCCCTTTAAAAACTGAAGAGCGCAGCTCAGCGCAATTTGATCCACAGCCCTGCGAGCGAGAGACGATAGGCTAGAGGAAAAAAGGGGAAAGGCAAGGCAGCAGCGAACGCGACAATACCAGGCCCATTGATTACAAAGCCGCCTCGCTCCCTTGTTTGTCAACTATTTTGGTTACTAATAACGATCCGAAAGAATGAGCGGGGATTTAACATATCATACTTGTTATCGGTGTACGTTGGTTTCCTCAGTTGTGTGGACTATTTAAACCCGTTTCCCAGGAGTGAGAAGCCGGAGCGATTACCGACAGAGTGCCCCGGCGACGCGAGCAAGAGAATACTCATTCCTCCGGTACATGTTGGAATACTTCTCAAGCCATGAACCCATGAGCTGACGACAAGGACTATTATTTTCGTTCGCTTTTAGCAGTCTATTCCCTGATAGTTTCGCGGATTTTGCGGTGGTGACTGTCATATAGTGACCTTCGTTTTTATTACTTTTCATTTTGGAGAAACCTATTCGTTTCTTCCGAATAGCTGGACTTGAAAATTAAAGCTAAATTAAGAATCGTTACTCGATTGAACGACCCAGTGTGTCTTGTTTGATCTGAAATCTCGCCGTGTAAATTGGATTTACACTTGAATGCATCTCCAGTGTATTAACTCGATCTCAGTCTGCATTTTGCGTTAATCATCGATCAGCAGCGTGTTTATTCAGTTCGTATCGTTGTTCAACTAGTAATTCTTGGCGAAACGTGGAGCAGGGAATCGGCTCCCGACGGAGAAGACTCGTGTTTTAGTGTAGCCTCCAAGTAAAGGGAGCTTTTTTACAGTTTTGATAAAGGTAAGTCGACTCTCTGAACTCACTGTTCTTAAGTCCTCGAAAGAAGAGTTTGTCCGTGGGTTTGATCATGTAGTAAACATCCAGGGGGCACGCAAGGGATTGATATCGGTCGTTGTCTGGTGTGTATGAGCAACTGGTACTGTAGTAACCACAGCGGTAGTAACAGTGAAATACGCTTCTATAACCGGAAGAAGCACTCGTGTCTGTTGTTAACTCTTTGAGCGTCATATCGTTTGAGATCTTGTGAGATGTTTCATTTTGGTTTACTTGTTTTTGCAATACTACTAATATTAAATACTACTAAGTAAGTTTGGCCAGTACGAGTCTTTTTAATTGCACTTTCCTCCCTTGCTTCAAGTTGTAATTTGCCACTCGTGTAGTTGCCTAGCTGCCAGTCGTGCGGAGTCCCAGAGGACTTTCCCAGTTAAATACCAGAGTGTCGTTCTTCAAACACGGATACCCACGTGTTGTCCGTGGGAGGGGAAGGATAGGAGGAGTTTGGAGAGAAAGAACTGGCTTGTGTAACACGATCCCACGTCTTTGTCCGTGGGAGTGGTCGAAGCGGGCAGGGTGAACGACTGGGGGTGTCTTTAAAAGGAATGAATTGCCGCAGTCCGGACAATGGGATATTGAGAGGAAGTCGTTTTCGTCGCTGAACTATCTCGCGAGTTGGGGGTGGGGTGTTTTTGTATGTGGCTTTTCTTAAAAATGCAGTAAGCCAGAAAAAGTGTGAGGGGAAAATAGTTTTGTCAACATTTCTAAGTTATTGAGAGTAAGGTCCTCTTGGAACCTTACGTGAATATGCCACGTTCCAAGTGCTGTACACCGCGTAACTTTTACATTCATTGCTCTATCAGTGTTTCAACGTGTTGCCTAAAGGATGTCATAAACCCAGTGGTGTGTCTAACAACCTTAGGTGCGTTGTTGTGGGTTTGGGACACCCCTTTGAAAATCTGCTTCCGTGCGGTTGATTTATTGCCCGATTGACGAGAAGCCCCAAATTACTTGTTTGTTTTCCTTTGAAGATAAGGGGGTTACGTTTTCTGGTGTCATCCGTCTGTGCTTGTAATTCTGCGGTCCCTTGTTTCTAGCATTTGAAATGCCCGCCCGTAATGAGAACGTGGCATATAATCCGCCCTCAAGCTGCGACGAAATTTAGCCTGTCAAAACGGGATTTTTTTCTTTCAGTTTTGCGTCAGTATGCATCACATTATGACTGTAAGCCAGTTGTTGAAACCTCTGTAATATTTTTAACCACATTCATTTTATTTTATGCCCCAAATAGTCATCCTGAGTAGATTTCCTTTTCATGTTAATGTTTACTAGTTTTTTTTTGTTTTCTTTACGTTGAAAAAGGTGATCTTGGACTTTACTCCCTGTTCTGAACGATGTCCCAAGTGACGACCGATTTGGCATTTTTCTGAGGGGGAGTTGGTGCAATTTGTAGACAGTTGGTCCGCGCGCCTGTTAGACGGAGGTGGATGCAAGTACGTCGGTCCGCGGTGTAAACCCGATGTTCATGAGTAAATCTACGTGACGTTGTATCTGCGTATGAGGTTTGTGGGCACTGTATAGCTGATAAGTTGCGGTGTGACAGATGTAACAGGGATATTTACTAATGGGTCCACTGAGTAACCAACGGGTACCCCACACGCGTTAAATCACGTGATTCAGAGATCTCTAAGCGTTATTTAAATCAGATGGGGAAACTGAGTACGCGAAAGAAATGCAAACGCTGCCATTTTACCCCATTGTCTCCCGCCTTTGTGGTCAGTACTTATACAAGTTCTCACTGTGTGTTCAGTTTGTCATGTGTGAAAGTCTCCTACTCCTTTCTTTTGAACTGGATTTGGTTTGAAACTTAAAAGTTGATCAGATGGGACTAGCGTGGGTGTACGTGTGACGAGTTGACACTTCCCATCAAGCTGCAATGTGTGAAGTTCCCTTGTCATCAAGGCGAGAAGCTGATGAAATGAGGAAATCCTAGCATCTGAAGCGCAAAAAGGACATTTAAAGGAAAGGCTGAGATTTCTTTGAATTGAGGTGGAAAGGGTGACAGTTACTCAAGCATTTGTCAGAGGCTGAGAGATGGGTTGATAATCTACCCCATGTCATTCAAGGACCAAGTTATAATGTCATCATTTTACCTGGGCTATTCAATCTATCCATTCAATCCATTCAGGATGGCTACTACACAGTTTAGGTGTTCACAAGGTCTTCTGAAGTTATCACTGGTTTTTTGTTTCTTTGGGTTATATGTGACATTAGTTGTGCTGTAACTCCAGTGCTGGATGGTGTAAATTTTATACCTGTTTGTTTTTTTTTATCAGTCCTGTGCTGCTTGGGGATACACCAGTCCCGCACTATCAGTCCCGATATGATACTGACAGGCCGATACTGTGTGTCGATACAATATGCACGTTCAATTAGTAAGCTTTATGCCTCACTGAGTGGAAGAGCCTGGGATTATTCTTTTATGTGTACGGCAACTTCAGGCTTGACTTAAACATTGCTTTCCTAACTTTGTGAAATGAAATGCAGCCAATAACCACGTGGATATGAAAGTACTGAATTGTTTTTTATTGAAATAATGGTATGTGATACCAGAACGCCCCACTGGAACCGACACGATCCAGCTATTTGAGTCGGTATCGGACTGACACCCGATATCTGTATCGGTTTCCGTGAATCTCTGGTACTACCGCTGTGGCATGGCATGTGTCTTGTGTCAGCCAGTCTCTGGTTATTCTGGAGGGCCTCCCGGTAGTGCGTGTTTGGCTCACCCTCAGTGTTTGTGTTGGTTTGCGGCCCGCAAGGATGACGATGGGGTGAAAGCGGAGGTCTTTGTGAGTCATGTTAGCGACGCACGAGAAAAACATTTTTTTTCTTCTAATTTAGGTCTCGTCTTGGTCTATTCTTAGTCACGCTCCTGACTTAACCAGAATCTCTTGCCAAAATGGCAACGTTTCAGTTGCACTTAAAGCGAGTGAGTTCTGACCGCAGATAAGCCTGTTGCCTAATGAGTGAATAGGTGTTTTCGCATCCTGTGTGCTGTTCTAGGAATACACGCCTTGTTTTTGGACTGATATGTCTACTGGCTGCCATTTTGTGCTTCCAGTTTGGTTTGTTTCTTGGCAGCAGGCTGGTGAGATCCCTGCAGAAGTAGTTTCAGTCCCTGATGTTGTTTACGAGTTGGCCTCCAGCCCCACACTCAGGTTCTGTTTATTACACTCGACCTTCAGTTCCTGGAATTGGGGACAGTAGAACAAGAACAAGGTGCATCAACCCCCCCCCCTTATTTTCTCTCTCTCTGAACAGTACCAACGGCTCTGAGCTGTGCCATAACGGCAGTTGTCAAGGTAACTGAGGCAGGCCACAGCAGTCGAGTTATTTTTCTGTCTGTGTTTGTTCCCCAAATTCGGGGAAATGCAGGTATGTAACTGCCTAGGGAGAGAGACAGACCAATTTAATCGAAAGAGAAACTTCTGAAACATAATCCGGAGCGATTTTCATTCAGTTTTTAGATGCAGAGAAGTTGTGATGTCATCTGTTGTTGTGACTATTGCGCCTTGTGTATTCTTTGTGTTCTTGTAATATGGGTTGTGGGGGGAGGTGAGCGATGAGTGCTCTAGAAATTTCGTGTGACACCGATTCATCGCTTGTTTAGGATCATGCCGATGACCGAGTAGTGATGTCTTTGTCCCTGTCAGGTTATTAGTCTAGTTCTCCTGCTGTACAAAAAGTATGTGCCCACACATAGCCAGACCGCGGTCAGTGAGGTATTTGTTTAGGATTGAAATGATTTTATACCCTTTATTGACCTTGTCTGGCATATTAGGACCCTCAAAATGCCCTCAAAAAGTTAAGAAGCCCTGCCTTTTGTCTCTTGGTTAGCTCATTTACATCAGGCACTGAATACTTCTCACGGATGTGCATTATTCTTATCAACCGTTAAATGCTGACAGACATATGTCTTTGAGAGAATGACTGCGGGGGTTGGTTGGGAAGTTATGACTATGAAGTATAAATTAGTGCTATTTTTGGAAAATCTGATCATCAGCTTCCCCCACATCTTCAGCCAGTTCTCTGAAAATGCTCAAAATTGGGGACGCTCGTGCGTTACTTGGAAATCTGACTTGATTCCAGAAACGCTGGTCTCACTCGCTGTCTCTCGTGCTTCCACGCTGGCTTCAGTAGAACGTGTGGGCCCTCTTCTTACCTTGGCGACCGGTAATTGTATCTCAGCCTTAAGTGCCGAAGCGAGTCTATTATCTCTTCAGCGCTTTGGAGCGGAAAACATATTTAAAAAAACTATCATTTTAAATTCGCGGCGCTCCTTTGAAGGAGTCTCAGAGCAGGCGTAGTGCGGCGGGTGGCAGTGTGGACTCAGACGTCCCAATTACAGGCACTGAGAGGCTTGAAATGCATCATTATTGTTCCACAGGAAACGCCCCTCCCCACTCCCATCCCCTGTCGGCCGGCCCACTTCCTGTGCTTCTTGACGACTGCTTCCTGTTTGATGTCAGCCCCTGTCTCTCTCTCGCTCTCTTGTGCCATCTTCTTCTTGTGTGTCTCAGGTGCATTCGCGCAGTTCGGTTACCCTGTGTGCCCCCTTTTTTGATTTTTTTTAGGTCAGTCTGCAGGTGCTGTTTTGAAAGGAACTCGATGACACAAATGTTGATCTTTCTGCTTGATCCACTCAGAGTAGAGTTTGTCTTATCGCATACTCCCAGAAATTGAAGGTGCTCTTCTACTTAGGTAAACCTTCCTACGTAGCCTAATAAAGGCTAAAGCATTACATTATTTTTCTATTTTCTATTAAGCACAGCAAGTCTGTGCAGTGTAAAAATGAACAGCCGCATGGACACAGGAGGATGAACTAAATAAGGGGGGGAAAAAACGAGAGGAGCAAATGGAGAAGGAAAGAGCTGTAAAGAAGATGAAGAAAGCGTCAGTTACATGAGCGTTTATGAAGCGCAGTCCATTGAGGGAGGCCTTGTAAGGCTAACGCGGTTAGCTGCTCGCTGACCCAGATTTTACGCGGCCTCTTTCCTCATTAACCGGAGCAAAGTCCACTGCCGGTGTTACGTGTTTGCCTTCTCACACCGGCGGCCCACGTCGGGGGTGTTGAGCGAGTGACGCTCGGTGGCTAACGGGGACGCGCGCTACCGTTGCGCTGGCCTGTGTTACATCACCAGAGGAAGTGGGACAGGCTGGCGTCCTCGCAGGGGGCTGGAGGGGCGGCGCTTTGGGAAGCGTCGGCGGCAGAACGCATTAGCGGCGGAGCAGGCGGCAGTTGTGGCTCGCTGCTCTTGGAGTGGGAGAGAGAGGGGAAAAAGGGAGGGCAGATGCAGGGTTTGTCCTGATTTGACCTCCCGCTCCAGATCAGGATGTTCTGTCCGTGTGTGTGTGTGTGTGTGTGTGTGTGTGAGCGTGAGCGTGAATGTTTGTGGGCTTGTGCGTTTGCATGTGGCCGTGTCTGCGTGTCTTTGTACGAGTGTCTCTCTGCATGCGTTTGCGTTGTGCGCGATTGTTCGTGTTCTGTGTGAGCATTTGTGAGAATGCGTGTTTGCATGTCATGCGGTCACGTGAATGTGCGTGCGTCTGGGTGTATATTTTTTGTATTTTTGTGTGTGTGTGTGTGTGTGTGTGTGTGTGTGTGCGCGCGTGTCTGTGTCTGTGCGCACGTCATTGTATATGTCTTAGTATGCATTGTGTATTGTGTCTGTGCGCATGGGTTTGCGCATATTTCGTAGTGTGTATTATGTATTGTGTGTGTGTATTTTTGTGCATGTTGGCACACTTTGTGTGGGTTAGTTTGTTTCTGCCTGCCTGTGTGTGTGTGTGTGTGTGTGTGTGTGTGTGTGTGTGTGTTGGCAGGGTATGGGGCGATATTGGTCAGAGACACTGCAGCTTTATCTGGCGGAGCCTGGCTGTGTGACCAGCACTGCCTCTCTGGTTTGAAAGAGTTGGATTCGGCCTCAGCTAGGCCCACAGCTTCCTCTCGTCACGTTCCCTCCATCTTTATCTTGGGCTCGTTACGCAACGGCCAAATGTGCATCCCAGCTCCGTCTCGCCCTCTCCCTCTGTCCGTCTCTCTCTCTCTCCCTCCCTCCCTCTCCGTCTCTCTCGTATGCAGTCCTCTGTTTATTTATAGCAGGGAAGAGCTTGTTCTCTGGCTCTTAACCCAAACAGCCCTGCTGTATTGTAGAGGTATTCTGGATGTCTTTGAAGAGATGGACGTTCTTTTTTTAAAGGGACAGTCCATCCCAAAATCAAAAATATGTATTTTTTTTCTCTTCCTGTGGTGTTTTTCTGTACAGATTGTTTTGTATGAGTTGCTGAGTTTCGGCGATTTTGGCCGCAGAGATGCCTGCCTTTTCGTGAATATCATGGGAACTAAATTGTATTTATTTTATGGTGCTCAAAACACCAAAAAGATTTTGAAAAACTCAAAAGCAAATTCTCTTTTTGGGAAACATGACCCATTTATTCCTGATGGTCTACAGGCCATGTTCTGAGCTGTATAATCCAGGCACTATTTTTACTCAACCAAATTTTCTACCAAGCTCTTTTCTTCACTCTGAACTACACTCGCGAGTTGCCAGTTTGGTTCAATCAGTAGCGCTGCTGGTAAGACGAAAAATACTGTATGCATTTCTGATGTGGGGTTGAACTGTCCCTTTAAAGCAGCCATGTTTTCCCTTCGGGCTTAGTCCTGTTTTTTTATTTTTATTTTGCGTCCTGGATTCGTTGCGTCTCACTTTAAGGGCACGGGGTCATCCTCTGGTCATGGCTCTGCAATCTTGGTTTCAGTTTTGTGTAACACAATTACAGGATTCGGTGCGATTTGTGTTTGTGCGAGTTTGCCTTTTTGTGTTTGTGTGTCTGAGCGTTCACGCTTTCGCCCGTTTCTGGGAAAGTTTACTGGCAACTCATGCTTTGATGTTGCCGCTACCCTTCCTGGTAGCCGATGCATACTGTAATTTTGCCACCCCACGCTTGCCTCCCATCTGGTCTGGTTTGGTGTTTTATGGTTATACGGGGGACTTTTTCTCGGGTCTAAAGTCTGGTATTGGTGGGGAAATGCCTTCTTCAAAAAAAGTTCAGGGGAAATTTTGGCGATATGGGGGCGTGTAGGGTGGGGGGATTTATGACACATTCCTTTTAATTGTTGAAAAAACAAGTTGTGTGAGATGGGTTGCTAGTTCAGCCCCCCGAAATTTGCATTTGAGTTGGTCCTGAAAAAATGGACTGAATTTAGGTGGATGAGAAACTGTAGCATCAGGGGATGTAGATTGTACATGTGACAAAATTTGTGTTATCGCCCATCTGTAATCGAGAGGAACGGCCGCTGACTTTCTCTTCTGCGTGGTTAATGAGGTTTTGGATTCCCCTTACGGCTGTAAACCGAGCTCGCCTTTTCTAAACTTCCTGTTTAGTTCACCAAATGCGCACCGAAATGAGACGTCCTCAGGTCAGAGAAATTCCCGAGCACGTCACTTTGGTATAAACGCCCCCGTCACCTGATCGTAAGAGGGGCATTCCTGACTGGTCTCCTGTCGGGGAATGGTTTGTTTTGGGGTAAGCCCTTCCACTCCCTTGTGGTGACGATATTAGGGAAACCACCCCCCCCCCCCGAGGTCAGTCACTTTCCTGTACGCAGGACCGTACACATGACGGGGCCAAGCTGGTGTATTTCCACTTCTCTGTGCTTAATGAATGCTTAGTGAGTGCTTGGATCCAGTAACCTATGGACCTCTGAAACAAAATGGCTGCCATGCATTCATGGTCAAGAGGGCAGAGGTTATTGATTCTGCGAATCAAAATTAACGTTTGTTCTATTTGTTTATCACATTCTTTCTGGTTTAGTTGAGGTAGCCTGATTTAATGACTCTGTTTTAATTGGTTGGTGTCCGTATATCCGAATCGCTCTCCACACAAGACATGGGTTATTTGAGTGTTCATGACCTGGTTGCTTGACCCAGTTGAGTTAAACCAAGTCAAGTTTCTTGGTGAAGTTTAACCAGACTATATATATATATATGATATAGGGCGCTCGTCTATGGTCTGTAATGAGTTAGGCAGTGTGATGCAACACAGAAAAATCTGTGTGGGGGCTCTGTTTGGAATGCTTGTAATGCCTGATATGTCTGTTCCCATCTAGTCCACAGACAGCTGTTTACACTTGCTATTTGCGAAACTTCTCACATGTTCAACTATACTGTACAGCTGCTGGCAAGCTCCATCTGGGTTACCTACCCCAAATCTTTCTCTCATTTTGTCTTCAAACTGGAATTCACTTACAAATTACTAATGGCCCCAAAAATGTAGAAGGGGTTACTTTGCAAAGCTTGAGTTACTGAATTAGATCAATAGTTGTGCCTAGTTAAAAACAAGCACAGTTCTCCATTTCATGTTCCAGATTTTGGAGGATTGTACCATGTGCATTTATCCACCTCACTCTATGAGCCTACTTCACTACATACGCCTCTGGTATTCACCATTTTTGAGATGTACAATTCAGTAGACTTGTTTACCTTGCATTTGTTTGGAGGAATCACAGTCCTTCTCAGCATTGAATAGGCCGTTGGTGTTTTCATTGCGTTGATTCAGTGTTTCCTTGGAGCGCTTGAGTCGACGGCGAGTTTCTAGTTTTGGTAGCGTGAGTGTGTGGTTTCGTTTCTGCCTCTTGATGTTTGTGGAGACTGCAGTTCTCTCGTTTTTTCAGAAAATCCTGTCTGGTTTTGGTTTTAGGGGAAGCCAGGCGGACATCTGTGTCCTCCACATCATTCAAGTCCAGGCTTGGCTAGCTGAGTTTGGTTTCCGGGCTCAGGCGTGTAGAACTGTGTTTATATGAACTGGGGATAAATGGGGACGTACACCACCACCCTTTGATTTGATAGTTAATGAGAAATCCTTTTTTTTGTTCCTTTTACCATTGGCAGAGTGACTCGCCGCCGAGGAAATCGCACCCAAAATGATTGGCTGCTAGAGACGAAGCTGAAAACGTGATTGGCTGCGATCGTGGTTGCAAGGTCGCCAATCGATGCTAATCTGAGTGGTAAGAAATTTTTTATATTTGTGTTTTTTCCTCCTTTTCTGTCTAATTCCTGAAAGGAGCTCCATTCTTTCCTCGGCTATCAGTTATCTGGCTTTGTTCACAGGTTAGCTGCTCTAAAGAACAGTTATCCCAGGCTTCCTGCCTGAAACATTGCAATTCACTCTTCGCGTTTGAAACGCACACCTGGCAATACTTTCCCTCCCCTCCCCTCCGCTTCTCTTTTAAACTACGCTGACTCGCATCCGTGCCGGTGTGCTAATGCTGTGTGGTTACAATAGTACATGTGTGTCAACGTTTATTTCAGTGCGCCCCGGTGCTAAATTCGGAAAGGACTGAAATATCTTGCCAGCCTTTTAATAGAGCTCCGCAGTTAGACTGGACTTGAGTGGGAGGTTCCTGGTTATTTACCGGCTCTAATTTTGGAGTCGGCAGTGAATGAGATTCTGTGAGGTTGTTTAGTGTACGCGTGTGCGCGCGTCAGCTTGGTCGGGAGTCGGCGTGGGTGTTTGATATGAGCACAGCCTGTTCTCTCGATGCATCCTAAAAAGAGCTTTTATTTCTGATGTCTGCTTAATCTGTCTCTGCATGCTGTTCAGGCCGTCTGTTGTTTTAGCCCCGCCCCCTTCGTGCTCTCTCTCGCCTGTCCTAACGAGATTAGGCCCATTGTACCCTGCCCCCCTCCCCCAGGTCTGACCTCCCCTTCCATGTAATAGATGCTCGTTTGCATAGAGACACCCGCGATTTCACTGGCACTCATAAATACTCGCGCACAAATACACGCAGATGACTGCAAACTAGCACACATTTGCACAGAGGCGGTGTCAAACTTGGCTCGCTTGGACGTAATTGGCTGACAAATTTACGGAGAATTATGGGGAACCAACTGAAATGCAGGTGAAATGGGAACACACTCGCACCCACATGCGCACACACGCACACAACATTTACAAATATGAAGACAGAGGCTTGCAAATCTGATCATCCACCATCCTGCATAGACACACACAGCGCGTTTGCAGAACTGTGCACTCAGCTTAACTCATGAACTTGCGCTGTGCTCCATTTTCTGGCTCGATGAATGAATGATTGCATGAATGAGCTGTTTTTTTTTTTTTTTTTTAAACCATCTCTTTGTTGTGATTTCACATTTATGGCACCCCCTGGAGGCAGCCCGTGGCATGACAAGCATTAAACGCTGGCTAAAATGATTAATTCCATCTGTGACACATGCTGAGATTGAGATTCTCTTCTCCAAATCCTCTGCAGGCCTTGTTTTTCTCTGTTCAGTTTCCTTTCTTCTTTCAACACCTTAGTGCTTCCTGACCCCCCCCCCCCCCCTCCCCCTCCCCCTCCCCCCACCCTTTCTCTTCCTTCCCCATCTTCCTGCTCTGCTGTCTTGGCCAAGCATATGCAGAGCATGCTGGGAAGGCCCATATGGTGAAAGCTCATGGTGACCCTGCCTTCTTTGTCCGTCCACCCCCCGTCCACAGCTGATCTGCAGGCTGCGAGTCAAGTAGCTGTGAGTAGTGGCCGACAGACCGAGAGACAGGCAGACAAACGGACAGACGGTCTCCCCTCAGTGTTTGGGTGCGGCCCTCTCATTGCTGCAGTGGAGGGCTTCACAGACTCCCGATAGTGTGGTGAGTATACCGGGCACTTTGCCAAGCGAGTGTGTCTGTTGTGTTTGAGGTTAGTTTGTGTTGTGTTGGAGGGTATTCTGCGAGATGGTTTTTATGGTTTTGGAGGTTGCTGTGAGAGGCTATTCTGTGGACGGTGTGTGTGGTGTTGGAGGGTAGTGCGAGAGCTTGAGTTTCACAGTGTGTGTGGTTTGGAGGGTTGATTGAGATGGTAGATTGCGTGGGTGTTTGTGGATGATGTGTGTGGTTTTAGGAGGGTGCTTTGAAAGGTTAAATAGTGGGCGGCATGTGTGATGTAGGAGGGTGGTTTGAGAAGGTAGTTGGTGTGGCATTTGTGGGTAGTTTGCTTATCATGTGTTGGTGATATTTGTGTGTGGATAGTGCACGAGGGTATGTGATTCATCTCTGTGTTCTATGTTCCTTCGGTCAGTGTCATTTGCGAGGGATTGTTTGTGATTGCAGTAGGGCAGTATTAGATGGTGATAATGGAGTGTGTGGTTGCAGGAAGTTTGGTGTTAGATGATGATGTCAGTGTGTGGTTGCAGGAGGTTTGGTGTTAGATGGTGATGTCAGGGTGTGGTTGCCGGAGGGGTGGTGTTAGATGGTGGGTGTAATGTAAAGGGGTGTGTGATGTATGCCTGGTGCTCTGTTCTGCAGGCTGGATGCATCACCCAGCGGAGCAGTTTGGTGGGCGCGGCACACGGGGCTCTTTCCCTCTGGACGGACTGAACCGAGGACCATGGGCTCCTGTGGGCGGTCGTTCCTGGGCCCCTCCCCCCAGGTGAGGTCACTTCCCCCTACTTGAGGCTACGCATTCACTCTAATCCAAAAACTTGGGCCTGACTTTCTTGGAGCCCATTGCTGTGTCCAAAATCACTCACTACTCCCTATATAGTACACTATATAGTGGGTTCGCCATTTTGTAGCGCTGTCCGTATTAAGAATTATTATTCCCTATATAGTGAACTCATTAAATCCCACAATCCACCGCGAAATGCAGCGAACAACTGATGGTCTCTAACCCAGAAATACGTCCCATCATGCATTGCACACAAACTGAAGCATAATTAATTGTGCGACAGCAATGACGCCATTAACAGCACCAACAAAATGAACCGGGTATGTCCGAAAGCGTTTCTTCCTTCTGGCCATAAGCTCACTATATAGTTACCTACATATGAGTCCCTTTTATAGTGAGGAGGGAATAGTGAATGAGTGAAATATTTCGGACACAGCGCATCACTTTTTTTATTTGACCTTTATTTAACCAGGGAAGTCTCGTTGAGATTGAAATCTCTTTTTCAAGGGAGCCCTGGGGGTTGAGGTGGGGAGGGAGAGGACAAATTGCACAGCCAATTAGATCAGGGGATGATTAGGTGGCAGGTTGAAAGAGCCAGGTTGGGAATTTAGCCATGACACCGGGGAACCCCGTACCCTTATCGATAAGTGTCATAGGAGCTTTAATGACCACAGTGAGTCAGAACCTCGGTTTAACGTCTCATCCGAAAGATGGCGTCTCCTTCAGGACAGTGTCCTCGTCACCGCACTAGGGCATTGGGGGTTATTCTGCCAGAGGGAAGACTGCAACCTACTGGCCCACCAACACCTCTTCCAGCAGCAACCTGGTTTTCCCAGGTGGTCTCCCATCCAAGTACTAACCAAGCCCACACCTGCTTAGCTTCAGCCACGCGGCTGGAGCAGATTGACAGGGTATGGCTGCTGGCTGCTGACTTTCTTCGAGTCCCCTACTATCCTCAAGTGCCCAAATTTCCCGGAGGTCTCTACTTTCTTAGAGCCCGCAGCTTTCCTCGAGCCCCCGACATTCCTCAGGTCATCATTTTTAGTGTCCCCAACTTTCCTAGTACCTGTATCTTCTTTTTTTGAGCCCCTGACCTTTGGAAGATAAAGCTCTTGTATCCTCAAGGAAATTACTTGTACATCGTATAAGGTCTAAGGATAATTACTAAAAACATAAAATTTAAAGTACACTCATGAAAAAAAGCACAATACCGAAACAGATCATAATTACAAATATCAATGATCACAGAGAAAGCACTGGTAATGGGGAAACAACAAACAAACAGGGGCCTTCCTAGAGCCCCCTGACTTTCCTAGAACTCACAACATTCCTGAAGCCATCTACTTTCCTTGAGCCCCCAAATTTCCTTCAAGCCCCCGACTTTCCCAGGGTCCATAACTTTGTTCAAACCATCTACTTTCTCTGAGGCCATGACTCGGTTCAAGCCATCTGCTAGTCCCTGTGACTGTCTCCAAGCTCTGGACTTGCACTCGAGCCCCCAACGTTCCTGATCATTTCACTCGTGACCTCCTCTGTGCTTGGTCAGTTCTCCCTCAGTGGTAATACTAAGTTCTGTATCTCTGAGATTTTTGTCTAATTGTCCACCCTCTTCCTCTGTAGGTGTTCTGGTGCCAATCAGCCCCTCCCCCACCCACCCCCAGGTCACATGACTGGGCCCAACCATCCAAGGCAATTTTTTAATAACGGGTGAGTCTCGTGTCTGCTCTCCTTGACCTTCTGTCGTCCCCTTGATGTCAGATGTACACTTTCAACACCATCCGGTGTACTGTAAACATGCAGCTCATGACATGCGTGTGCCATAATGGCACGCCAAGACTCACACGGGGATACAAGCTTTGTACGTAGTGTGCTCATGTGGAGCCGTGTAACACAAAACTAGGAAGTATGACTCCCTGCTCCGTAGCATTAGACACAGTATCATGCTGTTGATGATTTTTTGTGGCTAAACTTCATTTGCACTATGCTGTTTATTCAGTATGCTGAATGAAATTTCTGGAAATGGAGAGCAGCGGATTCAGTTTTGTGGCATTGGAACATTATAACTGCAAACAGGGCAGAAAATGGGCAGGGGAATTGATGTGTTAAATATGCAATTCACGGAAAGGAAGGCATAAGGGGAAAACAAGACTGGGTGAAAACTTAGTGTATGGCTGGGTCGTGTTCTTGGCCTTTTGATTTTGAAAGGACAGCAGCCAATGGGGATACTCCAAACTCTAAACCAATCAATGGCGTAACTTCACCTCTCACTCAGTCACAGACTTTTGCAAATTACATCACTCACTTGACCAACCAATGATGTAACTTCACCACTCACTCTGTCACAGACTTTATTGTGTTGGGCCCTACTTTGCTGTGGTTCAGCCAAATAACAGTGGGATTCAAAAGGTACAAATGAATGGAAATCAGTGAAATTAGTCATTGGATTTTGCAGTTTTCCTGCTGTCCATCAGGGTCAGTTCATGCTACTTGTATTTAGTTTGTAAGAAAGTACTTGTGCCCCCTCCTCAGGCTGCCGGTTCGAGGAGCGGAAAAGCCGGACCTCCCGCAGGCCGTCGGACCCCAGCTCCAGCGGGACCGAGATCCCCGGCAGCCCCCGCGTCTGTGGGAGCAGCTGGGACACCTGTACGAGCAGGACCCGAAACCGGACGACCCCCTCCGCTCCTACCAGGGTCCCCCTGCTCGGCCCCCCCATAATGGGTACAGCGCAGGCCCTGGGGGGCCCCACTTTGCCCCCCGCCCAAACCAGCTGCTCAGGGTGAGATATGCGATCAGGGACGGGAAGATGTAAGGGATGGGTGTGAGGTCCTGCTCCTAAAATTAGACTCAGGGGTTCCGATTGTTCCAGTAAACTGGACGGCCATTCAGACTGGCCTAATCTTGACCAAGCATCAGAGTGCCAGTAGGCAAATGGGCTTGGAACACTAAGTAAAAAGATTTTGTAAGTCTGTGCAGATAAGGAAAATGGGCCAAATTCCTGTTATTCCACTTCTGTTAATTGGTGTAGCTCCTCAGGTTATCTTGTTCCGTTGCATGACTAGATGTGCACGTAAGATTGGAACTTGTGCCAGTGAATCACCTCCCTTCTCTGTGCATCTGTGTTGGGTTCTAGTTTGGGGGTCCTCTCCAGCAGCATGGAGCTAGGAACAGCGCCCCCCTTGGCGAGGTGTGGAACCCCATTCAACAGGTGAGAACCTCCCCTGGGAAACAGAACTCGCATAGGCCATTATAGGCCAGTTAGCCCTTTGTTAGCCCTTTCTTAGTCTTTATCTCATTGTAATCTACTCATCGTCGCCGAACTTGCACTACTTTTTTTTTTTTTTTTTTTTTTATTTTACCTGATTTCGACTGCCATTCACTCGTTTCAGGTAATATTATCGTTTTATAAACATCTAAGTCACTGTACTTTATTTGGTATGTTACTTGTTGTAAAATTGACCTGAATGACTCCTTTTAAATATGATAGATTTTAGGATGGTGAATTACATGCTAGTGTTCTCATCGACCTCCTTCCATTTCAGCAGCCCAGGGGGCTCCCTGGTAAGATGATGGGGGCTCATCTGAAGAGGCCTGGGCCCCCCCTCGGGGAGCACTCAGTGATCCAACACACCCCGCCCCCACCTCTCCACCACCCAGCCGCCCCTAGTGAAGACAGCCCGAGCCCCAGCAAGAGGAAACGGGGGTCCAGCTCCGAGCAGGTCGGTGTTTAAACGACCAGCCCCCAAATATTGGTGGTGGCTCTCTAGCTCACACATCCGGGTTCCAGGTCCCTCGTGCATAAGACACTTGAGCTGAGTCACTCAAGCAGTGCGCTCCATCATATTAATTGATTGTGGGGAAAACTTTACTAGCTATGTATGCAGCATTTAAAACGAAAGAATAGTATAGAAGCTCTTTACAACTATGTATTCGCACCATTAATCTGGATTGAAAAGTAATACATTTCAGCTCATTTTTTTGGGCATGTGTGATGAGCAAAAGCAAAGCAACCTGCCGTTGCCTGTGTTAGTCGTGGTCTGACGCCATGACTAATGATATTGCGAGAGATTCTGAAACCAAAATATGAAAGTTACTCATAACCATTGCACCCCTCAGCCTTTCTTCAATTTTAGTTTTATTTTACTGGTGAAGTTTGCAAAATATACCGGCTGGTGTCCTATTATCCCCCCGGCATATAATGCGGGGAGATGTGGTCATTAAGTATGTCCATGCGTCCGTCCGCCCGTCTGTAATAATTTCGTTTCTAGTGCAGAACTCGAATACCGTTCTGTATTTTTCGGCGAAACTCCCTGTGCGTATTAATCAGATCCTCAAGTGGTGCCTTTTGATATTTTGGGGTTTCTTAGATTAGATTGCAGGGGCCGGGGGGGTTATGTCATTTTTTGATGACTTGTTTTTTTTAAAGCGAGACCTTGCAAATGGACAGCCCCAGTGAATCATGTTCATTACTCAGATATTGCTGTGACTGTTGGTGCACAACGCATGTGCATGCAGTCGCTTAATAGGGAGGTCAGTAGATGTATCTGTAAATGCAGCTTCTAATTCAGTCATTAATGAGACTCTCCTCATCCTTCTCCAGATTCCCCACCCAGGAATGCAGCGTTACCCTATCCCGGGACACCTGCAGGCCCCGCTGCACCCCTCATCTCAGTACGCCCCTCCCCCAAAACCAGGCTTCTGGAATCCGCTGCATAAGTCTGGGGCACCTTGGCCCCCGCCAGAGCGGAAGGGCGGCCCAATGGACTTCCAGGTCAGTGAGCCCTTGGTGTGCATCTTGGTCGTCAGGGTTGGTGTTCTTATCTAAATTTTGTTCACTTCCCAGTGTCAATGCGTTTCAAGCTTGAGGCTTGGGTCATTTTATACTGATAAATGGTGGCAAAGAAAGAAAAAAATGGAGAAGATTTCTTTGGTTTCTTACTGTACTATTTGAAGTCCAGATATTAAGAGATGGTTCAAAGAAATATTTGTTGACCAGAGCTCAGTTTCTTGAAATTGATTATGGAGTCAGTTTATGACTCGGATTATGGAATTGGCTGGATATCTGGTAACCAAGTACAGTCTTTCCCCAAGCTTTCAAGTACTTTCTTTGTCCTACCTTTTAGTGCATGTAATGTGTAAAAAAAAAATAATAAAAAAAAAATCAATGGCTTTATTAGTTGCATGAAGTACTCATGGGGGGTACACATCAAATACTTGGATCTGGCGGGTGGTCTTCAAGAAAAAATTTCAGAAACATTGTCTTAGAAGCTTCTAAATCTTGAGCATGGGCATGGGTGAAAAGATTTATTTACTTTGCAGATTTATCCAGCTAACTTCTCATTCCTGCTTTGTGAAATGCCATCCTGTTCAGTGTTCAACAGACAAGGAAACTTTTAGACTAAGTCGAAATCGTAAAGTTTTTGACGAAGTCTAATGATGTGAAGTGTGATCAGCTCACCTATCATTCTCTGTGTCCTCCTCGACAGCCTCAGGACATGGGTGGTTACACTTACAAAACTCACCCAGTTGGCCCCACCCCGTCTCCCCCCCCCTTGCCCACTTTGAGCTATGGCCCAGGCCGTGGGACGCACCCACCCAAGCTGCCCCTCCCACCTCAGGGACCAGGGAAGCCCCCTCACATTCCCCACCTCCCCTACCCCCTCCCCAGCCACTCCCAGTCGGGACGAGATGTCCGGGCCGAAGCCAGAGGCGAAGGTCCTCTTCCTCAGCGAGCGCCCGATGGGGGAGTTGTGGGAACCCAGGCACCCCGCGGGGACCGGGATCGAGGGAGACCCGCCCCTTCACCAGCAAACCTGACCGGCGTGCCTTACAGCCACCCGCACCACCACCACCACCAGCCCCTCCCTGGGCTCGGGCACACGGGACCCCTCGGCCCTCCTACTGTACCTCAGCACACTCCTCCGGAGTCCTGGAAACTCCCTCACACTCGGCACAATGGCCACACTCTGGTGAGAGAGAGGCCCTGTTTGTTACCGTCAACTTGCCGTCAATAATGTCTAGTATGATAATAGTGTGTGTTTGCTTGCATATGCCTGCTATTGAGTATGTGAATGTATCCTGACAGAAGTATGTGTCCTGCCCTTACATTGTATGTTTGTGAACAACATCCTCAACTGGTATGCGTGTGTGTGGTTGTCAACTTCAACCTTGCCTGGAGATAAGGCTGCGTGTTTCTATGTTTTGGGATATGACACATTGTTGTAGATCTGTGTGTGTGAGGGGGTGTGTGAACATGTCCCATGACAAGTGTTCTGTCCTTTTGTTTTGTCCTCAGGAGTCGGGTCGTTATGGACCTGTACTGGATTCTCAGGGTCAGCAGCAGCAGCATCACCTGGGTGGGCAGGGGAGGGGCGTGGAGAATGGCCAGCGCACCAGCGTGCCGCAGGAACCCCCCCGAGCCCCCGTTATCACCTCAAGCACCCCTGAGCCCACACACCAAACTGGCCTCTGCCCTACTGGCACCTCTCGTGAAAACCGCGCAGTGATTACTGCACCACCCGCTGTCACGATTTCGACGGGCAGCCTCGGCTTGGGTGGTCAAGACTCCCTCCTACTGCCCCCAGCCCTGTCCCAGTTGCCCCGTATGTGCCCACCCCTGATTCACCCAGATCTCAATGCCTCTCATGCTGGCACTGCCAGTCTCTATCATAAGGAGGCGCGCTTGCACCCCCCACCATCCTCTGTGCAGGTGAAACCATATCTTGGGGGGCTGTCTAATGCTCCTCCTGTTTCCTCCCCCTCCTCCACCTCCTCCCCTTGCTCAGGTTTTCAAAGGTCGGGGGTGATCACCAGCACAGTGTCCAGCAGCCCCCAGCAGACTGCCACCTTCAAACTGAACCAGTCTGCTCCTGCCCCTCTTACTACCCCCACGTCTGTCCCCGTCTCTGCTCCCAAACCTCCACCACTCGCAGAGTACACCAGAGGTCTTCGGCAATCTCCCCCTGCCCTCTCACCTTCCTCAGCTGCCACAGACTCCAAAATCTGCTCCCCGCAGACTGTACCCACACCGTCTGCACCCAGACCCCCCTCCAACCCTGTCAAGTCTACGGGCTGCCCCCCGCAGACTCCACCGGGCCCTCAGAGCATACAGGAGGCTCTGGACAAACTTGAAGCTGAGCTGCAGGGACACATTCAGGCACAGGAGAAAAGCAGGAGCCAGGAGAGCGCCAAGAAACCCAACTTGGAGAGCAAAATGGTGGAAAGGCCGAAGGAAGTAGAGAAAGCCAGAAAACGTGAAGAAGAGCAAGCTATCGAGAACCTGGAAAGGCTTCTCTCTGGCACCGTGTCTGGACCACCTCCTCTCTCGGCGGCATCTACCCCGTCCCCCCCATTGATGAAGCCCTCACCGCCTTACCCCTGGCTGAGTCGTGGTGGGGCTGCCCCTCTTGCCTCGGGGCAAGCGGTACCCCCTTCCCGGCCACCGCCCCTAACCCCCCAGACAGAGTTTGCCAGAGAGAAACAGAGACAGAGGGAGATGTGGGGTGCTGGCATAATAACCACCCCCAGTCCCAGCTCGCATAGTACCTCAGGAACCATGTGCCCTCCGTACCGTAACGCAACTGGCCCTGCCTTGCCCAGCTCCCTGGAGAAAACGGTGGGACGTCCTGTAACACAGCCCTCCCCCACCCCATCCAAAGACTCCCCCAAGGAGATGGTCAACAGAGAAAACGGGGGCCCCAGCTCCTTACTGTCACCTGTACTCCGGGAGCCTCCTAAACTCTTCCAAGGCCTACCGAGAGAGGCTTTGTCTGCCTCCACCAGCAGTAGTCCCAGTCTTTCCAGCCCGAGCACCACCATCAATGTTAGGCACAAGCCAGCCAGCCTACCAGGGGGCTTGAACAAGTTGGAAAGCAGCAGCAACACCTGCAACACCGACTCGGACTGTGCCCAGTTTGAAGAGGAGCCTCCCGAACTCCCAACTATCCTTCCTGATGGACTGGCCAACATCATGAAGATGCTGGACGAGTCTATCAAGAAGGAGGAGGAGATGTGCTCTGGCCAGGAGATGGGTCAATATTCGCCCCCATCCCCCCTTCAGAGCTACCTGTGTGCCCCCAGTCTCGTTCCGGCACCACGGCAGCACCCCGTGGAGGACCTGGGAACAAATGCCCATGCAAGCCCTCCTGTTCTCAGCAGGCAGGGGTCTCTTGCATCTTCGTTGTGTGAGGAGGAGGAGGAAGAGACAATAAAGGTGGCTCCAAAATCCAGCCCTGGGAGTGCTCCACCAACAGCACCCCTACTTCCACAAACCCAGGATGTCAAAGGGGCAGCGGGTGCTGATTACCGTCACAGTGATCTGGCAAAGCTGTATGGTCTACCAGACCCAGCTAAAGGTGAGGTTGAAGACTATGATGACGAGGAAGATGAGGATGAAGAAGGCAATGAGGCATCCTGCTCACCTCCGCCACAGAGACCACACCTCCACCAGACCGGGGTTAGCAGCATGTTCAAGTCTCTGGCTTCGGTCATAGGGAGTCAGAAGTATGCTTATAGGGGAGGTCCATTTGGAAGACCCCCACCCAACTCGGTCACAGGGGTGAAGTATTCCTCTTCGCTCTCATTGGGTCCCGAAATCTGCCGTCAGCAGGGCACTTCCCCAACCTCAGGCACAACAACCCACCCCGGATACAGCAGCTCCCCCCCGACCCCCACCCACGCTACCTCAGAGAAGTCCCACCCTCCGTCTCTCTCTCCTGAAGATGAGGCTTCATGGAAGACCCTGAAAGAGGGCAGGGTGAAGATTGAAGAGGAAGAGCATGTGGTCTGGAAAGAGAGGTTGGAAGAAAAGCAAACTGAACCCCATTACAGAGGAGATGAAAGGAAGCATGTGCCCACTGACTCTGATCCCATTGGGACAGAACTGAAGACGGGGTTCCGTGCTGAAATGAAGCTGACCACTATCTCCGAGTCTTCGCTTGCGGAGCTGGGCCGCAGCTGTGAAGTTCTGCTGACTCGACACACTATCCCACCGGTTAAGGTCTGTCAATTTAAGACTGAGAAGGAAGACCGGGAGAAGAAGGTGTTAAAGATTGTGAGGGAGAAGGAAAGGGAGAGAGAGAGGGAGAGGGAGAGGGATAAGAGCTTGAAGAGGAAGCATGACCGAGATCGAGACAGAAGCAGGAAACACCAGGACCGGAAGGAGAGGAAGCGAAAGCACAAGGAAAAGAGAGAAAGCTTATCACTCTCATCCTCTTCCTCGCATTCCAGCTCCAGCCGGAAGCACAAGGAAGGCAAACACCACCGAGACCATAGGGACCATAAGGACCACAAGGACAAGAAGAACCGACAGGTCCTGGGGAGCCTGGACCTGCAAAGCAAGGAGGTTCGAGAGAAGGTTCGGCCACGGGAAGAGGTCACAGGCACCCAAGCTCGAGAGCGGCGGACGGAAGATCGGGACGCCGCAACTAATGACAGAGAGGCAGCGGACTGCGGGCCTGTGAGTGGAAGGGTGCCTAAGTCGACTGGCCTCATGGGCCCGATGATGACCAGCACGAGTAACTCCTCTTCCATCTTGGGCTCGGCGGACTTCTTGAAGCTCAAGGCCCTGTCTGATGGCCCGCCAAAGGAGCTGAAGATCCGGCTCATCAAGGTAGAGAGCGGCGATAGGGAGACCTTCATTGCCTCTGAGGTAGAAGAGAAGAGGATTCCTCTGTCAGAGATCAGTATTAAGAACACTGCCACCGAGATCATCCGAGCTTGCAAGTGAGTGTCTAGCTCTAGGAGTTGAGGCCTTAAGCATTATCTATGGTATTTGATTAAATGGGGGAAGAACTGAGTTGTGCAAACCCGGGGAGGGTGCAGGGATAGGAGGAAATCCCGGCCTTTAAGTGAGGGAAGTGAGGTCATAAAAGCTTTATTTGGAGCTGAATATCTTTCCATTAGGGATCTCTTGAAAAGTTTATTCTGGGTGTTCTAACCTGATGAATGGCATTTGATCTGAGAATGCATGCAGTGCAGTGCTGAATATAAAACAAACCATAAGGAAGGAAATAGTGATGCAAGTAAACTGCCTTTGCGAGCAAATGTCAAGTTTATAACAATTTGTGGTGCCTTTTGCAGAGGGGCACGGATAAAGGGGAAGTTCCGGGAGTCCTACCTGCTCCCAGCATTTTCCGTCAAGCCCATCTTGAGGTCGGAACAGCCCATCCCTCGAGAAAAGCTGAACCCTCCTACACCCAGCATCTATGTGAGTTCCCCCACATCTACCGGACTCATGACCCCATCAAGCACTTCATGGGCGACCCAACTGTTCGTTTAGGCGACTTCACTGGCTGTAGCTGCCAGACACTCTCTGTTTACTATGAGGCCCAGAAAGATGATGAAATTCATTTTAACTGAAAGCGCATACGTTGTCAGTGGTTTGTGCTTTGTGGGGTGGGAAAGTTTGCTGGTTGTTTTACTTGCCTTATGCTTCCCCCTTGTGGTACCTGGTGGTATCGCCCTAGACAATTCCCTCTGCAGGTCTTGCATCAAACCTCGCTCCTCAAAAATATTTGAAATTAATTGTATGATTTGACAGAGTGGGCGTTATTTGGATGCTAGTAATTACTGGAATTTGTCACTGATTTATTGATATTGGGACAAATTGGTTACATTCTATTTATGGCTAAGCTGTGAATTCAATGAGTCATTGTATTTGCATTCAGTGTATGAAAACAGCAACAGGTTAGACTGTTGTAAATATTTGTATTGAGAGACAAATATGTAACTGGCAACTAGGCATCCACATAATAATGATTACCAATCATGTAAGATGTCGTAAATGTTGGGGGTAATCCTTTTAACTTAGCTTCTGCAGTAAGATTTGTTGCTTGAGAGTGCAAATTGGTTTCATCTGAGGAGGGTTAGGACCAAAAGTATTGTTCCGCTCACTGACCGCTTTCTCTTTCCAACAGCTTGAGAGCAAGCGGGATGCCTTCTCCCCAGTCCTGCTGCAGTTCTGCACCGACCCCAAAAACCCCATCACGGTCATCAGGGGCCTTGCAGGATCCCTCAGACTGAGTGAGACTCGTAACTCTCATAACTCAAATGATTCATATATAAAAGACCTCAGAAAATCTCTGAATGCACATAGATTATCAATATCTATTGGGGTAAATGTATAGATTATATACGCTTCAGTGTCGGATCAAGTGTATTATGCCAGCTTGTCCACAGTTGTATGGCTATTACTGTCATTTAGCGTATCACACCGGCACTATTTCATTGCTAAACTTTTAGTGTCATTTCACCGTTCGGTTCAATTTGAATGCCTCAGAAGATGATTACTTTGTTGCACTCTTAAGGGTTGGTGGGTTTTGTGTTTGTACAAGCACTGGAGCTTGAAATATGCCCAGTCAGCCCAACGTAGAATTAGTTGGGTGACAAAAACAACCTAGCTGGGCACTCCCAGTCAGAACTGGGAACTGGGACCATAATCCTGAATGGGTGGGCCTGGATACTATTTTGGTTGATATGGTCCATCCACATAATAATAAATAATATAATAATTTATTTATATAGCTCCTTTCAAACAATACAGCACAAAGTGCTTCACAAGCCAGTAAAAATACATGTACATAAAGCAATAAAAGCAGGGAAAGCAGGGAATTAAACATCAAAATAGGAAGAAATAAGATAACATGGGCATGCTTTGGCTAGCCTTTGCCTATATCTGTGGTTTTGTAACATTTTCCAACTGCTCCTGGTCACTCCAACTGACCTCCACACTTCTGTTTCTTCATGCAGATCTGGGTCTCTTTTCCACCAAGTCTCTGGTGGAGGCGAACGGGGACCACGCGGTCGAGGTGCGCACCCAGGTACAGCAGCCGGCAGATGAAAACTGGGACCCCAGCGGCTCTACCCAGACCTGGCCCTGCGAGAGCAGCCGCTCCCACACTACCATCGCCAAGTATGCGCAGTACCAGGCCTCCAGCTTCCAGGAGAGTCTACAGGTAAAACCACGCTCACGCACATTCACTCACATACGAATATCACAGCACATGTAGTATCAAGCATTCAATGTGGAGGAGAGTCTACAAGTAACCAGAAACCATGTTTATTCATATTCCCTTCAACAAACACACACCACCATTGCCATGTGCACATAGTACCAACCCTTCAACTTTGAGGAGAGTTTACAGGTTTACTGTTAACCGTGTTTAGTACATGCATACACACGCCACTATCTCCAAGTACAGGTGAAGTACCGAGCCTCCAGTTTCCTGGAGAGTCTACGTGTACCCAGAAACCATTCTTGCACACACTCGCATACATACATTCACAAGTATGTAGAATACATGACGTCCAGCTTCCCAGAGTCTTCGAGGAATTATTCAGGCAGAGCCACTTAGAATTTTTCAGCACTCAGGTTGCTTCACCCGACCAGCAATGTTCCTAGACTTTGGGAGGCGGGGGAGGCTGTGCCTGCCCGCCCCCCCATCCTGCTGGGCCACCTCCCCTCTCTAATGCTCTCATTTGCTCCCTGACTGCAGGAAGAGAAGGGCAGCGATGAAGAGGATGATGACGAAGATGACGACGATGAGGAAGAGAGGAAGAAAGGCGATTCCCCTGAGGCACCAGTCAGCCCCCCCTCAGCCGCTGGCGCCACGAATCCCAGGTAGGGGCCCCTCCACACTCCTGTAAATTACTCATAATCCAGCTGAAAATGCGGGATTTAAAAGCTGCTGTTGTGTTTTTTTTTTTCTTTAAGAAGAAATGGGTCCCTATCTAATACATTTTAGTAAATGTAAATGTACTGCTTGGCGTTTTGTGGTGTTTTGAGATAATGGCCGTATTTGAGTAGCTCTGCCATAGGTGTCACATCTCACTGTCCCAAAACTGATCAATTTTCTGCCTTTCATTTTTTTCCAACCCCCCACCCAGTGCTGAACAGAAACCGGCAGGGAAGATCATCAAATTTGGCACCAACATCGACCTTTCAGACGGCAAGAGGTGAGAAAGCAAAGCCGCGCTGGTTTGGGTGTGTGGGGAGGGGGGCGGGCGCTGGAGGAAGCCGCGAGGGCCGCACACTGCTCTCGACATTCCAACTGAATTGCGCAACTTCTGCCTAGCGTTCGAGAACTTTCCATAGCTCCGCTTGTGTAGCAATGCTGACATCTGCTGGCCAGCTGGGGCACTTTCAACTTTCTTGGCGTTAGGTGGAAAAGTTGAATAATTGTTGATAACTTTACAGTAAAATGCTAAACTCATTGTCGAAGGAGTTCAGTTTAAGGAATTCAGTATCTGTACGTAAATCACTTCAGTTACTTATCTTATTCCAATGTAATTTTACTAATATTTTTAATTTGGTTGGTTTTTATTGAATTTGGTGTAGACAAGATTTTTTTTTTTTTTTTTTAAGATATAGGGTTAGAGTTGTAGTTGATTACTCTTCAAGTAACTGAATTTTCAACCTTACTTATCTGTCATTCCTGATGTAATATATTCTCATATACACGTTGTTATTATTATTACTGTCTATCCATAATGTTGCACTGACATGGAAATGAATTGGCCAGTCCTTTATGACTGTAGAAGGAATGGTGTGTCATGTAGGTGGGTCTGGCCAATCACTGCAGTATATGTGGTGGAAAAGAAATGGTGCGCAATAAAGGTGGGACTGACCAATGGCTGCTGTTTTTGTTGGGTCAGATGGAAGCCGCAGCTCCAGGAGCTGATGAAGCTGCCGGCCTTCATGCGTGTGAGCTCCAGCGGGAACATGCTGACATACGTGGGTCACACCATCTTGGGCATGAACAGTGTGCAGCTCTATATGAAGGTCCCTGGGAGCAGAACGCCAGGTGTGTCCGAGTTTCTTTGAGTGTGTCTGCGTGCATCTGTGTGTCTATAAGTGTGTATACTAGCGAGGGACTAGTGTGCGTCTTTGAGCGACAGTGTGTGTGTGTGTGTGTGTGTGTGTGTGTGTGTGTGTGTGTGTGCGCACTACAGGAAGTGGAGAAAATTGGCGCCTGTTGTTATTATTACAAGACAGCATTGGGCCACAGTGGTCAGGGGAAGTGGGTGATTTGACACCCAACTGGGGAACTTAAACCTTTTAAGCTTTAAGATCATGAATATATGTTTTAAATGTTGTTAAGTGAACATTCTTGTGAGTAACTGACCAGTATGTGTCCTGTACTTGAGAGCAGGTGTGCTCTAAGACTGTGAACTTCAAATTTTTACATTAAATTCGCAGAAAACTAACTCATGATGAGCAAAGTAGTATAACAATGCATGCAGTGTAGGATTTCGTAAATTTTGACTTGGTGCTTTTGCTGTAAGCTTTAAATGTTACTGTAGGAAGTAACCGCGCATCTCCTTTCACAGGGCACCAGGAGAATAATAACTTCTGTTCTGTGAACATCAACATCGGCCCGGGAGACTGTGAGTGGTTCGCAGTGCACGACGACAACTGGGAGGCCATCAGTGACTTCTGCGAGAAGTGAGTGACTACTACGGGGCGTATCGGGGAATCAAACTGACAAACCGTTTTAGCAAACAATGAGATTGCCAGCTGTCACAGGGTTAGCTTGGCTAGTAAAGCGTAGTCCACTTATGATGAGCAAAGGGCTCTTGTGGGTCACGATGACGACAGTCCAATGACAAACCCCCTTGTCCTTGGTGTTGGGATGATGGCGTTTTCAGCTGAGGGGTAAATGTGTTTGACGCGGACACCTTTGGGTTATTGTGTGGCCAGGGATGTTATTCAGCTACCGCCACTGGTTAATGCCAATTTAAGTGTTGAGCTGAATCGTTAGAAGTTGACTGAAATTTAATAAAAATGTTGTGTTCTCCACACCAGACATGGAGTGGACTATCTGACTGGATCCTGGTGGCCGGTTCTGGAGGATCTATACAATGCTAACATCCCGGTCTACCGCTTCATCCAGCGGCCGGGCGACCTGGTGTGGATCAACGCTGGGACGGTGCACTGGGTCCAGGCTGTGGGTTGGTGCAACAATATTGCCTGGAATGTGGGACCTCTTAATCGTGAGTTGAACAGGCAGAAGCGCCCCTCTTGACTGTTTCTATCCAGGATATTTTAGCTTTGGTGTGTTTTGTGATCTGCAGTGGTCTCTGGTAGACAAAGGTTTTGAATTTGGTGTGCAAAAACTCAGTTCCATTGAAAATTAAGCCGTAATTTGGAGCACATAAATTGTAAAATTTTTTGGAGGATGAGCCAGCTGTGGCAAATGTGGAGAATTGAGACTAGCCAGCCAACAATGTAGAGGTGATAAAACTGAGCCCAAGTTTACAATCTGAAAGGCATTTTTAAAATTTATACTTGATGTTCTCTGTATTTCTCAGCAATCTGTGGATATGATATGTTTGTTACAATGTGAAATATTCAGGGATCGGCACTTGACGGTAAATGTTAATTGACTGGCGCTGTAAGCTTATGAAACGCTAACAGGAAGTTTGGACTGACTTGAAACGTACGGTAAAGAATTAAAAGATCGGAACTGCTTCCTGTGTCTCTGTTAGCCTATCAATATCAGCTGGCATTGGAGCGGTTTGAGTGGAACGAGGTGAAGAAGGTGAAGTCCATTGTGCCCATGATCCACGTGTCCTGGAACATAGCGCGAACCGTCAAAGTTACTGACCTGGACACCTACAAAATGATCAAGTGAGTATGCTTATCTGTGTGTGCGTGCATACGTCTGTCTGTCTGTCTGTCTGTCTGTCTGTTTAGCCTGGTATTTAATTTGTCCATAATTAGGCCTTGTTTTATAGCCCACTCCCCCAGATGGGTGTATGTTGCGATTGCTTTTGTTCGTCCGTTGGTCCATCCACAATTTATTGTTCTCATTCTACGAATTACAATTTCTGTTTCTCATCATTTTTGTTTAGTGGATCAATGAGGATACAAAGAGGATCCCTATTGATTTCTGCGATGATTGGAAAATATTTATTCAAATGTGTCACTGACGAGGCTGCCTTGTGAGCCGAACACGGTGCTTTGCGTGGCGATCTTTATCAGTGGTGCCTTTCCTCTCTCACATTTTCAGATCTTAATAATGAGCTTTCTTGTCATGATGAACACTGATGCATGGGGCCAAAGCATGAATGCCCCGTCATGGAAAAAACTCTTCAGCATAATCGATATGTTTGTATGTGTTGTGTTATTCATTTTTGCTGGTCTTATGTCATGTCCAAACCAGGCACAGCAATGAATGCAATGCTGAAAATCTCACATTGTCCCCTTCCACTTTTTTTTTTCCTGTTTATTTCATTCTTTCAGGCACTGCCTCCTTCAGTCCATTAAGCACATTCAGATCTTGAGGGACCAGCTGGTGGCTGCTGGGAAGAAGATCTCGTACCAGAGCCGTGTGAAGGACGAGCCGGCATACTACTGCAACGAGTGTGATGTGAGTCTCTCTCTCCCTCTCTCTCTCTCCCTCTCTCTTTCCCCCTCTGTCTCTCACCTTTATTACGGTATAGACAAGACCGTAAAGTGTAGCGTCTTGAGATCCTCCATTGAACTCCATGTGCCACAAAATATTCCCAACAATTCGTTTGGCTGTGTCCTTTCACCTCGCATTGAGAATAGTATTGCACAGAATACAGTCAAGCTCTGCTGGCTTTGAGTTCCACCTTAAAATTCAGTCCCCAGTTCAGAACCAAGTAACCAGGTGAAGTGTACTGTGAAGTGGAGTGACTAGGTGAATTGGTCAACTTCTCCGATTATTGCAGAGCAATGTTGTCTGTGAAAACATGGATACGCTGAATGGCAGAGTGTGTGGATAACATGGGTAAATGGCTGTCTAACGATCGGTGGATTTTTCTAATATAAGTGACTTCTTATGTTGTCTGAAATGGCCAAGATTAATACAATATGTGACGAGGATCCTCTAGCCTGTTTGAGAAGGTTTTTTTTAAAAAAAATATTTATTTATTTATTTATTTTTGGTCTATTAATTGTATCTCCCCGACGACGATAGTCGGGAGATACTATGGTTTAGTTGTGGGGGAGTAAAGCCACAGACCAATGAGATGTGTAATATTCCTGTGGAGTCCCCTCTGTACGGGCACGCTCGATGGGTGCCAAGCTCTCTCTTGGTACAGGCCCAAAAAATTTACTTTGTGGTTGTTAAGTAAATTGGAGACCTATAGCTGCTCTATGTATGGATTTTAAAATGCCCTTATTTTATCCCTCTCACTACAGTTGGAGGTGTTTAACCTGCTGTTCGTGACGAGTGAGAACGGGAGCAGGAAGACGTACGTGGTTCACTGCGAGGATTGTGCTCGCCAGCGCAGCCCCAGCCTGGCTAACGTGGTGGTGCTGGAGCAGTACCGCATCGAGGAGCTCATGAACATATACGACACTTTCAGCCTGGTGAGGACGCAAGAAAAAACGCATATATAAACGTACACGCCCATGCATTCTTGCAGGCGCAGGTTCAGATGCGTATACATACTCACGCATGCTCACACACACGCCTATACTCAGACCGTAAATCATTACAATTCAGTGCAGATTTGCAGACATAATTGCCGCATTACAATGAACTCCTCAATTTAAAAATTGTGAAATGGAAAATCAGGGTAGTGAAACTTGTAGGCCAAAGCCAATGGTAAAAAGTAAAAAAAAAGGAGACCATTTCAAAGTTTGAACTGTTTGAATTGGATTTTTTTTTTTTTAATTAAGTGGACAGGAAACTGGTTTGTCTATCAGTGTAATGAGCCTTATTATCCAAGTGCATAAATTTTGCATATTAGACATTAAACAATTCAGCTTAGATTCTGCTCTCCTGATCATCACTGTGATGATGGCCAGGTCTTAAATCTCCCTCACTGTCTCGCTCTCCCGTGCTGTTTCCCTCGCCTTATCGCTCACTCGCTCTCTCTTCTCTTTTTAGGCTCCGACACCCAGCTCACGATGAGGACAGTTGGTCACTCAGCCATAACCAAAACTCCTGCCTGTCAGGATAACACAAATTATTTTATTGGTTTTTGAAATGCAATTTTTTTTTTTTTGTTTTGAGTATTTTAGTTTAGTTTGTTTTTTACTACTACTGCTAATACTTGCCGAGCAGCCAGTCGAAATCCAGTTTACGAAGTGTTGTTTACAATACCACATCAGCCAATAAAACTCTGGTTTGCTGTCGCTTGCCCTGTCTACCAGCTGCTGCTTGGCGCTGAGGGACTCTGCATGCAAGGCAGTGTTTGTTTTATTATAGTAATGAAAGGAGGATCAAATGACTTGAGGGAGTTTATTATCTCAATGAATTGTTGTTCTTTTAATTTTTGTTTTCCTCGTTAAATGCTGAACTTTGTAAAATTGCTGTTTGAATTTTTCGTGGGGTGCTGTTTAATTTTTTATTTTTTTTTGTTCAAGTTTTTATTTATTCAAGTTTTTAAAACTAGATCAGCCTAGATATACCACATTGGCCTTGTGACTTGTATTTAGATAAGATGAAAAATACTAATAATAGAGATATGAACATTTTTCTAAAGCATTAAAAATAAAAAAAATACAATTGTTTGGAATGCTTCAAAACATACGGGTTTAAAAAAGACTTTTTTTTTTATTTTGGTTTCAGTTGTCTTTGAGAATCTTGTGTGTTGTAAATCTCGTTTTGATAAATGTTTTATTTCTTCAGGAGGGCAGTTTTATTCTCATACAACCTTTGAGGATTGCATCGGGTCTTTTGTTCTTTATCTCGCGTTATGTACATGAATTTTGGTGAATTTTGTTCATTATACCTCCCGTTATTTTATTTCGTTGATTGAATAATTCCTCCTCTGGATTTTAAAGATTTTAAATTGTAAATTGTGTTTTTTATTTATATATTTTGTTTCCTCTTCTATTTATTGGATATCAACGTTCTCCCTTTTTTTTTTTTATTAGGGATGTCAGAAATTTTAAAGCTTTTCTATTATTATTCCTCTGTAATATTTGATGGGGATTTGGCGGAGGGCTGTTTTCCTGGTGCTTGACCTCCCATAATCCCCCACTCCTTCTTTTCTAATATATAAATGATATATCTATAAATATAACTTCACCTTCTCTGTAGATGGTAGAGCCCAGAGCTGCAGTAGATACCTAATCGAAAGCTGTCTTTGTATCCGAGAACACGTTTTCCTACACAAGAAATTGTCTTGTTTAATTTTAACTGTTTTTAAAAAAAACAAGGGATTTGAAGGTGCTCAATTTTCTGAACTTTTTTCTTTTTTTTAAAAAAAAAAAAATCTATTTTCCTCTTGCAATGTACATGTTCCTTCTCTTATGTTCATTTAAACTGCACTGTTTTAGAGAATTCACACACCAAACAAACTGAGCCAGACATGTCTTAAAAACACTTTGTGAATTTGTGTGACATTTACGACTTATTAATAAAAGCTTTTGATAAACTTGAAGGAGAGTTGTTTTTTTTTTTTTTCCTTTTATTGTATAAATTTGGCAGTCATTCACCAATCTGAAATGTCCCATCAGCGAATCGTGTGCAAGCATACTCATACTGCCATTATCGGGAAAGCGTATCAGCCACCGCTTTTCACCTGCAGCCTCAAACCTCAAATGCACAGAACAAGGTTGGAGGAACCCCGATCATTTGCTTGCCTGGAATGCAACCTATGAGCGTCCCGATGGCTAGGTGGAGGTGTTTGAGCAACAAACTTTTCCAAAGCCAAACTGACTGTATCCCTCCCATGGCAGTGAACAAGGCAATCTCATGCCATGGTGTTCACTCTTGCTTGGCAAGTGGAGCCTTTTATTGCGCAAGTCAACCCAGCAGCCCTTAGCAGAGGGTGTCTGTTTTGCTGGAGAATGAAGCAGTAAGGCGGGGTTGTCTGTAATTGTTACAGACCCCACACATAAAGATAAAAAATCAGGCACTGAACAGTTTTGATCGTACTGTGTGTGGTGTGCTCCGATAATCTCAACACAGCACACCACACACATAACGATTCTGTTCCATCACCAATCTAGAATCTAGTCCTCCAAGACAGAAATCTCGCGTGATCAAACGTGAGCTGACAAAAACGAAGAAGAGGAAACAGCAACAACAAATACAACATGGAAGAGGACACACGAGAGGAGGGAATGATGATGGTCAGCTCGCTTCTCGATTGGCTACATTCCGTTTAACGTCACAATTCACGGAGTCATGACTCGGGAGATGTCGGCTTTCCCAACACACAAAGACTTTCGGTTGTAATATTGAACAAGTTTAATATTTACGATTGTCGGGCCCGACCCATTTCGGACCCAATTATCAGGGCATGGAAATTGCATGAAATGCTGGTACATTTTCTCAGTGTGAGCATTCCTGAGCACAATCAGACAATCAGTATGAGGGACATTTTGATCCAGAGAGATTTCAATCAATTTCTGTTTTATTTTTTGCAACTGGCACCGTCACAATAACTCCACGCAGAGGAAGCTGAAAAGAACGCTTCACAAAAAATGTTTAAATGCCCCAATTGTAATGATAAGTCTTATTGAGCACAACATTTTTAGCTTTGCTAAATTTCTTGAGATTGTAGAAAACATTTAATTTTGTGCTCTTACTTTCACTCCTTGGCCAGGATTGTCATCAGGATGGCTGTTGTCTGTTTGTGTCTGTCCCATATATTGTGAAGGCCAGTACTCGGTAGCTATTAATATTTAACTCCTCATACCACGTATGAGGACCTCAGGCTGTTCTTGCGCAATGACCTACCTTTATCAGGATTTGAACTTTGACCCAGGTGCAGTGCTTTGTTAGGAACTGCTGTTTATTGCATTTCCATCAGCGTTATTTGAAATTGTGTAAAGGTGTTTCAAATCGGTTTCCTTTGATTTAATTTAAATGGCCATGATGTGCTGGTTGAATTGCTTGCAATAAAATGTGCCAAAACTGTACCACGGAAGGTCCGTAGAGAGTAACCTACCAAAGAAAAAAACATTTTTTTAAATGATCAAAGTACTGAGCTTTTCCTATAATGTTTGATTTGGACAGATGAAACATTTTGGCAGGACCTCCAGCCTAAAAACCCGTCTTGGTATCTTCAGATCAGTACTATTGAACTGCCCTTGTCCATTTAGACTTGTTGAAAAGGCTTTGCATCTGTAGATCAACTGAGAAGACTGCAGCAAAAGAGTGATGATTTCAGGATAATAGATTCGTATTAAAAAAAAAGTTTTGCTTCAATGGTGTAATTCCTCAGTAATGACTGTGAGTTTGGACATATGTATTTATAGATTCTTGTTTATATTTTTGGATGTATTACATGAAAAACAAGTCCAGGCTGCGGATATCCTTGTTTAAACGAGCATAGGAACAGCCATCAACCCCACCCCCCTCCCCCCGCACACACTGATCCATTGGACGCTGGGAAGGAAGCAGTCTGAATCGACCTTGGAAAATTTTTAGGATGTCCACATTCACACCAACTATTAATTTTCCTTAACTACAATATACACTTAACAAAAATATAAACGGCCCATTTGACACTTTTAAACTTTAATTAGCATTAAGGGTTTTACAATATATTAAGTCATAAACAATTCATTTTATTGTTCAACATGCAACAGATTACTGTGCATTAAGGCAAGATAGCGGCGTATGGCAATCAGGGATACTTGTAGACACGGTTGGGATCACGATGAGGATGACGAGCATGTAGGTTTGCTTCTCTCAGGTGGTTCCGGACAGTTTGAGGTGTGATACGTCTGTTGTGCAGACCAACTGTTTCATCTGCTGTGCGTGTTGCTGGTCTGAGGCGATCACGCAAGTGGAGAAGCCGGATGTGACGATCTTGTGCTCGTGTGGTCACACGTGGACGACGAGGGTGAGGTTGATTTGCTGTACTGCCAGTCTGTCTAAAACACACTCTTAAACACCCAATTGTCCGATAGTGAACATTCAGCTGTGCGGCAACCGCTCTGGTGGACATTCCTGCATCCAGCTTTCCTATGGCGCGTTCCTGCATGATTTGCGACATTTGTGGCATGGTGACTTTTGATGAAATTTGACATTTTGGGGTGGCCTTTTATTGTCCCCAGTTTCAGGGAGTGTCTGAGTTCTGTTCACGCTGTTTGAGCAGCGTCTGTACATGCCACACCTGTGTCGTGGGTGGAATCAATGCATCACTGAGCAAGGGCTCACTGGCAGAGATGAACACAAATGTTGTATACAAATCAAGGCAAATAACCATTTTGCACAATTAAGACATTATCAGCTCATTTGAGGTAACACATTTCATGTTACATAAATAATATACATGGGGCATTCATATTTTTGTTAAGTGTACATGATAAGCTGGTCTTGAATCAAAATTGCGGCAGACTAAAGCAATTAATTAAACATGGTCCGAAGCCACGTAAATGTAGCTTGTAACCAAATTGGACTATTCTCCTGTTGCCCCCCTTTGCATTGACCCGACAGAATTTTCTTGGATTATGACTGAAATTAATCAGAAATGACATAAATATAATGAAAACAGCAGTAAAAAAGCAGGGAAGTGATTTTAAGCCAAGAAATGCTTTCCCCAGAAATCGTGAAATTAATCTCTTTTGACAAAGAAAAAAACTGAACTGAACAAAATTTTGACTGAAATTGACTGAACAAACTTTTCCTGGATTTTAGTTGAAATTAATCAGAAATTACCTAAATATTATGAAAATACAAAAAGAACAAGGAAATGATTTTAAGCAGAGCAATGCTTCCCCAAGAAATCATGCAATATCAACTGCTTTTTTGGCTCAGAAACCTAAAAAAAATTGACCCAACAAAAATTTCTAGGATTTTGGCCAAAATTAATCGGAAATTACCTAAACATTAGGAAAACAACAATAATGGAACACGGAAATAATTTCAATCCAAGAAACACATCCCCCAAAAATGTGCGTTATCGACCACTCCAGGGCTTGGAAAGCCAAAAAGGTTCACCAAACCGAATTTTCTTGGATTATGGCTGAAATTAATCAAAAATGACCTAAATATTATGAAAACATTTTTGCCACAGCAGGGAAATGATTGCAAGCCAAGGAAAACTTTCATCTGAAATCTGAACTATTAATCAGAAGTGACCTGGATTTAATGAAAACATTATTTATAGAGTAGGGAAATTATTTTTTTTTTCATCAAAAAATGCTTTACCCAAGAAACCCTGCGAAATCAACCACTCCAAGGTGTAGAACCCCCCAAAAAAAAAATCACCAAATAAAATTTTGGATTCTGGCTGAAATTAGTTCGAAATTACACAAATTATCATGAAAATGCCAATGATAGTGCAAGGAAATGATTTTAAGCCAATAAACAATTTTCTCAGAAATCATACAATAATTAACCACTTCAAGACTTGCAACCACCCCCCTCCCCCGAAAAAAAAAAAAAAAAACTAAAACAAAATTGCTTGGATTTAAAATAATCAGAAATGATCTGGATATAATGAAAACATCATTTATAGAGTGGGGAAATGATTTTTGGCAAGAAATGTTTTAACTCAAAAAGCATGTGAAGTCTACCTCTTCAGGGCTTGGAAACCCAAAAATGCTGACCAAACCAAATTTCAGTTTCTTTTTTTATTATTATGGCTGAGATTAATCAGAAATGACCAAAATATTATGAAAGCAACAATAAACTGAGCAGGAAATGATTTCAAGCCAAGAAGCACATTCCCCAGAAATCATGCGATATCAACGACTCCGGGGCTTGGAAAGCTAAAATAATTGACCCAACCTAATTTTCTTGGATAATGGCTGAAATTAATCAGAAATGACCTGTGTATAAAGAAAAGATTATTTATAGAGTAGGGAAATTATTGTAAGCCAAGAATCATTTTCCCGGAGAATCATGCAAAATCAACCACTCTGGTGCTTAGAAACTCAAAAAAAAAAAAAATTGGCCGGATGAAATTTTATTGAATATTGGCTGAAATTTATCAGAAATGACTCATAAATTATGAAATTATCAATAAAGGAACAGGGAAATGATTTTAAGACAAAAAACGCTTCACATCGAAATCATGTGAAATTAATTGACAATGTTAATTTTTTTTAATATTGGCTAAAATCAATAAGAAATGACCTAGAAATTATAAAAACGCAAAGAAATAGCAGTAAAATTATATTAAATCCAAGAATTACTTTCTATGGAAATCATGTAAAATTGACCACTCTCGGGCTTAGAAATAGAAAAAAAAATTTACTGAAAAACATTTTCTCAGATTACAGTGTAAACTAATCAGAAATGAGAACTAATCAGAAATTTTTTTTAAAAGAGCAGCAAAATGATTTGAGGCCAAGAAAGGCTTTTTCCAGAAATCATGCAAAATAGACAACTTCGAGCCAAAGGAACCCAGAAAAAATTCATCAAGCAAAATTGTCTTGGATTTTGGCTGAAATTAATCAGAATTGACGTAAATAAGATGAAAACATCAATTTAAAAAGCAGGGAAATGATTTTAAGCCAAGAAATTGACCGGGAAAATTTTTTTTGGATCCCAGATGAAATTATTCAGAAATACGATAAAAACATGAATAAAAGAACAAGGAAGTGCTTTTAAGCCGAGCAATGCTTTCACCAGAAATCATGCAATATCAACTATTTTTTAGGCTAAGAAACCCCCCCAAAAAAATTGACTGAACAAACTTTTCTGGGATTTGGCTGAAATTAATGAAATGACCACTCTGTCATTTAGAACACTAAAAAATTGCCAAACAAAATTTTCTATGATTTTGACTGTAATTAATCAGCAATCAATTTACTATCATGAAAATGTCAATAAAATTGCAGGGAAATGATTTTAAGTAAAAAAAAAAAAAATTACTGTTCCCCAGAAATCATGCAGAATTGACCACTTTGGCAGTTAGAATGCCAAAAAAATGACTGTACAAAATTTTCCTGGATTTTGGATGATTTTAATCTGAAATTACCTGTATATGGACAAACTAACAATAAAAGAACAGAGAAATGATTTTACATCAAGAGATACCATCCTCAGGAATCATGCAATATTGACCCCTCCATCACATTGAATGCCAAAAAAATTGATCAAGCAAAATTTTCTCAGATTTTGGCTAAAATTAATCAGAAAATAGCAAAATAATATGAGAACATCAATAAAAGTGCAGGCAAATGATATTAAGCCAAGAAATGCTTTCCCCAGAAATTATGTGAAATCGACCACTCCGGTGCTTAGAGAACCAAAAAATTTACCAAACCAAACTTCTTGGATTTTAGCTGAAATTAATCAAAATTAACTCATATATTATAAAAACATCAATAAAAAAGCAAGAAAAATTTTCTCGGCTACCATGTGAAATTGACCACTTTGGGGCTTCAAAAAAAAAAAAAAAAAAAAAAAAAAATTGATTGAGCAAAATGTCCCTGGGCTTCAACTTTAATTTTTCAGTAATGACTTAATATTATGAAAACATCTATAACAGAGCAGAAAAATTTTTAGTCAAGAAAAGCTTTCCCCAGAAATCGTGCAAAATGGACCACTTGAGGTTTTGGAAACACAAAAAAATTGTTGGAACAAAATTTTCTTTGGCTTTGCCAAAAATTGAACGGAAATGACCTAAATACCACAAACTCATCAATAAAAGAGCAGGGAAATTATTTTAAGCCAAGAAATGCTTTTCCCAGATAAAATGCGCAACCAACCACTACAGGGCTCATGAACCCCCCCAAAAAATTGACGATTTGGCTGAAATTAGTCAGAAATGACTGTTATATTACAAAAACATCAGTAAATGGCCTCTATAATCATTTCAAGCCAAAAAAAATACTTTCCCAGAAATCATGTGAAATCAACTATTCAGGGGTTTAGAAACCCAAAAAAAATTGACCAATCAAAATTTTCTTGGATTTTGGCTTAAATTGATTAGAAATGACCTAAATACTATGAACACATCACAAAAATAGCTGACAATTATTTCAAGCTAAGAAACACTTTCCCCAAAAAGCTTGTGAAATTGACCATTCCGGGGCTTAGTAACCCAAAAAAAAACAAGGTTTTTATCTAGTTCACTTGAAATGAATCAAAAATGACCTAAATATTATGAAAAAATTGATATTATTTGCCTAGAAATACTTTCCCCCGAAATCATGCAAAGTCGGCCACTCTGGGGCTTAGGAATAAAAAAAATTTGACCAAACTAAATTTTCTGGGATTTTGGCTGAAATGAATAAAAACTGTATATTATGTACATTATGAAAACATCAAAAAGGAACAGGGAAATGATTATGAGCCAAAAATCCTTTCCCAAGAAAACATGCAAAATCGACCAGTCCGGTGCTCAGAAACCCCAAAAAATTGACATAACAAAACTTTCTTGGATTTCAGCTGAAATTAATCAGGAATGAAGCAAATATTATCAAAACACTATTAAAAGAGTAGGGGAATGATTTTAACACCAAGGTATGTTTACCCCTCAAATTATGTGAGATCCAAAACTCCAGGACTTAGAAACCCAAAAAATTGCCCAAAAACTTTTTTTTTTTTGGATTTTGCATGATCATCATCATCATCATCATTTTTCCCACAGGGCACATCACTGGCCTGGGGGCGCTCCTGATGGAGAGCAGATGGCAGAGGAAACGTATTTAAATTTTTTCCATAAAATCATTTTGGTGCCCTCTTATTATTGTTTGCACAATAGTTATGGCATTTCTGATTCAATGTAGACAAAATCGCAGACAATTTTTTTTTTTTTTTGGGGGGGGGTGGTGATTGGGCGCTCTAAGTCATGGAGTGGTTGATTTCCCATGATTTACAAGAAACAAGTTTCTTGTCATAAAATCATCTCTCTGCCTTTTTACTTATGTTTTACTGATGAATAATTTCAGCCAAAATCCTGAACAATTTTTTTTGGTCATTTTTTGTGTTTCAAAGCCCCAGAGTCGTCGATTTGCATGATTACTGGTAAAAGATTATTCTTGCCTTAAAATGATTTCCTTGTCCTTTTCTCAAATGTTTTCATGAATGTTATCTCTCATTAATTTCAGCCAAAATCCAAGACAACTTGGTTCGGTCCCTTTTTTTGGGGGGTGGGGGTGGGGTTTCGTTTCAAAGCCCTAGAGAGGTTGATTTCTCATGATTCTGGGGTAACTTATTTCTTGGCATAAAATCTTTTCCCTGCCCTTTTCTTATTTCTTTCATGGTCGGTCCTTTCTGCTTAAAAAAAATAAAAATCCCAAACTATTTTGTTTGGTCCATTTTTCTGGTTAATAAGCCCCAGACTAATCGATTTCCCATGATTTCTGGTAAAATATGTTTCTTGCCATAAAAAAACTTTTCCTGCCCCCCCCTCCCCTTTTTAAATGCTTTCATGAAAGTTAAGTCATTTCTCACTTATTTCAGCCAAATTCCCAGTAAATTTGATTGTCAAATTTACAGATTTCTGTAAAAACATGTTTCTTGCAATAAAATCATTTCCCTGCCCTTTTATTAACTTTATAATGATAGTTAGGTCATTTTCGATTGAGTTCAGTAAAAATCCAAAAAAAAAAAATGTCATTCAGTCAATAGGTTTCTAAGCCCCAGAGAGGCCGATTTCGCATTATTTCTGGGGAAACATGATTTTTGGCTTAAAAATTATTCCTCTGCCCTTTTATTGATGTTTTCATAAATGTTATTTCATCTCTGGGTAATCACAGCGAAAATCACAAACGATTATGTTTGGTCCATTTTTTGGGGGTTTCTAAGCCCCAGAGTGGTCAATTTTGCATGATCTCTGCAGAAACAACTTTTTTGGCATAAAATCATTTCCCTGCCCTTTTCAAAAAAAAATGTTTTCATGAAAGTTTTGTCATTTCTTAGTCATTTCCAAAATCCAAAATCCCAGTAAACTTAAATCAGTTTTTTTGGGCGTCTAAGCCCCAAAGTTGCCGATTCTGCATGATTTCTGGGGAAAAATGTGTTTTGACATAAAATCATTTCTCAATTTTTCTCAAAATCCCAGAAAATTTTGTTTGGTCCTTTTTTCCTGGTAACCAATTCCAGGGAGGTCAATTTTGCATGATTTCTGTAAAAACAAGTTTTTTGGCAGAAAATCAGTTCCCTGCCCCGTTAAAAAAGGAAAGGCCAAAAAGTTTATGCTCCTCTGAGCTTCGTCCATTTTGTCACCTTGCTACTCCAGCCTGTAGCCGGTATTGTGTGTATTCGATACGTAAAGACAGGAAGAGGTAACAACAAGGAATGCTAAATTTGTACAAACCAACCACCAGAAAAAAATGGCACAATCCCCCTAAAAAAAACTCAACTTCCTTAACTCATTTATTTTTATCCCCTCTCTTCGACTGCCAGCTCTTCATCCTGATCTCCCTCCATCTCAAGAAGGTTCCTAATCTTCAGCCTGGAAACGGGGTAGAGTGTATCTGATGTGTTAGTGCAGCCCAAGGGAGCACTGAAAAATAAATAGTTCAAAAGGAGAGGAGAAGAAGAAAGCAGGAGAAATTTGTTGGCTTGAGATCTGAATCCTCCAGCTACTATCGTATCAGTTAAAACCCCCGCCCCCCACTCCCCTCCCCCCTACCCCCGCTGCCACTTCTCCCTCCATCCCTCCCACTCCAGCTCCTTCCATGTTCTCACTCCTGATTAGGGCCGCTCTGTTTTTCATCATGGAAAAAGGGAAACAGTTTCCAAAAAAAAACAGGAAACCTCTCTCTCGCCACGCTCCACAACCTATCCATCCATCCATCTCTTCTTTTTGGTCTTTGCTGTCCTCAATCTGTACCTTTTTCAGCAAATTTCAGCCCATCCCCTGAACTCCCATGTCATTTTCATATGTACAAATGCCATCAAGCCTCCCTTTACAAATCATCATATTCTCCTGCCAGTAACCCTTCCCCCCATCCTCCTTCCTTTACCCCAATTAGCCAAGTCCTGGCAGCTTCAACTGCCCCTGCTTTCTGACAGGGCAAAAGGTCTCAACTGGAGCAATCAAATTTGTTTGAGCCTCCTGCTAGTAAAACTGGCACAATCCCACCAAGCTCTTGTGTCTTATTTGACTCAACTTACCTGCGCGAAGAAAGTTTCAGTCACATTTTGCAAAAAATGAGCTGACACCAGTATTAAAAGCTACAATGGCCAGAGCATCATCTGATATCAAAGATTTCTCAGAGTTACTCAACTCCTGAGTATTGGTGTGTTGCCATCACCAAATTCACTAGGCTTTAGTGCAAGAAATATCCAAGTCCATAAAAATTCAGACTGTCCAATCAAAATCCTAAAATTCGTTGTATGACCAGCTGTGAAAATGGCTACTATGGAGGCTGGAAAGTAGGCTTCATCTGTTGAGAGTACTGAAGCCCAGCCATTTAGTGGTAAAAAGTACTTGACTCATTCCCTATGGCAAGCCGCTGCCAACGGCGTTGCGAATTCTACCATTCCCAGTGGTAGGCCGGTGCCAGCGGCGTGGATGACCATTCGCTGTCCGATGAAAGCACGAAATCAGTTGACAATCGTGGTGATGGGCCACCTAAACTTCAATACTTTATATTGTGCAATTTTTGGGAAAAGTATTCTGTACAAACACAACAATTTTATATAAAAGTATTCCCTAGGGAATGAGTTAAGTCCAGGTATTTAGCACAAAAAAGTGCTTAAGTCCAAAACTAATTTTCTTATGAACTCTGCGATAAATTAGTATTTTTTTTTTTAAAAAAAGGGTTTGTCAGCTCTCAATAACCCCTGGAAATAGCAATGGGTTCCATAGTATGCTACCATTTAAAAAAATAATCTGCAACATGTTTTGAAAATTTTTTAGTGTTATTTTAGGGTGCATTTACACTTGGTTTTAATGTGTGATTTGGGTGGCTGAATCACAAGAGGTCATGTGAGGCACACTGCTGTTCACACTTAGCGTTAAGTTGACCCCTTGTGATCAGATTTCATTACTACATAGCTTCCGCTAAGCTACGGCGTGCAGTTAATGCATCGTATAGCAACAATGGCACCCATTCCCCCCAAACGAAGCTGAGATTTTGACCTCGTTTCACATTGTTTTTTGGGCATGCTGACATGTTTCTGCCTACAGTTTACATGTTCTGATTATTTCAGTTATTGAAATTAGCCGGACAGACACATTGGCAACTTGCAAGAGCACGCAGGACAGCACAGAAAAGGAAACTTCATCGGACAGTACTCGCTTTCACTGCTGCTACATCTTTGCGGTTACGTTCTCTTCAGGGACGCGTTAGGGCAGATTAGCGTTTACGCTTCCAAACATAATGTGGTCAGCTGTGTCCCAGACCACCGCCACAAGTGATTTGAGTGATCGGATCTCAATGCGTCCTGGAGCCCGTTTACTCTTGTATTTAGCGATGACCACTAGTGATCTGATGACCCAAAACACATGTTAAAACCAAGTGCAAGGTAGGTACTTCTTGCACGCAGGTCTTCATTTCTACTTTAGGTGCACATGTAGCCAGTATTGCCAGCCAGCAAATTTATTGTTGCAGCCCTTATATCTTATCCCCTCATACGTTTTCTCACACCACACTTCAAAATTTTTAAGTAAAGGCTGTTATTCTTTGTGAGTCTTGAGGGATGGAGCGTGAGGCTAAGAAACTGCCAGCCGACTGCCCCCCTCTCCACCACCACCCCCCACGGCAATTACACCCGAAGCTTCGGCTCTCAAAATAAACACTCTCTCCTTCGACTTATCAGAGGCCAAACACCCCCCTCAAGCTCCCACCAAACTCCTTTTCTGGCACACAGATCACCACACCCCCAATTTAACAAGCAAGGGTGGGGGCACACAAGAGGCGGCACATAGTAGTAAAAGAAGGACAGAGAGAGAGAGAGAGAGAGAGAGAGAGACAAAGACAGAGAACCATTAACACTGAGGCAAAGGAAAACAGATTATCTTAAGAGGCACTTCCAGTGAAGTCTTTGACAGAAACAGGAGCCGCTCTGATCAACCAGGCAGCAGAATATCAGGACCCTCTTGGAGGAAGACGAACCAACACGGATCCGATTTTTCACTGCCGTCTGCTGAGCGCAAAAGAGGAGGGCCGACCCCAAAACTAGGAGACGCCCGCACCTCATTTACCCACTGTGGCCTACGGATCTCCACCGGGCGTGTGGGAAACGTGCACCAGCCCAGACCGAGAGAGCTGCAGGACAGGAGAGCGGGCGGCCGCAAAAAAATAGCAGGGACGACGGAGAACAGCATTGAACAGGCCTGCCACTGTCTCCCGCTTACTCTCACCCCCTAACGGAACGCAAACCCCTGAGCAGGAGAACCGACGAAGAGGAGGACAGGAACGATAGTGACAGGAGTGCGAGAGAACAGCAGGAACCCAGGGTCAATAAAAGGTGAGGAAAACAACCCTGTGCTAGCTTTGTTACTCTCTCAGGTGAAAAACAACGCACAGGAAGCTCCTATGAAGGACTAAATGGTCACTGTCTAGGGTGCCATCTGATTAATGGCCTACATACAATTCTGCCCCAGTCCAATGGTACTTAATTCAATTCTACCCTCATTGCTTGTACAAGGTGGTTATTAGCTCATAAGTTTTAACATTATTGTACCCTCTGGGTACATTTGAGAAATTTTTTTTTAAGGATGATAATGTCAATTCACTGTCTGTATTTGTGTAAAGTGTCAAAGCTTCACTCAAAAAAGGAGCCGAAATCCATATTGCAACCGAAACACAGGATCTCAGTGTCACTCATAACCTTCTTACAGAACCAACAGCGCAGGTAATATTACTGAGAATTGATTAATTTTACTCATTTTTATGACTGCGGTTTTAGAGTAGCAATGACATCACTACAGTTTTCTTTTTAAACCACAATAAAGATGTAAGAGGCAAGTTAAGAGGCAAGGATATATATATATATTTAAAATAGTAGTAGTAGTATTAGTAGTAGTAGTAGTAGTAATGGTGGTGGTGGTGGTTTTCTCAGATCTGGATTGGGGCCCATCTAATCTCTCAATTTCATGTCATTCACTTCTATTATGTTAAACCATAAACAAGCACAGAAATAGTTTTTGTGAAATTAAACAAAATGAAATGAAGCATTTAACCAGAGGGGCTATCATACTTAGTCCAGTGGGTAACCATTGTATGAATCTAATATGCCAGTGGGAAAAAAGCAGAGTGTGTGGCACTCAAAAGGTGCATCACAAATGGGTGCAGTTTCCTCTTAAATAAATACATAACTGGCAGGGAACCATTAACAGGCGGACTTTCCAGCCTGTTCAACAGAGAACACCACAATCTCCTCCATGCATACAGTATATACAGAAAATTATTTTTTGCTGATTGCACCCAAAAACTAAATATCGGACAATACTAGTAAGCCTAAACTGTGATTTTGGGGCTCATCCTTGTACAAAATGTTCCGCACGGAGATCTGTCATCCCAAGCGTAATGGCGTCCGAGTTTGAATCACTGAGATCTGGCAGCTGACCTCAGTCCATTGTTCTAGAAAATTCACTCTCATCCTCATTAGTCACATCCTGCTGCTACCCATAGTACCTTTTTCAACAACTGAAAATAACAGACAATGGAGTCTGGTATCTTTTTTTTTTTGTTAATTAACGTTTTAGAACGTACCAAACAATGGCCTTCCTTGAGGCCGTTCCACTTCCAGAAAGTACAAATTCCTTTGAACTAACGAAGTCCAAACAGCCCTTAACTCGTGCCCTGGCACTTTAGATTCTGCTAATTTCACTTTATATGATAAGTAAGCTGGGTTGACAGACTGATATAAGAAACACAAATAGTATAGGTGAGGCAGTAACTGACATCAGAAACAACATTCGAGAAGAAGCTTAATTTTCTATCCATTGTTTGAAGGATTAGAAGTACAATTTGATTCATTGGTGCACACTGCTGCACAAGTTTGGAAGTAATTGGTGAACTTTAATGCTTTTTTGTTTACAAGTCAATGTAGCAGTCAGCCAAAATGTTAATATTATAACACTGTTTGTAAGATGCTTAAATTCTTTGAATGTAGGGTATGCTTTGAAGAACAATTACTGTACATCAATAAAAGAACATTCCAAACGTGTGATCTTCACCTAAACAAATATTCAAGTTCTGTTTTGATTTAGTATAATGAGATTACACAATTGCATGAGGAATTTGTTTGACATTTTGTACTGTAATGTATCAAGGTATAAGCAGAGCTGGAAAATCCAGGTTCAGAAATAAAATTCTGCCCTAGAATTTTATTTCAGTCATCTTGATTTGCCATTCAATCCCTCCACCAGGAGATGAAAATAACCAGAGAAATCAGCTGGATGAGATCGTAACAGCAAGAAATAAAGGCCAGGATTTTCCACCTCTGGGTAGCCTATATGATCGCAAACAGCTTCAGGGTCACACCTGAAATTTTCTTCACATCAGTATATATTCTCTTTAAAATTCATATTTTTCTGACCAACCCATTTGCCAAGACACAAGTTCCGTTTTCTAAGGTAGCACAATGTTTGTGCAGCATCACCACAGTATTTAAATATGTTTCTAAGATGCGTGACAACACTTTAGTCTCTGAAAAGCTAGCTGGCAGATTTTTACAGGTCTGATTGTTTTAAAAAATCTGCGATTACTCATTTAAAAAATGCACCTTCATCTTGTTTTTCGAGTAGAAGTATCAGCACAGTGTCCGAATGCATTTCTAAGATGTTAGTCAACACTTCAGACTCTAAAAAGCCAGCTCACAGATCTTCACAGATATGATTATTAAAAATATTGGTGATTTCTCATTTTAAAAATCCACCTTCGCCCTGTTTTTCCAGTAGAAGTTCTTTCTCACAGGAAGAAAAAGAAGTATTTAAAATATTTCCATCACAGAACTTTTTACAATCCTGTAAAATAGTCTTGTCAAATTCCTTGTCATATTTTATTCTTATTTTAGAAAATCTAATAGGGAATCTTTATTTGATGAGTAGAAAATTTCAGTAATGCTGTCGGCTGCTGACCGGTTTTGACTTAAACAGATAAACAGATTAGTTGTTTGTCTGACGTCAAGGTATTTCTAGAATCTTTGATTGAAAATTCCTCCCTTTCATCCATCTTTTTCATCATTTCATCATCGCTTATCTCTCTCTCTCTCTTGTGCCACACCCTTCATCCTGCCCAGCACACCGTTCCCTCGGGCAATCAACTTCAAACATGGATCATTAAAAAGTCTCTTCTGTAAAACATACTCTGGAGAGCTAGATCGTTTGATCAAGACGTTACAAACAATCAAAACCCAGCTATGAACTTCACTCACAAGTACGCGTCGGACGGGGCCATGAATTAACAAAACAAACAAGTGCACGATTCCTTTTCCAAAACAAGAGAACAGCAGCATTCAAGGGGTAAAGCGGGGACTGGTCCTAGCGAGCACCTCGACCCTAAAACTACACCAAACAGTCCCCAGCAGCGAAGAGAACCCTGGCTGCAACCAAAAACTACACACCATAAAAACACATCAAGATATAAGATTGCAAAAATTTTGTTAGAATGTTTGCTACAGTGGGCTGAAAGTAAAGAAGCTCTAGGGCGCGTAGAATTCTGAAAAACTGTAAACCTCTTTCTCTCAATGCGTATTTTGGTTTTAATTTGGAGATTTCAAATCTAATTTTTCTTCTCTCGAGTAGACATTATTAGCCAGTAGCAAATCTCGAAAGACGTCATACGACCTAATCTCATTGGCTGATTTTTTTGGTCTTCTTGAGCAACAAATGTGTTATTAGTCAGCTCAATGCGCCCCCTGTTTGTCTGTCATCAACCGACCGCTCGAAATTCGCTCGCCCCAAACATGCTCTGCATGCTGCTAGTAAATAAGACTTGAAAACCAAAAAAAAAGGCAAAATATTTGCCAGGATTGACTTACATTATTCAGAGGTTTTAGGCTGTTGGTCAAAAGCATATGTCGCGTGAGTTGGAATCTTTGATGGTGGCATGGCATTGACCAATGGGAATGTTTGGCTCCTCCCTCCAGAGCTCAGCATGAGTTTGAGTGGCACTCTGGAGAAGGGCTCGCCCCGCCCAAACCACCCTCTCGACCTCGGGCAGGACCCAGGCCTCCAGCTGCACCACCACCAAGCCAACTCCCAGCTCCATCTCACCGCCAACTCAGTGGCCTCCACCGTACCCGAGGGCAGCCCAATGGGGGGGTCCGGGGTGGTGGTGCCTCCCCCGTATTCGGCGGCAGACGGAGGTGAGGACGCGCCCCTGGAGCTGCGGGGGTCGCTGGACTGCTGGGCATGCTCAGTGCTGGTGACCGCGCAGAACCTTGTCATCGCGACAGTCAACGCCTTCCTGATCGGCTTGGTCTTCGGTCTCATCCTCACACCAGCCATCGTCATGGTGGTGTTCGGCTTCCTGTGTCACTCCACGGTATGTTAACGTGCCAGTTATGCGTATCCTTGGGGTGTGTGTGCATACATAGTATGTTGACGTGTGTGTGTGGGTTTGTGTCAGTAACTGTTTGCGCAAGGGCATGAGGAGTGAGTTTGTGAGCGTGCATATGGGCAAGTATGGGTGTGTTTGTGTATATGTGTGTAAATACATAGCGAGTAGCTATGTATGTGAATGTATGCACATGACAAGTGATTAAGCAGGTGTGTGTAATCTCTGAAATTATAGATTTGATGACTAAGAGAAGGCCGGCCGGAGTGTATGCATGTAAGATGAGTGAGAGCGGAAACAACTTCTGTGAAACTGATTCTTCTTAAACTCCAGATCGGACGCATATGCAATCAGACCTGTTTGAGTCAATGAGAAAGTTTTACACAATGACTGGCCCCCGAAATTAAAGAGTCTCTGTAGCGAAATGGCAGTATGAGCGTGCGCACAGTACCGCACGTATGAGCGTGTGCACAGTACTGCACGTATGAGCATGAGCACACTACTGCACAGAAAGGCTGGCAGGAAAAAAGATAAGAAAAACAGGAAGTAAAATGATGTTTGGAATGGCAGACAAGTTAGGGAGGGAGGCTTCAATAAAAACATTCATAAACACCATGACGATATTAAATCATTCAAACTCCGGCTGTAATTGGTAAAACATGGCTGAAGATTAAGACGGAGTATCGGGCATTTCTCATGGCTGTTGAGAGATAAGTAGAGTGAAGAGGTCAGGAGTTTTTTTTGTGAGCTGGGGGTGGGAATTGGAGGAGGATGATGTCAGTTCCTTTTAAAGTATAAGGTGGCTAACCCACCAGATTAACCCTCATTCCAACCCTCCACACACAAAAACACACACACACACACACACACACATGCTCATACAAACACACTCACTCTTGAACACACACAAACACACACACCCATGCACACACACACACACACACACACACACACGTGCACACACACTCACGCACGCACACACACACACTCATGCACATTAATACACAGCACAAACACACAAACGCGCACACACACACATGCATGCACTCCAACTCCAACACACCACACAATAATACCTTTATCTCTGTAGAACCAGAATCAGGCCAGCTTGTTTTATCTCCAGTTTGCAGTAGTTTTCCATTACCTGTTTTTCACGGTTGGGCAGTAAACTGCACTGGGACCCTAAATGCTTATTTGAGTGTATGAGGTAGGTCCCAGTATTAGCTTTTGGTTTGCTATGTAATGCTATTATGCATATTGAAAGTATTAAAAGAAGAAAAATAAAGTTATTTATGAAAAAAACTTAGGAAACCCATTTTAAAAAAGATTAAAAACTGATGACATGCAAGTTCTGCTAGTACCTTACAATTAATTATGCAGTGAAAAGCCTGGAAAACTCCTCATTAAAGTCAGTTTTTATGGGCAGACAACAGCATTGATTGCGGCAGTTTGTTCTGATTTGGGATAATTCAATGTGAGGGTGATGAAGCAATGCTGGGACAACCAGACCTGGTCCTCAATAGCAGTGGCCTGGTTGGCTTTAGTCTTTACATTACTAAGAAGTGGGTTTGGGATAGCTCGCACTATACACACTAGAGACGTGCACAAAAAACTGAAACAAATCGCCAAGGTGAACTACATCCCCCACAGTGAGGCTTTGCCATGCCAGCGAAGACCGATTTACAGTGTGGGTTCTCTCAGAATCAACAAAAATGCGCATAAGTTATGCAAATGAAGTCACAAATATGAACTTCATTTAAAAGGCACAAGTTGCCAATGTAATTCATAATCCCAGTAAATTTGAGAGCGATCTAACAAGAGCTTTATGAGTTATGACATATGCAAGAAGGGTGTGACAGACGGACACACGGATGGACCTAATTTTAATACCCTCCGCAACAGCGTTGTAGCAGGGGGATAGTAATAAAACACGTGGCCACAAAAATATACATGCAAGCACACACGCACACACAAACACACACACACAAACACACATACACACACACACACACACACACACACACACAGCATGCACGCACATACACACACACACACACACACACACACAACTGCACCCCTCTCCCTCACTCCTAAGCTGAGGTCACAAGAGGTCAAGCTCCCTGATACAGTGACATTCCTCTGGTCCTTGTCTTTGTCCAGAGCGCTAATTACAGCCGCTAACCTCTACATTCATGACAGGATTCTCCCCTGTTGAGGCTGGTCAGTTACCTTATGTGACCGGCTTAGCGGAGGATTATATCCTCTGGGGGAGAAAAGCAGGAAAAGGAGGGAGGAGGGAGGAAAAAAGAGCAAAAGGATAAGAGATAAAGAGTCACAAGGAGTGTGTTATGTTTTTAAAAAAACTTGTGGCCATTCAAGCCAGCATTTCTTCTCATATGGGCCAATGAAAGGGCAAGGAGAATTACACCTATTATAAGCTGTGGATATATAAGTGTGGACGTAGAGGTGTAGAGGCATGTGTATATGCATAATGCATACTGTGCGTGTATTCTGTGCGAAAACGTGTGTGTGTGTGTGTGTGTGTGTGTGTGTGTGAGTGTGTGTGTTCTTGTATTTGCTACACAGCGAGGACTAGAAAACATTTGTGCCTCCTGTCTTCACAACTACATCAGCAAATTGTGACTAAGTTAAGGTTAGAATTACGGATAGGTTAGGGTAAGGGTATGGGGTAGGCATACGTGCTTATTGTTCAGATTAGGGAAAGACTGTTGAGACACACAAAGAATGAATAGAAGTCAATGTAATGTCCTCACAAGGATAAAAGTACAAGGATGTGCGTGTGAGTACATATAAAGCTATGCTAGGCTGTATGCTCGAGGCGAATGTTCCCGTCAGAGAGTTTGCGCCATATCCATCCGTCCTCACCTCCGACACAAATTCCTGAGCTCCCAGCCAGGTCCCGCCCTCGCCCTCCTTCCCGTCTCCTCGGCTGTTCCTCCTGCACCCCCCCTTCCTCTTGCCCCCAACCCCCCTCGTCCTCCTCATCCCGTAACACTACAAGGATGTGAACACTACAAGCGCAGATGATAAACCCCTGCCAAGATACTCCACTCATACGTCATACCAGGATGCTCCGCTGAGTGAGACTCCAGAAAGGTTAACAGACGCCACTAAAACATACAGTATAAGTGGAATATTGCAGTCTGAGGTCTTACTATCCACGTTGTGTATAAGCATTTTTTTAAGCAGAATCAGTTGAGTCTGTAGGTTTTTGTACACTAGCATTGCATTAAAAAGGCTGTGAATGCTACATGCCTCACTTAATATAGATCTGAATAGCTTCTTATTGGGAGCGGACAGTTTGCACTTCACCCTGATAGTGAGTATGGAGCCAAAAGAAAAATTGTAAAGTGACCAAATTCTTATGCATTACTCTATAAATGGTCAAGCCTTTAAATGCGTTGGAAGCTAATTGACCACGTTGCCCTCTAGCCCTTGTTAATGCAGATAGGTCAAATGAAAACTCCTTCATTAGCTGAAGCAGAATGGCAATCTCAGGTCAGGTAAAATTATTATTATACCATACTTTTTAAAGATCAATTCGCTATGAAATATGTCATATGATCAAACTAGTCCACTTTCGTCCGCTTTATGTCATTTCAAACTCCAATCCACTATGGCCTCGCCGGGGGCTACTGCGGCCACCAGAGGGCGACAGATAGCGACGGCGAGAGGAAGAGCAGAAGTTAGATACCCAGGAGCAGAGCCAGGAGGGTGCGCGCAGAAAAACCCCATAACCTTACGAAGCATTCGGAGGAGCCTCACTGACCCTAGGGAGCCTCTCAGATTAAAGACTCAAGTGTATTCACAAGAAGATTTTTTTTTTTTTTGTCCTGAAAGCAGCAAAGTTCTTGTGTAGCCGAATATAAACGGTAGTTAAGTACTAATAATTACGACACCAGGAATACAGTGTAATTAACACACTGTTAAACGATGTTATGTAATAGTGTTTGACGTCTCAGAAGATCAACCTCACGGTCCATTAATAAACCCCAGACGAAAGCATGTACGGCTTTATTAAGGAGGAAAGTGCACCCCCTGCAGGAAAACATTCAGTACTGATCACATTTCCCCAAGCCGCACGTGTCTATACTTCCCAAACCCAGCTTCTCTTTGCCCAGTGGTTCTCAAGGAACGTGAAAATTGATAAATGTAAATAAAGAAATTACAGCAAAGATGTAATAGCTCCCATCTAGAACCAGGGGAGTGGGCCTAAAAAAAAAAAAAAAAAAACCCAAAGTGGAGCCTAACAGAAAAAAAAAGTGAGTCACTTCATGCTTCATTGTTTCATTCAGATTTAATATAGAAACTGCAGCTCCACCATGGGCATGAAGCTACGTTATCATTATAAGCCTTAATGCTCAATTCATATTTTTAAATCAAATTTAATCTTCTTGCCTAGAAAGTAGACATTTATGGTTTGAAGTGACCCGAATTGGACGCCGTTGTGGACACATCTCTGCCCTTCAAGATCACACGTGTGCTCATTTGCATGAGAATGAACTGAAACAAATATTTTAATATATGTGACTGTCAAAGGTGGAAAGTGGATGATATAGCTGTACCAGCATACCTGTCAAGGACTGTCTGCCCTGAAAGCCCGATGACAGTTTTGGATGAACAAAATGCGCCAGACAGTTATATTTTATTTGCAATTCTGAGCAAAAAAAAAGGTGCCAAAATAGCAAAATTATTAACTTTTATTGGTCGTCACAAATCATTGGTCAGAAAATGAGCAAGGATTAAATCAACGCACTTCTGAGACCATCCTGTGGCACCATTTACTCTTTAGCTTTTGCTGCAGTGAACCAATTAGGACAGCTTCACTGAGACAAGTCAATTAATGCCTTGGAGTTCAGGAGAATACTGCAGAGAGGCTTGCATACCACAATGAACAAGTTTTTTTTTTTTTTTTAAAGGTACAATAAGATTCTATTTTTCTACTCCTCAGTCTGTGAAAAGCCGTTGGCAAGTTTACCCAAAAGGCTTAACCATTGAAAGAAATCAAGGGGAAAGGCCATCTCACACTAAAGTACTTTATGCAACTGAAGACCACAATGGAAAAATGATCAGAGCTACACTTTCACATTGTGGAGAAATGATGAGTTAAAAATTCAAAACGATCTTAGAAACAAAGCACTGAAAAAACATGCAAAAAATATGAAATATACAAAATATAATAATAATATATAATAGTATTATATATTATTATTCATATTATAATAATTTACATTATTATATATTATTATAAATATTATAGTACTATATAATATTATTATAAATTATTAAAAATATTATAATAATATATAACATAAAATATACAAAAATGCAAAATTTGGACTCTGATCGTTTTTCCTTTGTGGTCTTCAATTGTTTCATTCTTGCTAATTTTGTGACCAATAATTTGCTGTTAAAGGGACTATGTCAGCTGGGGCGCATGTGTGACGAAGCAAAAAATGTTAGGCTAACTATTTCAAATTCATAGGAGATGTAAGGTGTAAGCGTTTCAATCTGTTTATATCGCGTTCATCCTTGAGAAGTTTATTGAAATTTATACCAAAAAACTATCTTTATTGATCGTAGAGCCTATTCGTAGCATCAGTTTGTCATAGTTTGGGTTTTTGTAGCGTTATTATTGCTTTTAAATCAGCCTGCGTTAATTGTTATGTCATTCCATGGCGGCCGTAGAACTGGAAGCGGTCGCAAAAGGATCTATGACAGCTGCATGTCAGACAAAACGTTGCGACAAACAGGTTCTGCGAACATTAAAGACAGTTGCTAGATAAAAATTCCCCCAAACTTCTCAAGGATGCACGCGATGCAAACAGATTGAAACTCGACAACGAATTCACTGTTTTACCTTACCTCACACTTTCAATGTGTTTTTGCCCAAAGAAATATGGATGGATAGCATAATTTATTCTTCATGGGTTTCAGCAAAGATAAATGCAGTTACTCTAGCAATTTTGCGTTTGCAGGCCATCCTCTGTATTTAAAACAGTGATGAAGGTACGCTTTACACACATACTAATAAGCTTGGGGTTTGTATTTCTGCTCCCTTGATATCGCACTGAAAATGTTTATCGACTGGACTCTACTACGCATGTGCCCCAGCTGACAGTCCCTTTAAGCTTCATACTACCATTTTGGGCTTGGCCCATTTTTTTTTTTTTTTGCCAAGGAGTATATATATTTACTGAGCCCATCCCTCCATCGCAGGTGCGCCCCCAAGGCTCCTCGCTGTACTGCTCCGACCTGCTGGACGATGGCGGATGCGTGGCCCTCCTGGTGGTGGGTTTTCTGCTGGTCACCCCTCTGCTGGTCCTGGCGCTGGCCGCGTACTGCCGCCTGGCCCGTCACCTCCAGCTGGGCCTGTGCTTCATCCCCTACAGCCGCGCCGTCTACAAGAACCTGCCAGCCACTAGCCACAGCGGCCTCGCCGCCGACTGCTGCGGCCACCAGGGGGCAACAGGGAGCGCCGGCAAGAGCAAGGGCAAGAGTAAAGTGTGGGTTTGAGTGAGGGCGAGGAGCAGAGGTGGAGAGTGGGGGGGCAGAAAGAGTTAAAAGTCCTGCTGCCCTGTGTATCTGTCACCCATGTGCTGCTGACTAGTACACAGAGTAGTTCTACCTCACAGCGGGAGAATGAGTAAATTCAGGCAACTGAATTTGTAATACTGGAGATGATTTTATGAAGCTGGATTGCTCACCTCTGCTGGGAAGTGGGGGGGTGGGGGGGGATTGAGATGTGGGGAAGGGAGGGAATTGGAAAAGTGGCGACGTCATTTTGAGGTCAACTTGCCGTAGCCATGGAAACCGGTTCACGCTTAACGAACCAAACCATAAGCAAAGAACTAGAACAGTGTTTATCACCATGATCCTCGTGTCTGTGTATGGAATTAAGCTTTATGTTCAGCGATCTTAAACCCAAAATATGCTCTTTATAAAAGAACAGGATGCATTTCTCACTATAATTTTGATCGTCGAATATTTAGGTATTTTGTGCCGTGTGTTAAGTGTACGAGTGAATGTGTTGCTATGCTGTGAGCGTGAACCATTGTCAAGGAAGTGAGTGTTGACCCCAGTGAAAGTGACATCACACTTTTTCAGTGTATTAGTGGAGCTGTGCAGAAAACTGATTGGAAGGGTATGTCAGTTGTCAGAGATTTAATTTTTTGGGGTACGGGTCACAATGTGTTTGGACAAGGATCACCAAATCCGGACCTCAAATCTAAATCCAGCCCTGATTATCCTCTCTCTCAGGTAATTAACTGATTACCAGAACGATCAACTCTTATGATTGGCTAGATTGTCCTTTCATACGACTCCCAGGTGAACAAAGCAAGGAAAATCAGCAGTTCTCAAACCTGGAGGACCAGAATTTTATGATCCCTTTGCGAGGAGATGAAGGCCAGTTTTACAGACATAGATTAAGCCAGGGGTCTCAAACTGGTCCAATAAAGAGCCAGGGGGCTGTAGGTTTTCATTCCAGCCAAGCAGAAGCAAACCTGATACAACTAATCACCAGGGCAGGCTGAGATCAGTTGATTAGATTAGTTGTAGCAGGTGTGCTTCTGCTTGGATGGATTGAAAACCTGCAGCCCCTTAGCCCTTTTACGGACCAGTTTGAGACCCCTGGATTAAGCCAAGACCGAAAGTACATTGAATAAAAATCATCCATACTAAACTCAATACAGTACTATACTTAATCTGTGTCTATGAAACCAGACCTACATGCAGAAGCAAAAAATCTTGGTACAGAATGTTAAAGTTCATACCAGAATTTTGTTCCAACCAACTTGGTTTGCCATTTGGCACAAGTCCTCCTCCAGGAGGTGGAACTACCCAATGAAATCTCAATGGATTAGGTTAGAGATGAAAGAAAAACATGGCAGGATTTTTACTTTCTTGCACAAGGATTTTCTACCTCGGAGTACAAGTACCCTGAAACATAAACACATAGCAATGTAGGCTGAGGGCAACAATGAAAATAAGAGCATCAAACAAAGGAAAACTAGTATTTCTGTAAAAAGAATATATATTTTCAACAGTATGAATGTACAGAACGTGCTATATCATAGTATACACTGAAACAAAAATACATATATTTTACATTGGACATACTGCACAGGACATTCTTAAAAGCATATGTGAAATATATATTAACATGTACCTCTTTAAGACCAGAAATTTATTTTCAGTAAAACATATCATTCCTTAAATAAAGTTGAACATGTATGCTAGTAATTGAGCTTTGTACTTTTTGAGTCATCATTTCAATAAACTATTTTCCAAAGTAACATGCTGTGTTTTGAGTTAAATATTTTGGACATTAAAATAACATATTTCAAAGCACATTCCGGCATGAATTTGATGATATTGAATGTCCAGGGGCGCTGGCATCCCTTACAGCAGTGAGTGCTGTTCAGCCAATGTAACCTGAGGTCTATTCAATTCATAATTCAGGATTTTACAAGTGTGACAACAGGAAAACCTACACGTTTTGCCAGTGGTGAACATGCAAAAATGTAAGAAAGAATAGAACTTTCAGTATATCTAATCACAGTTTCCACAGAGGGAAGGAAATGCGCAAATCCAATCAGTCTGCGGGTGGGTTAAAAGTCCTAGCGAACTTCACCACCCGTTTACAGTGCAGAGTCCATTTCACTGCTCTGTTTCACAGAACAGAATCAATAAGTTTGTGTGAAACCGCCTCAAGTAAAGATTTTTTTTTTTGAGAATTTTTCCTTTATTTGATAGACAGTGGAGAGAGACAAGAAAGTTGGGGAGAAGAATGGGGAAGACATGAGGCAAATGACCCGAGCCGGAATCAAACCTGGGTCGCCACGGGAAGGACACAGCCTTTTATGGTGCGCGCGCTTATACTACTGAGCCACTGGGGCGCCCCCAAAACCGCCTCAAGTAAAACATGGATCCCCACGAACACCGGAACATGGGCTGAAGTGAAAATAGCTGTTAATGAATTTACACAGAGTAATTATCCAGCTAAAGGCATGTCCACACAAAGAAAAATAACCACACCAGTACTGTAAAATCTATCGTTTTAACAATAGCTCAGACCCAGGGAGACGGTGGAGTCCACATTGCAATTATAATGATGACAAAAGTCAATAGTTGAGAAGTTGAGAATGACGACAGTTAAGAAGGATATACTGTGAGCACCACAATTCATTGGACAGTGACACATTGTTATTTGCTCCTGAATCCGACTGTGAATACATTGTACTGACTGAAAAGTACACTGAAGGCAAAGAGTCCCCGAAACAAGGAGGAATTGAACATGGCTGCGCAAAGCATCACCTGGTCAGATATCCAGCTTCTGCTGACGTCTATGCATCGCAGACTTCAAGCAGTCATTGCAAGTGAATGAGAGGCAACCAAATGTTCAAAACGATTACATTATTCTACATTATATTGTCATTGCATCTTTTCAATTCAAAGTGCTCGGGTACAGGACCAAATTAAAAAACGCATCACTGTCTGATGAATTATGGAGGATAATGTACTTGGGTTCACTTTCAAAACAACCCTTTTCCAGCAGTAAGAACGGTGAAAACAGAGAGCCAGTCAAAATCCATCTGAATGGAGCCTTATGTTAAAGATGGCCGATGTCTTTGCTGAGACTACTTATGAAACGTTATCATTCATCATTGTGGATGCTAACATTGATCATGATACAGCTTTTGATGCGGATGGGCATTTATTCTGTACTCCTAAATTGTGTATTAGGCCCCTGGACCACAGTCAAAATGGAGCTGACACCAATACGCATGTCATCGTTCCATTTACTGCAATTCCCCAGCAAGCCTATAAGCATTTGACTCCCATTTGAAACAGAAATGCACATTCAAAGTTGTAGAACACATGAAATTGGTGTTTAGTGGACACTAACTCCACAGAGCAGCAAACCAAGGAGAACATTGATCATTTAACTCTGACAAGATAAATCATTAACCACTAAATGACATGAAACCAGGATATTTTGAGCAGAGTAAGCATACACTTGCACCTAGCGCAAAGCAAAAAGAAGAGCCTAGTATACACTACTGTTCAATGGTCTGGAATCACTTGCAATGGAAGTAATCCTGGTTACTATATTCAACAAATGTGTTCATATAGTTGTCAATAATATCAACAAATGCTGAACTTTAAGATGTTTTGTTAAGTATTTAACATATTTGGGGCAATAAAAATTTGTTTCAAATGTCAAATAATAGCTAGCCACATTTCTGATTTCTTATTTGTGTCCGTGAGATTGAATTACTGCTTTGCAAATTCTAGGCATTTGCCATATTAAAATCCCGAGAGTTGTTGTGGGATCAGCTGGGTTGTAAAGCTTCTCCATCTTCAAAGACACATCAATGAGAAATATTGCTGCTCACACTGTTGTCCATGTAGATGATACCATAGTAAAATTCAACTAGGTTATTGAACAGACCAGTCTATATTTTGTCATTTATTTTCCAACAAGATGATGTATCGGGTCATCATCTTGTTGTAATACAAAGGTTCCTCCACTCAGTCTTGGTGAAAATCAATAGTGATTCCGCAGTTTTGAGCAGTAGAATACAACTAGCTTGATCCTAGTAAACACAAAAGAGAGTGACAAACCATAACACGAGACTCAAACTGGGTACAAGTTTGTCACGGGAAGAGGTTTGTCATACACGTAAGGACGGAATGCATCAGATGCTGTGTTTAAACCTGGGCATGAGATATGCTATAGGAAATGAGTTTCATCAAATCACTACCCCCTTCTGGAGGTATACATCATTTATATTGATATTACCATTTTTATTTGAGGCCTTCAGCACAAGAAAGGTCCAATTCCTTTTTTTCCCCCCATTTTGGACCACAGTGAACACTTTATGCGTTCTTGAAGTGTGGAACATATGCCCCACCTATTGTGTATTTCACATACTATACAGAGTTAATCCATTAATGCACTAAACATATTGACCACTTAGGAATCAACTGGAGATGAGACCTTTAAAAAGACAAATATGGAGTCAGACCACTTTTGTTCTCAGAGGCTCATTTGCATTTTTGAGGTTGACATAATGATTACGGAAATCATTAGTAATTATTAGTATTTCATTTGCTTTATTGGAGAGGATACTTTGGTCTCTCCACGAAGCGCACGTGACAGAGCCAGGACTTTGCGTCATACATTGCATTAACGCTGATTAGATTATATAATCATAGGGGCAATACTGTATGAGCAATAACTACACAGAGGAAACAAAGGGAGCACTCATAAAATGGGTGGGAACTGTGAACAGTGCGAGAGAGGAACAGAAAACGCCAGCTCAAAAGGTGGTGATAACGGTGTCCGAGTTCAGCGCCAATCCACCGTATGTCGATGTTATCTTCTCCAGATCGATCAGTCTCACAGAAAAGGGCGGTGCTGTCCTATCACCACTCTGCCCCGACTAAAAAAAATCCACCCTCCCCCCCTTTTTGTTTAAACAAACCATAAATGGCTCAAATATCAGCAGGGTACATCTGTCCCTGGTACTAAAGGGCATCCCAGAATTCCATGTGATTCAGTCCACCTGCTGGACGAAGGGTTGCTGAGCTCAGGGAAAGTAGTGAAGGAGAGAGTGAGAGACGGACAGAGAACGCAGGAGCAAAGAAGAAGTAGGAAGGGATTTTTAGTGAACAGGCCAAAAAATACTTGAGGGAAATTTGAGGGAAACACAGAGAAAAGGACAAAAAAAAAAAACTTATCTGACGACCAAAAAGCCATTTTGTTAAGCGAGCTTCTGCATTGACGTGGTGACACCATTCACTTTGGATTCGAAATTCCGGTCACCTCACCCCACCTCTTCACTCGTCCGTGTGTCTGGCCGTGACCGCGTCCATCCGTCTGTCCCCCGTGACCGAGTCTGCGCCGGAGAGAGGCTGCAATGTGCTGTACGGGAAAGTGCGCCCGGCTGGTGGGCCTAATCCTGCTGCCCACTGCGTTTGCCTGCATGATCGCTAACCTCCTCCTCTTCTTCCCCAATGGGGAGGTCTTGGACACCGGCAACATCGGCCTGCAAGTCTGGCTCATGGGGGGGTTGATCGGAGGGGGACTTTTCGTGAGTACCGCACCCCATCTTCATTCTCTACACCACAAAAAATATGAAAAATAAAAATAACACAAGGTAGTCTTATCAAGTACTGGACATTAGTCACAAATTTTACATCAAAAACCTAAGAAAAATAAAACTAACATGAGGCAGTCTTATCAAGTACATCAGTCACTAGTTCCACCAATACAAAAACTATGAAATATTAAAATAACACAAGGCAGTCTTAAGAAGTAATCATGTTACAAGCTAAAATTAAATATTTTTATTTTACCAATTTACCTTACTTTTTTGTTAAATAGTACACAAATATTGTCCAAGCAGAGAAATCTTTTTCCACTATTTGCCAAATGACGCAGGAACATTTTCCTTGTCAAGTACGTGGTAATGTAAAACAAGCTATTATTCCCAGCTTAAAATCAAAAAAAAGATCATATTTTAAGTCTGATGGCAAGACTAAAGCACTTAGACCAAAAACGGACTTGAGCAAGGTGCCGTTTCACAGTTTACCTTAATTTTTTTCTTTTTTTGTTTGTGTGTGTCATCGGGCGGGGGGGGGATGGGGGAGGGGCAGGGGGAGAAGTGCAATCAGCTGGGATTGAAGTATCTTTGATATTAAGCATTGCCCATGTATATTTATAACGTATACAGTATACAGCGTATATCTCCTCCGAAAGTTCTGTGTGTGTTAATATCTTAAAACATGCTGGCCAGATCGGCAAGGATCAACTTCACATCTTAACTACAACTATTCTGCTTTGATGAAAAAAACTTTAAAATGCTACTCCTGAAAGGATTGTAAGTTACAGCCACTGGAACAGTCATGCTACTGAAATTAATGTCAAAACTATCAGTAAATGATTGCAAGAGTCAAACTGGCCTCTATCGAGATATGAATCCAATCAGCAAACTTCTACAAATGCGGGCAACATCCATTCTAACCAGCTTGGTGAGAATGGTAGACAGCCAACTTGAGGCTTAGAAAAAGGTGGGGACTTTTTTTTTTTTAATTGTTAGTGCTTCCATCCAGGGTTGCCTTTCCCGAAAGCGCAGAGGCTAACTTTCATAGTTGGAGCCATTGACTGTGAATGGACAAACAATGTAAGCTGCTAATATAGTGAGCAAGTATGCTATTGGAAAATGCACCCAAGGTAAATTAGCAAACTATATGACATAATATGGCTATAACTTGTGACAACTTCATAATATCTGGTAACTATACAGAAAGTAAGCAAGAAAAGATAGATGAGCAATTCTCAAACTGTTCATACGCATTGATTTACTCGATATCGCCTTACTCTGGCGCCTTATGACATTCAGCTTTCTCCAATCTATACATAAGCTAACATTTCTTTGCCCAGATGGGCAGTTCTGCCAGGAAGTATATACACTCGAAGGTATATTATTGCCCAGCACGACAGTCATTCACTCCAGCAGAATTCACAATGACTATATTAAACTCAACGGAGTTCGAAATGCAACAACTACTGACACCAAGATGGCAAACAGGTGTTCAGCACCTCCCTCTATAGTCAAGCTCCTCCCATTGTGTATGATTCAGGCTCTGTTATACCTGTATGCGCTACGCTAGCCTCAGATTCCTCTGCAAGCGTGCATGATACACACTGCAACAAACTGCACATTCTGTGGTTCACAATTCTTATTGTCCATGCAAGGGGTCACAAATATGCAGGCACGTGTGCTCTGCTGCTCTCTAATCTTATCTCTGTAAATTCTCAATTATTAAGAGTCCGAAGTGCAGGGACTGTCAGGATGTGACCAGCAGTGAAATGGAGGGTATACCCAGGTATATGTAGTATATTCACTTCTTTTTCTGTTAATTTACACTATAATCATGGGGGAAAAAAGCCATTGAAACACATAGAGCATACCCTCTTTCTTTTTAGTGATCTTCCCAATTGAGCATACCTGCCTCTCCAGATCATTATAATTTATATGACTGTTATAATACCTCTCTGGACCAACACTACACAACTTAAAATGGCTGTCATTACAGTCTACCTTCCCAAGAGGTTCACAGAATCAAAAGTTTCATATTGACGCAGAGGTTGTTTACAAGTTAAACCGCGTTTCCCCACACTGTTTGTGGAGTGACTGAGGACGGTCGACGGGCGCTCTGCCATTAGGCCCCCCGGAAATAAAACGCATTCTCTCTCCTTTTCAGATGCTCTGTCCCAGCTGCTCAGCGATCAGAGCTGGGGGGAAAGGTTGCTGTGGAGCCGGTTGTTGTGGAAACCGTTGCCGAGTGAGTGAGCCCGAAGATTTCTGGAACTTCGGAAGCTCCGCCCTCGCACTTCTATCGATACAAGGGGAAAAGACAGGCCGGCTCTGATGTATCAGAAAACAATGATCAATTTTCTAATTCACCTGAATCAAATAGGACCTAACTTGGGTACAATCTGAGCCAACTGCTTTGTTTCAAGATATTTTAAAGATATTTTTTACGTGTGTAGATGCAATATTACCTCGGTCCTGTCTTTAGTTTACAAAGGCTTGTTGCCTTCTATGAGGCTGGGGTCCTTTCTCTGGACTTGCGGGACATTTAATCTGATGTAGGCCACTAATATTTGAGAACAATTAAATATTTGATTGTTTATGCGTCAATAACCAAATGGAGCCATCTTAAGCTCTATCTATCTATCTATCTATCTATCTATCTGACTGCATTGTGATGTAGACTCACAAATACAGAACCGGCAAAATGAGGACGGCTTAGTCTATTTGCTGTTGTGGTGGTTATTTCGGGAGAAAACAGAAATATGTACGAAGGTCACATTGTTTACCTGTGTTATTATTAACTGTGTGCTTACGTGTGCTCGCAGCAGATGTTGAACTCGGTGTTTTCCTCTGCGTTTGGCCTCGCGGGAGCGATCTACAGCACGAGTGTTTCGTCAGCAGCTCTGGCCATCGGTCCCAGATGTCAAGTCGAGTCCGGAAAATGGGAGTATCCATTTGAGAATCTTCCCAAAAAGTAAAGGTCACCACCTGAAACTATTCAAATTTTTTTTCCCTCCTGATTCACTGGCATGGCACTTGACATCAGTCATTAGCCTACACTGTGCGCCTACATCTGCTTAGGCTGACAACTACTGAGCCCATTTTATCATTACGCAAATATATATATATATATATATATATATATATATATATATATAAATCGATATGTACATTGCGGGAAAAATATCTTTTGTCGTATCAAAGTACTTGATACGTTGGTGTACATTTAATTGGTTTTCAAAGGTTCCATTTTAGGAGCAACCCGTTACACCGACAGTGGAGAGGATAACACAAACTTAAACTGCCTGCAGATGGCGCGGTCGTACAGATATTAGCAGAGCTTGGATTTCATCGCGACTGAATTGCGCGGAAGTACCGAACGTGGTATTTGGCAGCAAATCACGCTCGGTCAAAGGCCTAATGCCCTCTCATAGTATCGTGTTGTATTCGCTATATCATTACTGTCAAAAGAAATATGAACGGAGAACTGTCAGCACAGAGCTAAATGTTCCCCCCAATGAATCACTGAAACCCAATATGTGTTCAGTTCGGGTGCTCATATTGAAAAGACATGAAACAGGAAAACAAATGTTCATACAAAAAGATACTGGCAAACCCTGGCAGGTAGAAACAAAAACTAAAATGACACACTTTGTCACATATTGCAAAGACTAAAACATTGACACAAAATGTAAAATAATTTGCATTTTTCATTTATTTCAAATACATGGCAAAATATGTAACACAGTCCACTCTGCAATTATTAGCACCCCTCGTACAGATAATAATAATAATAATAATAATAATAATAATAAAGCTGTGAAAAAGATTATAAGAAATTCACATTTTGGTCAATGGATTTGATCACAAATGCATAACCCTTTTTATTCATCTTTACTGGGGATGCCAAAAATTGAGAGGGGTCTGTATATGGAGCCAAATGCTTGCAATATACTTTTCATTTTGGCAATATGCCACCACATATTTCAAATATACCTCTGTGTAAGTGCGGATCTTGTGCTAGCGCATGCACCCTTTTGTTGTTTCTGAATAGTGAGAGTTACCTGATGAATGAAGACCTGTGGGCCGACTGCAAGAAACCGGATAACATAGTGCTTTGGCACATCGTTCTGTTCTCCATCACACTGGGCCTCGGCCTTCTGCAGATGCTGCTGTGTGCCATTCAGGTCATAAACGGCTGCCTCGGCTGCATCGGCGGCGACTGTCGCAGCAGCTCAGACAAGGTAAGTGAGCTTCAGGGTGCTCTGATAAATCTATGTCTCTGATAAATGTTAGAGTGTAAATAATTATTTGTTCACCCAACTTGACAAAGTCAAGTCATCTTGCTTCTTTGACTGAGTTTAGTTCTCAGAATGTAAGGAGTAGTGACAAACTTGGCTCTTCACCCTCACAGAACTTGAGTCAATCAAAGCAACAAGGCGACTTGACTTAGTCAAGTTAAGCGAACAAATCATATATATTTTAACACCATATGCAGGATTGCCAGGCAGACGATAAATGTACTTTGGTCAAACTAAGTCTCTGGTAATGGAATCTGGGGTTGCCAGACCAGGGAAAGACCAGACTAGGGGGAAGTGTTAAAATAGTCAGGTATGCATGGGGTGTCGTAATAGGAGGTTTACGGCATACGATTGTTAACAAGGCTATTGAAGATATGGGGGGGCGGGGTGTTGGGGAGAATTAATTGGCGCATCTGGCAACGTTCCTTATCAGCTCACATTATGCGAGTCCATAGTACAGAGCCCATTTTGTCGTTTACTGTGGTCATAGTCAGGAAAAACAAAAAGCTATCCCAAAGGACAAATTTGCACATGTGGACAAGGGGGGGGACAAAAATTGTTCTTGGAAAGAAACACAGGCTGAACCATATGACAGTGATGCTGGGACAGTATCTGAGTGAAGCAATGTTCCATTCAACCATTAAAGCCGCTTTCCGGCAGTTATTAAGCGGGAAGAAAAAAAAATCAATGGGAGGTTGAATATTAAACTGCGATTCTGTGTTTCTCTGGACCTACAGCTCAATGGTTGCCACAGTGCTGCATTATTCATTTGCCATGCAAAGATCCTCACTGAAAATAATATGAGGCCATTTTAAAAACGCAAGACGACCGTCCCGTTCATTGTTCATGCAGATATGGTCTAGGCTGTAGCTTATGACTGCTCAACCCAGTTCCAGCGGGTCTACCGGTCTCTAGGTTTCCACCTCAAACCTGAATTTGCATACCTAATTCTGCTGCAAAACAGCACCATAAGACCACGAGCTTTTGAACGAGTTATGCTTTACTGGAGTGAGAACTGACAGGTCTTTGGATAATGCTGGAATAAGGCTGTCCTGCCCAGCTATAATTACATCTCAAAAAACAAGAAAGCAGCTTGTTTTTGTGCTCTGGTTTTTTAAAAAGGACCGGGCAGTGTAATTCAGTGTTGTCCTCAAACCCTGGTGTGTTTTCCAGCATAATTTAAGATCAGGGGCTTAAACCCTGTTGGGGGAATTCCATTTGAAGAAAAGTTGTTGAGTATCGTGCAGTGGATGTTGGACTGGGACAAAAGGAGTGCAGCTGTGATCGCTGAGAAGAAATGGGCAGGCTGTGTTTGTTGACAGAGGAGGCTGGAGCTATTATCCGGGAGTAAATGCAATATATTTCTCAGTGCAGCCGCAGGCCCCACCATTGACCGCACTAACACTAAATATGAGCTTTTATTCCACGGTGAAAAACTGACTTCAATGTGGCTGCCTCATATTTTTTGGCCAAAAACAGTTATGGCTGGTAAGCAAAGATCCAAGCTTTCAGACAGGAGTTCCCCTGCTGACTACAGAACTGAACTGAACCCTACAGAACTGGACTAACCCTCACCACTTTCACGAAAAATTTGTTTCGCGTCCGGTGTGAAAGCAGCTTAATCCTAACCCTAACCTGAAACCTAACCCTAACCCCTAACCGTGGACTGAACCAAGAGCTGTCCAGGCTCCAGACAGAATGACATGAGTTCATTCCTCTGGGGCTGTCCATCAGTGTGCAAAAACGAATGACGCAAGGGCAATTACTCAAAATGCGCGAAAAACATGCAAAAATAGGCAAGATCATGAGAAAACCGGCATCAGTGCCTCAGATTCTTCGTAAAGAAAATCCAAACACCGCCTCTAATTTGGGTATTATAATGAATTGTAAATTTTCTTAGGACAGGCGACTTGAATTCCAGTACTTGATTACATCATAAGAATTGATACGTCCTAGCAGAATTCCATTACGGAATTTGGTCATCATTTATATTCTTGGCACAGCCAATCAGAGGACCAGTTTGCCAATGATTCTGTGGCTTATTGTTTAATCTTAATATCCCTTTTTTTGTGCTTGTTTCATTTCCAGGATGAGGGGGGTTTATAAGAAAAAAGCGCAAATCTAATACTTGGGCTCCTTAATTTGAACCTGCTCTCCTGTTCCACAATGTGAAGGCAGGACCATAAGAGGACCCTTAAGTTTACAGCAAATGGTTTCTTCAACTGCACATCTTTATGGCTGATTACTGCTTACACATAAAATATGGCAGTTGCTACGGGTATGGCAGTTTTCCAATGCATTTCAATGTAGAGAGGTACAGCAGTCCCAATTTCAAACCCTGCCCTAACCTAACCCTGACCCTGACCCTAACCCTAACCTTAACCCTAACCATAATCCCTAATCCTTATCCTAATCCCTTCAAATCGACTGCCGTATCCATAAAACTGCCGAATCTCTAGACGCTGCGTAAAAATATCCGCCTGTGAGGATATTTAAAATGCCTGGTAAATGACTTCTGGAACTTGTGATAGTGGGGTAAGGCTGTTATTTTTCTATATTGTAAAACCGGACATTGCAAGCCTTAAGGTCAGACAGTAAAATGCTTGCCATGTGGTTCATCTACCAGCAAATTTGGCGAGAAATCCAACATCCTGGATAAGGAATTGTGCCAATCAGCAAATCCAGGTGATTGGATTTAAATATTGGGCAGGACATCCTGAGTCTGGATTTTGCAGGGACTGTGTTGAGCACTTCCTGTCCTTATGTCCTCTACTTATTTTGTCTTGTTCATTAAGTTAAATTTCTCTTTATATATATATTTTTTTTTCTGTTTTGACACGAGTCTGTCTTTAAGACAATTATGGTCCCATTGTACGGGCAAATATTTCAGGGAAGGACTTGCTTTTGAAAATCAAGATTCATTGGACTTTGCTATTTATTTTGTTTTTTTTTTTCAAACTTTCTTTGTACATTACAGTGGCCGATAATAAAATTGCTTAAGTAAATACTGTGTCAAAAGATTGCATAATAAAATGATTGACCTCATTTAGCCTCTGTGTTTTTCCAACAATGCCCAGTTGACTGAACACTGAATGCCACTTAGCAACGGAGGAGCACTTAACTTAAAAAAGCTTACAGGTTAAAATATGGGTACAAAAAATTAATTGAATTTATTTGCCTTAATGGCAGTGTTCAGAAATCAGTGATTTTACTCTGATCTTTTATGAACATTAACTTTTAAACCCAAAAATAAAGAGAGAAGAAAATAACTTCTACAACCCCAATTCCGAAATACTTGGGGCAAAGTGTAAATTGTGAATAAAATCAAAATGCAGTGACTTTCAGATCACATGAGCCAATATGTTATTAACAATAAAACATAGATAACATTTCAAATGTTGAAACTGAGACATTTTACATTTGTTTTCCACAAAATGAGCTTATTTCAAATTTTCTGGCTGCAACAGATCTCAAAAAAGTTGGGACACAGGCAAAAAAGGGCTGAAAAAGCACTTAATATATAAGAGAATCAGCTGAAAGAACATTTAGCAAGTAATTAAGTTAACTGGCATCAGGCGTGTAACATGATTGGCTTTAAAAGGGATGTCTTAGAGAGGCTGAGTCTCTCAGAAGTAAAGATGGCCAGAGGCTCTCCAACCTGTGAAGGCTTGCATAAAAAAATTGTGGAATACTTTAAAAACAATGTTCCTCAACGTCAAATTGCAAAGACTTTGAAGATCTCATCATCAACAGAGTATAACATAATCAAAAGATTCAGAGAAACTGGAAAAATCTCTGTGCATAAGGGACAAGGCCGAAGACCTTTACTGGATGCCCGTGATCTTCGGGCCCTCAGACGCGACTGCATCACTCACCGGCATGATTCTGTCATTGACATTACTAAATGGGCCCAGGAATACTTCAAGAAACCGCTGTCTGTAAACACAGTCCGCTGTGCCATCCACAGATGCCACCTAAAACTCTATCATGCAAAAAGGAAGGCATTGTTGAGCATGATCCAGAAGCGCCGCTGTGTTCTGTTAAATGTGCCAAGGCTCATTTAAAATGGACTGTAGCAAAGTGGCAAAGTGTCCTGTGGTCAGATGAGTCCAAATTTGACATTCTTGTTGGAAATCATGGGCGTCGTGTCCTCCGGGCTAAAGAGGAGAAAGACCACCCCTCCTGTTATCAGCGTTCAGTTCAAAAGCCAGCATCTCTGATGGTATGGGGATGCATTAGTGCATATGGTGTGGGACATTTGCATGTTTTAAAAAGCACCATGAATGCTGAAAGGTATAGAAAGGTTTTAGAGCAACATATGCTCCCCTCCAGACGACATCTATTCCATGGAAGGCCTTGTGTATTTCAGCAGGACAATGCAAAACCACATACTGCAGCCAGAACAACAGCATGGCTTTGTAGTAGAAGAGTCCGTGTGCTGAACTGGCCTGCCTGCAGTCCTGATCTTTCATCGATTGATAACATTTGGTGCATAATTAAATGAAAGTCTGTCAAAGGAGACCCAAAACTCTCCAGCAGCTGGAAGCCTGTATTAAACAAGAGTGGGATCAAATTCCAATGGCTAAACTCAAGAAACTTGTCTTCTTCCACTCTGTGTTAAAAAGAAGAGGGGATGCTACACCATGGTAAACAGGCCCAGTCCCAACTTTTTTGAGACCTGTAGCAGCCATCAAATTTGAAATGAGCTCATTTTGTGGATAAAATTGTAAAATTTCTCAGTTTCAACATTTGCTATGTTATCTCTGTTCTATTGTGAATAAAATACTGGCTGGTGTGATTTCAAAGTCATTGCGCTTGGATTTTATTCATAATTTACACTTTGTCCCAACTATTTCAGAATTGGGGTTGTACTCCACTGCCCTCTGGGAAGAACAAACAACCGTCTAATGACAAAGGAGGCACTATGTCCTCAAGAGCTTGAATTAAAAAAAAAAAAAGTGGGACAAGAACTGTCACGAAATTTGACGCTGCTTCACCGTCGCTATGGAAACACCATGGCGAAACCACAAAAGTAAGAGATAATTCATTGAGCTGCAATGTCAGGAAAAGAGAATCACCAAGTGAAAGAACTAGAAAACTTTCAGCAGCCTGAAACATACAGTAATGGAGGCCATCTTCAGCTGCACGCTAAGGACGGAGAAAAACGATTAAACACAAGGATCAGAGAGAAGTTCACAAGTAAACCTTTTAGTGGGTGGTGGGAAATGAACGATTGTGTGTTCAGCTGGTTCCTCTGTTTTCAGCAGGCAACAGGAAAAACCTGACCAATCAGGTCACAAAAACAATGAAGGCCATGTCAGAGTTGACCAATTACGGGTCCCACACAAACCACATGTTCAGGTTGAGGATTTAAATAACGTTGTAATTTTGGTGTCCATTCCTCAAGCGAACAGATCTGATGTGTGCTTGCTTCAGCTTCTCATTTTATGTTCTTAAATACTTCTTTATCATTCAACAACTTCAACCTCTTCAACCAAAGTTTTGCCCTCTAACTAGTTACACACCATTTAAACAATTGGCACCATTTAAACTTTAAAATGTTCAGCGTGTTCGGGTAGAGTGCGCATCTGAACAGATTTTTGATACCACCTTCTTTTCATTAATGTTTAATTATTTTTTAACGTTCTTGCGAGGCAGCAAGAAACCATTCAAACTTTAAACGAGCCTGACCAAGTGGTAGTTTATTAGTGGCAAAATTTTTTTAATATCTTTTGAAACTTATCGAGAAAACGCAGTCTAAGTTTTAAGCAGTTTTCAGAAGAAACCCTTCATAGCACACTTTAAGAAGCAAATACAAGCTAATGGGTTCAACTTTTAATTGTTGTTTTTTGTTCTGTTCAGAACCCCAAAATTCCAACCGATTACTGCGACAATGCAGGGATTTTTCTCTCCTTTCTAGCCATGTCATATTTGAAGCAATATGACTCAGTTTTAAACAGTGACTATTTGTTTGCAGAGAACACGCAAAGAGTTATTTTGGTCCTCTTAAATTCATTTATTTTCAGAGGATCTCAGCCATTTTCCAGCTCTCATGACACTTCACTTTCATACTTTCAGCTGGAAACCCATTTGACTTGTAAATTGTTCCACTTAGCACATTTTAAGTACAGAACAACTTTGTGGCATCATTTATATTTTAACTACTTCAGACATTTAAATGGAGCCACTGCTTTAATAACTATTACTGCCATCACATATACTTCTTCAACTATACACCTGGGCAAAAGTTAAGCACAACCCAATTCTTATAAAAAGTTACACATCACCGAAGGATCAAATTAGCAGCATTACCAATCATTGCCCAATGTTGAAAATATGGATGGATATACCTTTTCTGGCATACAAAATCAGTTTGAAAAGAATTTGATCTTGACACTACTAACTTTTTAAAGAAGGTAGTAAGGGTATGTATCAAACATAGGTAATGCTGTTAAAAGTATGGGCCGAGTGTCCTTAAAAGAGTGCATGGAGACCTGTGTTTGCCAGGAAAATAAACAAAACTGTCTCCTGAAGTCTAAACTTTAATTGGGAGAAACCGAATGAATATCTACTAAAAAGAGACCTAAGTTTTCAGAGGTGTGACCCAACTGCTAACATTCAGCATGCGAGATTAAGCACGGTTCATGACTAAGTGCTTTAAATGTGAAATGCACAGAGTTCAGGACTTGCCCATTCTTGGAAAATCTCATTTTGAATTTGGTGGTGCTTAACCTTTGCTCAGGTGTATACATAAGCAACTTCAAATTCACCCTTTTAAACTTTTCCAGCACACAAATTTTCTACAGAAAATATGACTTTTCTTGTTTCAAGATCTATCCACCAATCCATCTATTGTCTTTCCAATGATTATTTTCAGGGTTGCAGAGGGGCTGAAGCCTACCCCAGAATTCATTGGGTGAGAGGCAGGAATGTATTCAGGATGGGTCACTTTTCCAATGCAGGGTATACCACACCTTTCATTAGAACTTTATTGAACCTAATGAACTACCTTTTTGGAGAAATAAAGCGACATTTTAGTGCCAATTTATCATCAGAGGTTTGAAACGGTAACCTTTTCAACCATCTAATGCAGTTGGACAAAACTTGTGGGACGCCTGACCAAAATGTAAGATTGGCACCATGTTGGGATATTTGTCACTGGGTCAGGGGCTTATGGCACCCCCTACTGGACAATACGGCAGCTGTAACAATTTAAAGGGGCTTCGGCATAGCAGGATAGGTCAGCTCCAGCCATGCGTTCCTTAAGTTCACTTCACGGCGCCGTTAGCTCACGCCAAGATAAACACTCTTTTTAAGCCTCTCAGAGGGTAAACGCAGAGGCCCCCTCCCTGAGCAGGTCACCTGACCTTTGGATAATGAGCATTCCGTACAGGCTTCAGCGACGTGATCGGAGAGGCCGCCAAATGTAAATGAGTTTCAGGAAAACGGTTTCCCTCCCTCCTTATTCTCCACAGCCCATATTTTCCCTCCCTCTCCATCACAAACGCATCCCCTCTTCCCCCAAAATCCCTTTCTTTTTGGGAATACCTCGTGGGGAGAAAGCAAAGTTTGCATTTTATTTGCTCCCAAGTGAGAAAGACTAGCATCTTCCAAGAGCCCAACAAGGGCAATTTCTAGCCCCTCTGGCAAATCTTGAAGGGAGTCAAGTTATCTCACCTCATTAGCAGCTTTCTTTTTTTTCTCCAACTGAGCACAAAATATATATTCCAGTAAATTAAATTTTAAATCTCGATACAAAGCTGAAATACTTGCTCAGACTGACTTATGTTTTTGTTTCAGTGAATTAAGCAAATTAAATGCAGGTTGAGCCTGTTTTGACGAAGTTCAGTGAGAGCCATCTTTCCCTACGATGTATTCATTTACTCTCCTCTGTCCTGCCTCATTTCACATTAGCGCAGCCCCATTCAGTGTCAGTCATTCCCCAAAAAAGGGAACCAATTCAGAAAAGCACAGTCGTAATGAAGAAAAGCTGGAAACAGCCGGCCCAGACCACAGCACACTGTTCCGCACGCACACAAAAAGTCTAACCACACCCCCTTCCTGCCCGCGTTACGACACGACACAACACCCCCCCACCAACCCCAGCACAACACAGAGTCACCAGTGTCTGAATACAGGACAAACCGACCACAAAAAAACTGTCCAGCCCAATCACACGTAGAGCAACTCGTTCTGGGCAGAACTGGCTCCTGGCGGCGACACTAAAAAAAGAACAGAGCGACAGATCCAGGCCTGTTTTTAATCCCCTCTTCCCGTCACCTAACAATTCTTCGGTTTCCTCCTCTTCTCTTCCTCTTTTTAATCCTCTCCGGATTAAACTGCAATCATGATTTCGAATAGAGGTCACCCCTGCCATCTCATGACCAGGTCAGAGATATGAGTTTTGTTTCATAGTCGCAAAGAAACAGAACAACAAAAGATCAAATTCATATAAATTCCCCCACACAATCTCTTCGCTCTTCTGAGCCGTTTTCGAGACCATTCCCCTGGAGCTTTTCTTGAAAATGTGCGTCAGTGTAATAAACATTCTCTGTGTCCGGAACAAATCAAAATACTAAGGCCTTTCACATCAACAGCGCTGACTTCTAAACACACCACACGTGGCCTACACCATTTTAACACCTGGGAAGAGTGATTTTGATGCACAGCTGTAAAATCAAGCTTAATTTAATAATAATAATCACAATTGAGTGTGTGTGAGAGCTTGTGAGTGAGTGTACTGTGTGTATAAGTGTGTGTGTGTGTGTGTGTGAGAGAAAGAGACAGAGTTGGTGAGTGTGTGTGCCGTGTGCATCTGCGAGAATAAGTGAGTGTGGTGTGTGTGTTTCTGTGAGAGTTGGAAAGTGTGCATGCAGTGTGCGGCATGTCCATCTCGAGTTAGAGAGTGTATGTGTGTGTGTGTGTGTGTTTGTGAGAGTCAGTGAGTGCGTGTGTGTGCGTGTGTGTGTGTGTGAAGTTCAGAAATACCACACGTTAATATTAGTTTGTGAGTAACCTGGAGGGGTTTGTGATGGATGAGGTAACTGAGAACATGGGGGTGTTGAGCGGCCAGAGGAGGCGGTGCAGGTAGATGATGTAGCACTTTTCAGACGGGAGCCAGTCATGGGCGACACGAGCTGGTTTGTCCTGTTTCAGCCACACAGCGTGATCCCAGTGTGCGATCTGGATGAGCTCCAGGTCTGGAAATAGATTGAGGTGTGAAGCATGAACCTCTGTCTTTATACGCCATCATCATCGCCATCATCATCGTCATTACATTTCATATTAGATACGCAAGGGCAGATAAACTATTACAGTATCATGAAAGACTTTAAAGTTGTTTTTACAACCCTTAGACATCAAACAAGACTTACTGAATGGAAACAACATGCTGTCTATGCTCTATTAGTTAACAAGTACATTACACTCATTTAGCTGATCTAAAGCAACAGTTGATTAGACTGAACAGGGACCATTGGCCTCCCCTCTGGCCACTTTTTATTGGACTAATACTGACTCAATTGTCAGTTATCAGTACTGAAGAGGAAGTACTGATGTTCTTCCTTCCCACTGCACTGTAAACCCTGACAAGCGTGGTGAACTCAAATGTTTTGTGGAAACTGATTACCTCAAAAAATTGAGTATGCCAACTTGATGATCGTGTTCACAGCACTTAAAAATGTGAGAAATCACTTAACCTCATTTTTTTAAGTTCCTTCCACACAAAGCAATTAAATGGGCCTACACAATTTTTTTTTGAGGTAATTCGAGTTCACCACACTATCAGGGTTTACAGTGTGTGTCAACACTTTATGTGGTACCAGCCTTTTTATGTGATTTTGCGTGTTTGAGTTGCTTGGATACATAGTTCAAGGCACTGAAGAGAGGGACGGAATATTTTTATGTCAGGTCACGTGTCGATGGCCGAAACAATATTCTATTGTTATAAAGTGGCTGGATTATCGGATCACCAACTGTTGCCTTGTTTTTCCTTGTACTTTCTCTTCTCAAAACACAAAGGAACTCGCCCAGTTGACACACACGTTTTCACCTGTAAACATGAAAATGTAGAGCAGTGTTTTCTGATATCTGTGAGAGGTTGTAATCATCACGCTCAGTTGAAGATACGCCTCACGAGTACGTCTTTAGTTTCAGTGGAAATATTTGTCCTGGCAATCAAGCTTGCAGAAAATAATGGTGTACGTCCGCTTGATATGACACCATTTGTGACTGTTGTCAGCGGTTTATGTTTTTGTAGCTTGTGTCAAGTTGGGAGTTTGGGAAATTAAGAACTTTCCTCTTTTGAGTGATGGTGGTTCCTGGTTTTGCCACCTTAGCCTTTTCAGCCTGATTTCAGTGCACTGAAACTGGGAAGATCTGGTTTGCTGATCATTTGCTTTGCTGCATATTTTAACCCCATAAACCCCGATTTTTACTTGAATTTTCCCTCAAGTAGGTTCAAGAATTTATTTCCATGAAGTTAAGACAATGTACAACTTGTAACATACATTTTCAGTATCTGCTGGTTGAAGCACTTCACTGAAGCTAATATTTAGATCTTGTGCGTCAGTTTACCAATTTCTCCCTGTAATTCAACAAGACAAATTTGGGATCTTTGGAAACCTTCAGATCACCACTAGAATTTACAATAGGCCCAAAGTTTCACAGGTTTCAATAAAGCCACAGCATTTGATGAACCCATACATAGGATGTGGAAGAGGTTAAAAATTAGTTCTTTTATCATTTTAGAAGGAGTAAGTTTACATCCAGCAATGAATTTATGATTTCCATTCTGACACGTGCATAATGGCTGGTGAGCAACTTGACGCAAGTGATCTTAAAGAAAAGAATTTACGATTGGTTTTGGCCTGTGGGTTGACTAATTAAGCTTAAGATTCATTAAACTAATGAAGAATTCTGATAAAGAAACAGTGCTTGCCAGCTTTCTTGGCATTATAATTGTAGATAATGCCTTAATTGGATGTAGTTCCTATTCGGATGACTGTAATGCGCATTAGAATCCGTTTAACATCCAATGAGATCGATTGAGAAAAAGTCCAAAGCTGGCAGGTTTTTTTCTAAAACACCTGTACTGAAGAAACAGTCCGTAATCCAATGAAAATGATCTCATTGTCTTTTTACAGTGCTGGAAAAAAGTATTTCCCCATTCCCAATGTCTTCTATTTTTGCTTATTTGTCTTATTTAACCCTCTCATCCATGAATTATGATAAACTCAGTCAAGATTTTTTTTACTAATATGCAGCAGTGCCCAAAATTGCAGGCATATATAGAGAAAAAACACTTTTAAACAGCTGTACACTGTAGTGACCTCCATGCATGAAAGGGTTAAATGCTTCAGAACACCCAACTAATTTTAGCATGAGACAAAGACAATGTGAGTAAACACAAAATTCAACTTTTTTGAAGGTAAAGAGTTATTCAAAACCTACGGTACATCATCCATGTGATTAATTCATTATCCCCAAACATTACTGGTTGTGCCACCCCTGGCGACAACTGCAACCAAACGTTTGCGAAAACTGGCAATGAGTGTTCTACATCGCAGTGGAGCAATTTCGGCCCACTCTTCTTTGCAGAATTGCTTTATTTCAGCCACCTTAGAGGGTGTTCGTTCATGAACTGCCTGTTTAAGGTCATGCCTCAGTATCTCAATTGGATTCAAGTCTGAACTTTGACAAGCCACGCCAAAAGCTTTGTTTCATTTCTTTTGAACCATTCAGAGGATGGACGCGCTTGTGTGCTTCAGATCATTGTCCTGCTGCATAACCCAACTGTGCTTTGGCATTGGGTCACAAAGTGACGGCAGGACATTCTACTTCAGAATTTTCTGGTAGAAAACAGAATTCATGGCACCATAAATTAAGGCAATTTGCCCGGGTCCTAACCCTTTCCTGACTTATAGCTGTGAATGACTTTGTTAATAATCTGTTCCTGAATTTCTTTAGATTGTGGCATCATGTGTTGCTGTTTGTCAACTTCAAATTGCCAGACAGGATCAAATTAAGGGATGTTCAGATTCAGAAGGGCTGGCAGTAATGATGCCTGCGTGAGTCTAATGAAATTTGAATGCAGTAATGTATTGAATTTGATTAATTGGTTGATTTAGTAACTTAGAGGGCAATTACTTTTCACATAGGGCCAGGTAGTGTTAGTGTTGGTGCTTTTTTAAATTACTAGAAGCATCATTAAAAAACTGCATTTTGTGTTTACTCAAGTTATGGTATTTGTCTAGTATTAAAATTAGTTTGATGATCTGAAACATTTCTGTGTGAAAAATGTACAAAAATGAGGAGATTGGGAAGGGGCAAATACTTTTTCTCAGTACTGTACAGTACATGCCAAATTTGAATTAAATTAGTTCAGACTCTGCCTGACATTTATTGATACAGGCAATATCACATTAACAAAAAGATAATAAACAGTTAGGAAACAAAGCCATGCAGTCAAACAGCATATGAAACTTGATATTTGAGACATTTCCACTGATAAAATATTTGGCCTTTTTCCATCACACTCAACTGCAAACCTCAGGGTCCGTGGTTATATGGCTTTCCGGAATACAGAAGGGTCAAACCATGTGCCTCACCTTTAACAACACAAAGGCCTTGAGTCTACAATATACTAGTTAGTATCGCAATATTGATTCTGCAAGTGATATTTCCAAAGGATACCAAAAAAGGATCGACTTCCAGAATACAATAGAGAGGTTGTGGAAATCATGGGCACAGCTGTGACCTAATGGAGAGCTCGACCCCTTATCTAAGTGCAGCATATGCGAGTTAATGATCAGTCAGCCGACTAGTGAGATTATGGTGACAATGCTTTGGTTCTCTTTTGATCAGCAGTCTTTTACCCAGATAAAGGAAGAGCGAGCAAGTGAAAGAGAGAGAGAGAGAGAGAGAGAGAGAGAGATGAGAAATACAGAGGGATCTTAATTCAGGACAGGTTTGGTGACACCAGCCTGGCCATTCTGTGCCAATCAATTCAATTTCATTCCATTCCTATGTTCCAATGACGAAACTGGAATTATATTCGTACAGCACTTTTTACAGGAAAGCCGCCACAAAGCAGTTGGCAGAAAAGTACTGTACAGCAAAATTTAAGCCTGCGCTTTGAAAAATAAAACTGTTGCATACAAGTGTTCTATGTAATGTCTTCATAAATTTTCAGATTTTTGACCAGTTTAATTCATCAGATTAATCGAAGTTGCTTGACTAGTAGTGTGGGATTGTTTCACTTTTTGGAATATTAATACCCAAAACATCAGCATGTGAGGTATATTCATTTTACTCAGAGAGAAACACAACAGAACTGAAAAAAGAAATCACTGAACTGGACTAACAACTTTCTCTCTTTCTCTCTCTCTCGCTCTCTTCTTTTTTTTTTTTTTTTTACAAAAAGAATGAACAGAAATACAGAGGGAACAAAAAACTTAATTCTGCTGTCCTTTTTGATCAGAATAATATTAAAAAATTACATAATAAAATTCTGTATTTTTTAAGTAACTAAATTTATTTGGACTGGGACAATGACGAGAGACAAAGCATCATAGCTGCCAGTTTACACAAGGTTTGTGCAGCTGATGTTGCACATACAACAGTTAGAGCACTCAGGGACTTGAATATGCTAGTGTTAAAATTATTTACTCTCTCAGTGTCCCTCTGGCTATTGTAATAGAATGAGAAGACTGTTCTGACAACAGAACATTCTGTCAGACAACTATTAACCAGAAAAAAACATCAGTTGCTTAATGTTTACATGTGTGATTAGGAGGAAAGGTACAGGGGAAGATGGGATTTATTACAGGGGAACAGATGGGCCGGACATTTTAGAGAACCCTCCGGTTGCACTGCTAATTTTCTGGAAACAGATGTGGGATTACATAAAAGTCAGGCCTGCCCTACTTTGGCCCTGGAGGATAGGATAGTTTTTGTTTCAACCAATTACAGAGTTTATTTTGTTTTCTGACAAGTCAAGAAACAATGCTAGGGGGCCTTCATAAAGCAAGATTTCTAAATTAGCTGGATAACTGCACTAGATAAAACCTGGAACGGCTCTTTTTACTTCTGGCCTTGGTCAGGCCAGATCTTGAGAGGTTCCTGCATGAATTCTATTCAGTTATCACATGGATTTTGAATCAAGACCCTAATTCACCCATTTAAGACCTGGCAAACCATGTAGATTAACTTCCAGCAGCCGTTATTTATACAAATATAAAATCAATGCATCATCCATCCATTATCTCTACCACTTCTTCCTTTCTAGGGTTCCAGGGGATCTGGAGCCAATCCCAGCTGACTATGGGCGAAAGGCAGGGACGCACCCTGGACAGCATGCCAATCCATTGCAGGCCACACACACTCATACCTACGGGCAATTAAGAGTCCTCAGCTAGGCTGATCTGCACGTCTTTAGACTGTGGGATGAAACCAGTGTACCGGAGGAAACTCCCGCGGACACAGTAAGAACATACAAACTCCAAAGAAAGGCGCCGACCGGATTTGAACCCATGACCTTCTTGCTCTGAGGCAGCAGTGCCATAGATCAGCCCTTGTTGTACACCCTTGATATAAGTCATTGGTGTTCGAGGCAACTCCGGATAAGGGTTTGTTTTAGTAACATATACTGCAATGTAGTGCAAAAACAACTAAATTTATCAAAAGTGTATCTAAATTGTTCCTGCAGTGATAGCAGCTGGAAAACGACAGCCAATAAATAAATAAATAAATGAAACATGCAACTTTAATAATTGCTAAAATTAACTTGTAAAACCCTGTCAATGGTTACAATGTTTGAATGCATAGGTGACTTTTCTCTTGCTCGGAGATAACTCTGAGATAAAAATTTACAGATACCCCTCACTCCTGTCCACCAGAAATCTAATATTTACCTATATTAATGCAGAGTCTGTGAGAGAGTAGGGAGAGTGGGGGGGGGGGAAGAGGGAAGAAATGACGCACAACTTACACGCCCCCATCATGTCACCAGGTGCACATTCGATGATCTATTACAAGCCATTTCAAAATCTGTTCCTTTGTGACATCACATGAGGAAGTGACCACCCAGAGGCAAGAAGGACTTAAGCCCAATGCCCACTGGAGGCGTGAGACGCGCGTCAAAAAATAGGCTACATTAATTTCAATGAAGCAACGCCCACTGGCAGTGGACGCGCGTCTCATTTTTACTTTTCGCCACTGCCCAATTTCCGAAGCGTCAACGCAATAAAAACTCATTTGTCTTTTAGGTTGTTTAACTATTTCGCCTTGTCATGGTTGGTGACACACATTTAGTGGCAACCTCACATGCAGTTGTCGAAACTGATATAACTGCTTTTTAACCAAGTCGCAGTTTTGAAAGGAAACCCGTTATTTTGCGGGCATTTAAGTTATCAAGCGATCTACCGTTAAACAGTAACCTAACTCAAGATACACTGGTAAGAACTTAACACTGCTAAGTTAGCTAGATAGCTAATTGGCTGCTGGGTGAAGTAAAGTGAATTATAGTCTTAATTTACTAGACGGCTAAATTTAAGAGGAAAATTATGCCTGTATATATATATTAACGTATAGTGCACAGTAACCTGAACGTCGCACTTTGTCATCACTGAAAATAAGCTTTATCGGTAGGTGTTTTCAAAATTAAACGTTGTCTTGTTGAATATTTTGAGAGTGACTTCCATGGCTTCTCGGTCGTATTGACAGCTGTCAATGTTGATCAAGGATGTTTGTTGATGCGGATGACGCTTTCAGTGGGCGTTTAAAGCGTCAGGCAACGTTCGGAGTTTGACGCGACGCTTCGCTTCGCCACCAGTGGGCGTTAGGCTTTATAAACTACTGCCGACCAGGTAATCAGTTCCTTCATTATTCTAGGTAGTCACTCCCCCACGTGGTGTCACAAAGCACCGATTTTGAAATGGCTTGCAATGGCTAATTGACTGTGTGCACCGGTGACATAATAGCGGACCTTAAAATACGGTGTCTCTTAATATGAATTTCTCCCATGAAAATTTAGGAATTCAAGGCGAGTAATAAAACACTTTTGGGCTGGGCTCATAATTCAGTCTCATGTTAATTTGGTTGATGAGGTCCAGGTTGGGACTCAAGTCACACCAAGTGAGCTTTCTCAGGAATGTATTTCTTACAGTATAACCTTGGTTTAACTGTTTAAGCTATTCAGACCCTGCGGCAGCAAACGTAGTGCTGCAGTGACATCATCAGAAGGCGGCCCCATTCAAAAAATAAATTAATAAATAAGTAAAACAAACAAACCAACCACTGTGGGACACACAGAATCCAAGTAACTTCTGTGATGTTGAGATGCAAGCCCAAAGCTTTTTTAATCTTAAAGAGGGATGTGCTCCATGCGCAAGCTCCTGCTATAAGCAAAGTACAGCCATGGATGATGTTAACCTGTCACATTTCTGGGACCAGTTGCATGGCTATGAATCCAGTTTAAAAAGGCATGACAAATTTCAGTGTGAACTCTGACTAAAGCCATTTGATTACAATGCAAATTTTGTGTGTCTGCCGAGGAGTCTGAGCGCTGGACATTTCCCAGGCTTCATTACATCATTTTATCACACACTCTCGTCCAGAGCTACATACATTGGTTGATGAGGTCCAGGTTGGGACTCAAGTCACACCAAGTGAGCTTTCTCAGGAATGGATTTCTTAAAAACATGACGGCAAAAGTCAGAGTGAAGACAAACAGTAACTGGAGGTGGGAGGTAAACGTGCAGAAAGCATGTACACTCACAGCAAAAGCTATCAATCTAAAGGCAAACTTTATAATACGCTTCGGCAGTTCCTCCTTCTGTCTGTCCACCCCCCCCCAACACACACACACACACACACACAGATTCAGGAACATTTCATCCACTTGTAATGGGACACTAGCACACTATCACATTCCCACCATTCATATACCTTTATAGAAAAATAAATGCATGTTCTTGTGAGTTGGAGGTATAAAGTGTATTGACCTGAAACGTACAGCATGCATTCAATAAAGTCAGACAAAACAATATTTTTACTATTAGGCCTATTGAATTCAGATAAACTGACGCCCATTGTGCCTCAGAATCGCAACAAAGATCAAAATATTAAATTAACCAGTTGATTTATGACAATGTGTCCCATCTGTAGACAGCAATGTATTTTTTTTCAGATCACTGTTGACTAAATGTCATTACTCGCTTTTCATGAGCATAAAAGTAGCTAGGATTCAAGCCGCGGACTCAAGGCCCCAGTCGGTGAAAAGGAAAAAAAAAACAAAAAAACACCGGACGCAAAGGTTCTTGTCTTAAAAATTGCGCAATGTCATGCGCACATTATTTAAAGGAGTGAATTTACAAGAGACCTTTTCCTCCTCTTTAGGCAATCTGCCCGAGGTTGGGACCGAGGAGGAGGAGGGAGGGAGATTGTGAATGATGGGGGCGTGGCTCGCGGCAGCACTCCAGAGATTAGCTATTTAAAGCTAATGCGCTGCGTGCGCGACAGAAATCTTTCCATGTTGTCATAGCTCACGGCGGGGCAGCGCATATACTAGCTGGCGTCTCAGCATCTACTGCGATTGACAGAAAGTTGATCGATGAAGTCAGTCATTTCAGATTAGAGCAGTAATCACACTGACTAACTTGTGGCGACAGAGATTTGAAAGTGACATATCTGACCCTAACTGGAGCAACTGAACGGCTGAAAAAAGCGCGGAAGAGAGTAAATAAAGCATCACGACATTCCATCGTGCGCTTCAATAGGCTATTCTACCACAGGTAGGCATTTCTTTAAAAACAGTTTAAAGAAAGTTTAAAGAAAAAAAATGTTCATCGTGTCTCGGGGTAATACTGAGAGGCTAGTTTTAAGTCGTAATGCCGCAGAGCATTGCATTCTTATGCGCTGCGATACCAAGGCTACAGCGGGTTTGGAACCCTGATACGTGCCTCCGTGCACGCAGATCTGAATCTATGGAGACGCAAAAATCAAAATAATCCACATTTGCTTAACTAAAGGAAAAAAAAAAAATCCAAACAGATGTGACAGTATGATGACATACTGAGGGAGAAAATAGCCGATGAGAGCGAATGCCAGTTTCGGAGTGTGAGTTTTTTTGTATGGGCGCGCACTGAAGGTATTCTCGAGGATGGAGGTGGAGAACGTGCAGTCGCGCACGGCGGCCAACTTTTAAGCTGGTTTCACACCGGACGCGGAACTAATTTTTCGCACGACAGATTATATTTAAAGTCAATGCAAAGACGCGAATACACGCGTTTTCGCATTGACTTTGAATGTAATCGAATGTAAATTCGTTTCGCGTGTATTCGCGTCTTTGCATTGACTTTGAATGTAATCGAATGTAAATTCGTTTAGCGTCCGGTGTGAAAGCGGCTTTACTGTCGATTACTGGACGGCTTAAAAATAGACGTTCATGAAACAGCCAGGTTTGCTTGAACTTTGATATAATGATATCGTAGACTGCAATATTAATGATATCCGCGTCGGATTTAGGGAATGATACGGTTTCATATTGATTTACGAAAGCCGGCCAAGTGCAGAAAAGGTCGACGGTGTTACTTCTGGGTTCCTCATGCGGCCCCTCTTCCGCTAGATTAACGGCGCCGTTATATATAGCCAACTATTATGAGAAATTATGGCCTACATGCATAGTGGCCTAAATAACTGATGCGCGCTCCCCTTGGCCGTTTCCAGTATGTGCCTACGGTAATTTGTTCGGAACCAAATTATCTGGTCGGCCAGATTATCTGCATTCGTCCGGAGTTTAAATGATTTGATCCGAATAATAATCAACCAGCACTCATCGAGCTGCTTTTTTGTGGGCGCGCGTGAGGATATGCGCAATTAATACTTAAACTTGACTCCTCTGACCTGGCCCCAAAAATGATCTTGCATGAAAGTAGGTGAACTGAGCGCTGGTTCTCCCAATCCAAGGGGCTTGCTCATAAAGTCGGGAAGATGTCAGATTTAAGCATTTAACTGTGGCTAGCAGAGGCTTGTATAGCAGAAATCCCAACTGCTGGATGGGGAACGGGGATCTGTAAAACAGGTCCCTAAAACATCATTAGATCATTAGGTCCCTTAATTCATCAGTGCAGCCCAGGATATTAATTGGCTGTTAGGTTCCTGATATGGAGTCGATATCTTTCCATGCTTGGGTTAATCACAAAATTCTGGGAGCTGCAGTCTTGGGGGGTCGACTTAAAACTACCAACCAAAGCAAACTTTTCATTCCTCGCTCCCAGTGGGAAATGGTACCAAAAAGAGCTCCATGATTCTAGAGAGAAACCCCCATCTAATTCAAGGGCACTTTGTTGGGAAAATGGCTCTGTCCATGAGTTCCCTCTAAAAAAGGAACAATAAAGAACTAAAAAGGGTTCTCTGACTGAGACTAGCAAAAGAAACATTATTTCCCATAGGCCTTTCGAGGCTTCTGCACCGGGAGGCCTTTAGTGGTCAATTCCACCAATCAGCAACTGTGCTGATTTGAATCAGGAGACAACATGGGAGAAATAACAGGACTGCCAAATTCAGACATTAGATACTACAGAAATAATGAGCGCTGTGCAGTTGCAGCATAGCCGCGGTGGCAAACCTGGTCCTGGAGAGCCACAATGGCTGCAGGCCTTTTATTGTTGCCTGGCATTTAGTTGATCAACTAAGGCAGCTGGTTGCACAGTTCAGTCGCCTCACCTGGCTTCTTGGGTCGGTGAAGCCGGGTGGTTTGTGGGAATAAAAATCAGTGCACAGTGCAGCTGTCCATGCCCAGGGCTGGACACCAATGCAGAATAGGGTTAGAGTATTGAACTGAGGACATTGGAGAGTCAGTTCTTTTTGTTTCTCATGGCTCTGCAGCATCTAGCTGCAGGGCAGCTTCAGTTTTGGGCAAGAGAGGGTCACAAGACTATGGGAGTGTACCAGCAGGCCTGGGCCTGTTGGTTTTGGCCTGGATCCCTGGTATGACGGCAATGTAATCTAAGTGGGCGGGGCAGTAAACGTTCACACTTCTCAAGTACCCAACCCACCCCCACGATGTCACGTCCAACTGCTACTGGACAAGTCGAAGGATTCAGTTACAGTTGTTTTTTTTTTTTTTTTTTGCATATTAAGTTTATTTACTGGGTTCTTTTACTTGCAAAACTGATTTTGTGGCAACACAGCTCACACTATAAAGGAGTAAGTAAGTGCCTGAGCTGCCACTCTGAAAATCAATTTATAATGGGACCTCATCTGCTTCAAATTTCACAAGATGTGGTTGACAGACAGGGCTCATTCTGGTTGTCGGCATATGAGAATAATGTTTATCACTGCTTGGCCAGTAAACGGATTGTTGTGCCCATAAAAATGATGAAGGGTGCAGTACATTTTATAAATAGTGGTTCAGGGTATGAGCCGCAGGGCAGGCAGTTGGAAAACTTTAAGATTGCAGGTTACAATTCAGTCCCTGTTTAGGAAACCATAAACATCAGGGCTGCAGTCAAGCTCGTCAGAGCAGTGTAGTACAGGAAACCGCATCGGTTGCTAAACAGCACAGCCTCACTGTGGAAGTCTGGAAGACACCCATGGGATGGACTGAGCTGTTTTGTTGTTGGACTAACAACTGAAAAAAAAATCAGTCCAAATTGCACGTGTACTGTTCTCCAGAGGGGTACATCACGAGGCACGATTACCTAGTTAGCAGGAGAAGTTTGCAGAGCAAATCCCAGAACTGCTGTTCTTATTTCAGCTCATGTTCCAGATACTGGAAGCTTCTAGGTTTTACTCGGTGAATTCAATCCTGTTAACTCAGTTATTTTGTATTGTGATATACTCTCCGCAGCTCCGGTCTGATAGAAAGTAATCTTTAAAAACCCCAGCCTCTCTCGCAGTAGATGCGTCCGAATGTTGCTGTGTTTTTGGCTTCTCTCCTCCTTAGTTTGTACAGTGTGTTTTCCTTCCGTTTTTGGCCTGCACGCTGAATGAGTGGAACTAAATGTGCCAAGTGGTCTGGGTGCCCATTAGAAGCTGGCGTTATGTACCCAGGCCAGAAATTTCCCTCTGCTGTCTGTCCCGGACACCTATTAGCGCGGGGAGAGACATTCATACTCAAACTATTTATTCCTGCCTCATTGCGCTGGCTCGCGCTAGCATCGAAAAGTACAACACGTTCTGTACGTGAAAACTGTTTATCCCTCTCTTTCTCTCTCGGTGTCTTTGTCTCTCCATCTCCCTCACTCTCATGCCCTAAAAATGTACAAAACAAAATACTCAACCCTTACAAGTACTCAGAAACTTGAGTCAGCGTACTAAAAACTACATACAAAGAAACTCTATGGAGCTGAACAGCATTTTTATCTGAATGTGAAAACAAACTTGCATGTGTCATTGGAACAAAAAGCAAAAAAAAAGGAACGAACAAGAACAAACTTTATTCTTTACTATATTACACACAGTTAAGGACTCTCAGGTCAAACGTGCAAACCAGTCAAACTGCTCAGCCAAAATTCATACACAAATTTAGAAAAGCACGTCACAACCCAACAAAACAACAGGGAAAAAAACGAACATAAATACAGATGCAAAAATGTAGGATCGCTCTCACTGCACGTCCAAAGCATTCATTAAAGGATATGGTGGTTAAGAGGCATCAGTGGCGATTCTGTTTATCGCTCTGACGCGCAAAGGACGAAGTCGCTGAGCTGTGGCGGGCCGCGTCTGACTGACAGTGTAATTCCGTATACGGCTCAGGCAGTCTGCCCGGGAGTGCCCGCTCTTACATACTACAGACATGCTCGATTGGATTACTGAGATGTAGCACGCGTCGCCCTCTTCAGCACCTCGCTCCAATAAAGCTTAATGACACTGAGCTAACTGTCCTGGAGACTGGAACAGATTTGATTAAGACCTTAACCCCCGTGACCAGACAAGGTTACGGATAATCGAGATCACAATTCAGGACTCTGCTGCAGGTCACAGAACTTATGCAAAAAAAAATCATCATCTGCAAATTTAAGGTTAAATATTGCCTCTGTTCTAGTCAATGCTTTTAGCAGACAAGACAAATTGATTTTGTCAATTTGTGGTTTCACATGTATAACTTATTGATTAAGGGCATGTACTGTATATGAATTTTGAAAAGCGAGCACTTTGGTGACACCGATTGGGTCAAAATCACACCACTGATGCAACCGGCCATAATTTGCCAACAGAACAGAGCAGCTTAACCCTTTCAGCGCCGTGGGCTACTATAGTTGCCCAGTGATGTAAGATATCAAAATCAAATGCTGTTGAAAACCTATCATGTGGCAACTTGTTTAAAAGAGCTCCCGCAGGGGAGCTCTTTTAAACAAGTTGCCACATGATGGGTTTTCAACAGCTCAGGATAACTACATTTTTAATTCCTTGAAAATGCATTCAGCGCTCAAAGGGTTAAAACCAGTGTCTATGACAGATGAAAAGGGAAGAAAATTTTAAGAGGTATTGTGTGAATTTCAGTCTTAAGAGGCAAGAATGGAAAGATTACATACCCAAATATGATATTTCCTTCCATTCAAAACATTCAAGAGAATGTTGCTAATAAATTTGGTTATAAAATAACCAGACAATTTGAATTTAAGGTCTCATTGCAATCAAAGTGAATTCGGATACATGCACTCCACCCACAGTGTCAACTGCTCTATTGTCTCAATGGCCTTCGTTTACTTACTCATCGTAAAACACTTTCTTTTAATTCGTTCATGCTCTCTCTCTCATCCCTCCATTATTCCACATCTCCTTTCAAATTCCTCTCCTTCCCTCGCTCCAGTCCTCTATGACAGTCGTTCTTATTCAGTCCTGTGGGACCAATGTGTTTGGTTTCTGTTCTGACAACAGCTACTGTCCCAGAATTTGTTAACAGCTGTTAATTCTTCTTGAGTGCAACATATATATATATATATATATATATATATACATATATATATATAGGGTTAATTTAAACTTTTAAACATTATTTTAGAAATATCTGGGCATGCAATGATGAATAAGGTTATACAATTGTATTGTGCTCCATTGGAAATACATTGTATTGTTAATATATACTTTTTATTGCATAAAGAGGGAAAAAACCTGACTGAAAACAATCAACTGGTGATATTCTGGACATGTGGTCACTAACATTAATGGGACAGGAAATAACAGCAAAGGAAATTACAAGGAGTGAAACATGTTTTATACCATTTTTTTGTAAAATATTTAGGAAGAGCTTAAACACTTGTGTTCAAAACCTGATAGACATCTTATGGATTCAACACGGTCTTGAATTTGATTGGCTATGAAATGTTACATGCTCTAATGCAGTAATTTGGAATATAGCCAAAAAAATAAAAAAATAAACAATATGATCATCGGCTTTCTTCATGGAATGCACAGCCATTTCTGTCAGGGCATGGTTTACGAGTGTTCATAAACCTCTGAACCTCGTGCTTGTTAAAGTTTTGGAATTGCACTTAAAACCAACATACTGCTCTCCCTGGACCAAGTTTGAGAACCACTGCTTTTACCTTCACTCTGACCTGGCTGATGTCATAAATGCTCTTTGCAGTCATTTTGGGTCACCGCTGTCTATAGGCCAGACGACTTAGGTTTCAAGTAATGTTTTTGTTGTTATCGTTTTATGACACGTTAGTCACATGGTGCAAATGGCTTTTTGCTATGGTTTTGTTCTCATGTCCCCCAGGTCCACAATCACTGCATAAAGGAATTACTCTGTTTGTTCTAGATTAGCAACAGCTCTGACGCATCCATAACCTTCAGGCGACTCAGACTTCAGTCTCACCTACCGTCCCATTTTTATCCTTGGCTCCCCCTTTTATCGCTCATCTGTGACTCCCTTCCTCTCACCTCTCTCATCACGCGCTCCTCACTCTGATCTCTGCTCCTCTTCCTCCCGCAGATCTCTCCTCCTCTTCCTCCTGCTGTCTGCCAATGGGTGTGAAGGTGCTGCAGTGTTTTCCCTGGTACCGGCGCTGTAAAGAGAGGAGTAAGGGCCGAGAGAGCCTCCAAGAGGCAGGTGAGAGAACTGCAGCCTAGGGCCATTGAATGGTCTGAATGGTGGCGACTTTTGATTAGATGAATGTGGGTCACATAAAGGGCCGGTAACACAGCAGAAACCGAAATGAGTCGAACTCAAGAAATCTCTTAGCTTTTAGTTTTCATTTCTGAGTTTATATCTAATTTCCATCGCTTTATTTTTAACTTTAAGACAAAACAATCTGCCCATTGGGTGGGACAATTTGACTTGTTCTTAGTTTTAATGGGGGCAATGTTTAGAATTTCACTTTTCATGCAAGCAGCAACCTAGAAAAATGCTGCCATTTGTCAAGACACATTTTTTGGTGCGTAACACCTGATGCCAAGTTGCTGTAGCTTTTAAAGTGGCAGTGCCAAATACAAGCCCATACTATGCTGGTGAAACAGGCTGTGCAACCTTTTTCTATTCAAACATTATGCATATGAATTGCTGCTGCAAATATAATTCTGCAAAACTGAGAGGCCCCTGCACAGTCTAACAAGTAAACAAGAGGAAGTAGCTTTGGGTAAAAGGGTCATATAAATAACTGCAACGGCGATCATTCATGTTTTTATTTTGTTTTTTGATGTTTTTAGTACGCCACTCAGACCCTCCCAGAGAGCTGAAGCCTCGTCTCTCCTCCACGGCGTCCTGGGGCAGCGATGGGGAGTGCGGCGGAGGGGCGGGGATCTATTTCTCCCAGAAGGCTCGGCTCTCGTTCAGACACCAGATGGACAGCAACATCAACGCTGTAGACGCCACCTACTGACCCCCCCCCTCCCCACTCGCTTATCTGAATGGACATTTCCTTAAAATGGAGAATGCGTCAAGCGAGGAAAAAATGGTGGACAGCTGAGCAAAAAGTAGTGTTTACATCATTACCATTAAGTGCATTCTGTTTCCTCGTTATTCACTGCCTTCCGTTTCTCTTGGTAAACATTAACAGTTGGCCTGCAGATTGCTCTCTGTGAATTACTAATAAGTTGTGTATAATACTCTGATATCAGAGAGCTATAATTCAGGTCTGGCCCATTCCCTCAATTAAACGACTGTTGCTTTAAATTCTACTTCACTCTCGGCAAGGGAAGCTAAAGACCCGAACAACGACGACTGATAAATCTGCGAGCATAAGATTTGTGTATGTAATGACATTCACATGATCGAGTGGATTACGCAAGATTTATCTTGTCCGACCCGAGTTAACCTCGACGGCCTATTTAATGCAGCTATATCATGGCCTCAGCAGCTCTGAACTGAAAGGTCGAAGAATGGGTGCAGGATACTTTATTAACCTACTGATATTTGGCCTAATTCTTCAGCAGGGTTCAACCGCACAATCAACCCATTGAAATGGTTGTAATAAAAGGGTTTAAATGATCTTTTAACCTCCTTTACGGTCCATTTACTAAGGTACTGGTCATGATTCAAGTGCGGTTTTATACCGATACCTTTATTTTGTAGCTAGGCGCACAGCCAAAGAGACAGGAATAGCAAAGGGCTAACAAACTGATGTACAAATTTCTTTTAGAGTTTATGAGGAAGTTTATAAGCTGGTCAATTTCAAGTATTTCAACAATGTTTTACAAAACCGTTTCACTCCACAGCAGCATTTGATACTCTGGTCCAAGGGAATTTCAGTTAACTTCAGTCACAGTAGGCAATTAGCCCAGTTAAGAATGTATTGCACATTAGCAAGATTACAGAGATGATATGGTCATAAAGTAATCTGTAAAAACATCTTTATCTTTCTCACCTATTTGACTGGAGAAAATCTCTGAACTACAGATAAGAAATAAGCTGGAAAGAATTGACCAACCGATCATGTTGCCATGCCAAAAGCCTGATAAAAGTTGGGTAAAGGACTTCTACTATTCAGCTTGGTTCTGAGCAAAAATGTATATTTTTTTAAAGCACACACTAAAATGTTTTATTGCTCTGAAATACTCCAGGATTGTTACTTGGTTCTCTTATTGTAAATACTTTTCACGTTGCAAAGTAATAAAATGTACTAACCAAACAATAAACAATGCAAGAAGTATTTTCTGACCAGTGTTATTACTGAACTCCAATCCACCTTCATGTATTGCAAGACACACAACCTCTGATTGGCCTGTAAGACGCAATGCATCCCTGACCACCAATGACGTCAGAGGCAACATATTCAGTCACCAGACAGCCCCTCCCACTTGTATGTCCAGGTGTCTTTCTCTCATTCCTCCCCTAGTAATGGTGTCCATCTCCCCCCCCCAGCATTTTTGTTTTCAAAGTAATTTTTCAGTGCACATGGAAGATTAATTTTCCCACACATTTCAAATGATGATTAGTCAACAGACAAGTAAAAAGTCAAAAATTATTTTTATTTCTTCAGGAGAACCATTGCTTATTGTGGTCAAATCCAAAATGACAGTCCTAACCGTGAGAGGGACAAGTGGTAAACACACTGGCAAAGAAGCAGCCTCCATTATTCAAAGCTCTGAAGTTTTCATAGAGGATAGTGCAGTTATTACATTTTTTACATGTTATTTACATGTTTTTCCCTTTAAAAACATGCCCTGTAATTCATGAATTATAAGCATGTATTCACTGCTTGGTTGACCTATTGTTTAACCAGTCTAGAGTTTGACAAGTTTACTGATGAAGGAATAACACTGATATTAAAGAGGGAGAGAGATTACAAAAGGAACACATAGGTGACCTTGGTAAACCTCCACTGGGCTCTAAGGGGAGTTGCTGGAATTTTGATCAGGCGATCGTGGGGGCAGCCCGTGTGGGTCTTGACGGGATGAGCGCCTGGTTCCTGTCAGTGGGAGCTCCAGAAGGGTCTGAACGGTTTGGGCAATCCGAGTCAGACCCTCGTCTTCCAGGATCTGCCGCGGAGAACACAGAGCCTCCTGTAGGACGAGAACACGAACATTAGCAAGTGGGGCACAATGTAAAAGCATACTCCACTAACCCAAAGGGTGTCCAGCGTTTTCCCAAAAGGACCTGCGAGGGTGTAGATTTGAGAATTATGAGGCCTGATACAACTAATCAACCAATCATGGTCCTCAATCAAAACCTTGATAAATGGAGTTAGGTGTCCTTGCACTGGCCTAGAACAAAAACCTACACCCACACTGGCCTTGACTGGATAGAAGTGGACACCTCACATGCGCATGATGCATTCACACCTGCATACTAGGGACTCAAGCCTCCGCCCTTTGCCATGTCGCTGACGAGGAAATTCCTGCTTTTCCGCTTCCTGTTTTACTGTTGCGGGCCATACCATCATGCAGTTACCAACAAGAGGCATTCCTGACTCTAAAATCGGTAATCAAAATCGAATTAATCCCTTCTCAGCACTTCCCTCTCAAGTGTTCCTTTGCGCCTGGTCAGAATTTGAACTTGACAGTCAATCAGTAGCAGCTACACGGGTGACTGACGTCAACTGATGACACAATCGTTTTCTATATTGGATAAATGTTTCATACACACCAAATTACTGACATCACAGAATCTTAATCTGCCCCCACTAACTGGTGTAATATGAGCCACCACGAGCGACGCTGATTGAATGAATAACTGGTGCGAAAATGTTTGCAGGTCAGACTCCAGTCGCTCATACATTGCACAAAGCAGAGTCTGTTTCGCATCAATAAATGCAGAATTGCTCAAAGTCGATCTTGTCACACAATTTCCCTAAATCTGAAGCAAGTGAGACACAATGCCAAACTACGCGCTGAGACTACAATCAATAAGCCCAGGGCTTTAGCTCAATGGTGGTACTCAGGGAGCTGAAACTCCAATCATGCGCTGACTTCTGATGTGTTCCAGCGATTAAGTGCATCATTGAGGTCATTGATTGGCTTCAGGGTCAGGATAACCCATTTCTTGAGGATCAATTTATCTGCCAATTGAATGGAAATCCTAAAAACCAGGATATATGATACCTCTAAGACTGGAGTTTGAGAGCTCTCCTCTAAGATGTACCGTAACTTTCCTAACATCTGCAAATACCAATTGACACCAGACAACCAGTCACTCAATCAAAATGACAGCACCCAACTGGAAAAAACACCCTCATTCCAGTGGAGTAGGAAAAGAAAGATGGCGGTTGGAAGAAATAGGCAGGCAAGACAAGAAAGTGAAGAGGGGAACTATGGGTAAGTTGTGTGCAAAATCGCCACACCCCAACCAAGCATGCAGGTATATCCATGCAAGTATCGAAGAAGAGATACTTACCTTCTCCTCAGACACACTGCAGGTGGTTGGCTAGGAAGTTAAGGCTATTTCTTTCAGAATTAAAATAAGACACAAATGTTTCAAATGCCAAGTGCATATCCAATCTAAAGTTACTCATAGAAGAAACACCCTGAAAATGAGAACATTGAGAACACATAATGATAGGAAAGTGGGAGAGAAAGGGGTTGTGTGTGTGCATGTGTGTGAGAGTTTATCTAATATTTATACATGTGAGGACTAAAAAATACCTTGTGAGGACTTCTAGGCCCCAGAAGTATAGAAAAGTCTGTAAAAATAGCACTGTGGGGAGATATTTTTGAGTAATGATGGGGGGAAAAGGCTTCACTGCAGGCCACAGGCTGGGTTTAGGCCATGGGCTACAATTGGGCTAAGAGTCATGACAGGGTTTAGTTTGAAGTTTAAGAAAGAATTAAGCTTGGAGTTAAGGTGATGTGTTAAATTAAGCTATTAAAAATGGGTTCATTTGTAAAGTTGCATTTGTAGGTCAGGGTCATAGGTTTTCTGGTTTGGGGGCATGGAAATAGCATTTTGATGCAAAACATTTTGTGTGTGCGCGCGTGCGCATGTAGGTGCGTACGTGTGAGAAAGCGAGAGAGAGGGAGATGGAGAGAGAGGGGAAGAGGAGAATTGGAAAAACATGACAAATGACCGCTCGAAAAGCCTATAATTTCAAACAAGTGCACAGAGCAATAATTACAGGTGTTGAAACTGATGTTTGCTCTTCTGCGACACAGTGGTAATACATTATGCTATTATAATAATCCCAACAAAAAATATCACCATATAATCATCTCTTAAAAAAAAAAAAAAAAATCACCTTATACTTATCTGTAAAAAAAACATCAGTCGTCATAAATAAGTTTGACAGTGACAAGAATAACAACACTGGACATGATCAGTATTTCTTTTTTAATCATTTCTTTACAGTAGAAGAAACTATACACTCATATCTCTTAAATATATTGATATAAATATTACAAAATACATCATTTTTCCATTTTAACTATTTAAATCTGAAGTGAACCGTTTCTGCCAGCATTAGTTGATGTGACGACAATCCCATTCGCATTTCGGTTGCAATTACTGCCGATTGAATTCTGAACAGCTGAATTTACAGTGAAAATAACAAGACTATGCAACAAACAAGGATAGGAAACAAGCCGTTAAATGATCCCTTGTGATACGATAACGCACAAATGTGCCGACAGCAAGGAGACGGCACCCAGGAAAAAAAAAAAAAAAGGAAAAAGAAAAGAGAAAAAGAGCAGGCACTTGCTTGTTATGCTAGGTTCCCATTATCACGATTCGCGGCACGATTGAAATCGTGGTCTTAATCGATGAGTAATCATGGTGATCCTATCAGATCTTAAGGTCAGTCGTGGCAATCGCGTTGATCGTAGAAAAGTTTTGGACGGTTCAAAACTTTCCTATGATCAACACGATTAATTGTCAATCGTGATTATCGCATCACCTCGTATCCAAACCTGAAATTTTAAGCCGCTTTCACACTGGACGCGAAACGAATTTTTCGCACGACAGATTACATTCAAAGTCAATGCAAAGAATACGCGTGTATTCGCGACTTTGCATTGACTTTGAATGTAATCTGTCGTGCGAAAAATTCGTTTCGCGTCCGGTGTGAAAGCAGCTTCAGAGAAGTTCCACGATCAGCTACGAATGGCCAATTGTGGCGTTCGTAACGGAGCGCATGACAGTGGGAACCAAGCATTAATAAAATGATGAGATTTGATCATATTGGTTAAGACAGCTAAATAGCGCAAATGAGAGAAAACAAGGCATTCTAAGCCAGGAGGAAGGTCCCAACCCAGGAGTCTTCCAAACTAGTCAAAATATTTTTGTATACATCTAACCCTATTATTTTTATTAGAACTCTTGAACTGATGTGTGATCAAGAAAGAAATTGCTTCCATTTCAGTTACAGAACTACTACTATAACATTTAGGCCAATTTAGAGGTAAATTTAAAGACGAACTGTTCCATAAGGCCATCACTTGCATACATTCCAAGGTTTCTTTTATGGAGACACTTAAGCTCTCTACAATCAGTTGCCCCAAAAATTATACCAAACTGCTCCATCGGGACGGTAAGAAAAATTCCTTCTAATGAACCCCTGGGTGTCTGTGCGTGTGTGTGGTGCGTTTGTGCGATGCAGATATGAATACGCTCGTGTTCGATATAAAGTTGCTTGTTCAGTATAACGCACTGAATGTTTGTTTTGGACTTTGCCAGACAAATGCCCGCCACATACGCATAGAAAAATAAGAGTCATTTTATTATCATCACCAATGTTTCAGTTACAGGAGTACATGTAACCCCTGTATCCTGGTCCCTGCTTTTTTTACCTTAAGATCATGGGTTCAAAAGGATGTTTCTTTCATATGAAAATTAGAACAGAAATAAAACTGGACACTGTAGAGAAAAAAATAACACTTGCCAATTTCAGTCAAAATGTATACACATTATAGATGAAGGGAAAAGTAGAACACCAGGCAGAGCTAAATCTCCCTGGTTGTGGCGTTTATTTCCAAGAAGACTTATTGAAATTCATTTAAAAAAAATAAAGACCCAAGATGGCTGCCACAATGCAGGATGCCAACTGGGTTAGTTCAGGCTATCATGAATAGAGCACTTACTTTATCCATTACATCCATCTACTGCTGTTGGGTCAAGGGATTCCAATCTTCCAATCCTAAAAGTTTTAAATATTTACATATATATCTCTTTTAAACAATCACAGCTAATGTTTCCACCGAACCCCCCGCTCATTTCAAATAAATAAAAAAGAAATAATTTAATCGTGTACATCGAACAAAATAAAAAATTTGACTCGGAAAGCAAAAGAAAAACAAAAGGTGAAATCAACTCAAAAGTTTGAAAATATTTCAGTACCTTAGTATGACAACAGGAAGCATCGAGACATCCAATCGACCCCCCCCCCTGCTGGCCGCAGCCGACATTGCAGAGATGAAGCATTTCGAGTGAGTCAGTTGTAACAGTCAAACATTATTAACAGGGACTGCACAGGCTTGCCGGTCGCGTTTTGCCATTCACTATTATGTGATTACTATAATTATGTGGTTACAATAATTATGTGGTTATGACCCTTTTTAAGAATAGCATGTGTCAAAAATGCCCCTCAGAATGCGAAAATAAAAATTACACAGGCGACAGAGGTTAGTGAGGGGGGAAGGGGAAGAAATCACATTATTACGTACTGTCATTATAACATTTAGCGGTACGCAGCTGATGAACCCTCGCGCACCTGACACAAGTGGCATGGAAAGTAAAAATGATTCCCTTGGTTTCATGACCACAGTGAACCTCGGCAACTCCTGCTTCAACACTGCCCCTGGTGGTAACGCAGGGGAACAACTCCATGTAGAAGCATCCTTTTTTTTTTTTTTTTTTTTTTTTAATCAGTAAATTCAGAGCTTAATATTTTTAGTGCATCACATACTAATTATTAGTGTTGTTCTCAGTGAAAATTAAATGAAAGCATCATACTGGTAAACGTAGTGTTATAGAAGTCCGACACCTGGCCATTAAAATGCAGATATAGTGTTGGCCATCCACTACCAGCATATCACCTTTAACGGTACAATTATTAAATACTCCTAATGATGCAAAGCAAGGAGAGGTGATATACAAGCTTCTTGTTTATGGTCCAAGCAATGACTTCTGCCTTTCGACACCATAAATTCTCTGAACACATGCATTACCTACAAACATGTAGCAAACAGCACACCAACACCTGTACCTCTTCATTTCATAGCCTGTGGTTACAAGTCTTGAGCTGGCGGTAACTCACAATAATGCAGTCAAAGGATGACAGGAATTATGGTAAATGCATGTATCCATTATATACTGAAGGAATGCGTAAAACTGACCATAGATTAGCGCTGGGAGTGCGTGTGCGGGCATGCGTGCGCGTGTGTATGTGCGTGAATGCGTGTGTGATTGTTGTACATGTTTATGCTCTGAGCTGTGTGTGCGAGTTAGTGGACTTTGATGAGCCAAAACATTATGACCATGCACAGATGAAGGAAATAACATTAATTATCTTGGAACAACAGTGCTTCCCATTGTCTGGTATGTCTTAGGCAGTCAGCGAATAGTCCGTACTCCAAGTCGACATGTTGGACGCGGGAAAAACGGGCAGACTTACAGACTTGTGCGACTATGACGGAGGCAAATCATTATGGCCAGAAGACTGAGTTGGAGCATGACCAAGCTTGTGGGGTGCACCTGGTCAGCAGTGGAGAGTGTTCACTGACCGTCATCTGACGAGGGTCAAACCACAAACTGGAGATGGGTTGTTTGGCACCCAAGGCTCTTTGATACACGAGGGCAATGAAGACCATCTTGTCTGGTCCGAACCGACAGAAGGTCTACCGAGGCACAATACGCAGAAAACTTTAATGATGGTTACGGGAGGAATCTGTCGCCACAAATTACGTTCGAGGCTGCAGATCAGTCACAATGCCCATGCTAATCTCAGTCCCCCGTCAAAAGTGCCAACAGTGCGATGGATCCACCTCGCAACTTGCAGGACTTAAAGGCGCTGCTGCTAAAGTCTTAGTGCCAGATATCACAGCACACCCTCAGAGGGCTTGTAAAGCACAGACCTCCGCAACAGCATATTAGGCAGGTCGTCATAATGTTTTGGCTCATCTGTGTTCATATAGGCTGCAAGATGTGAGCAAAGCACGTGGAGCAGAGGCCAGGCGCGCGTGTGTGTGTGTGTGAGAGTGTGTGTGTGTGTGTGTGTACACACTAGCCAGTAAAGTATGAGTACAGCATGTACAGCAGAGCCATGGCGACACAGTAAAAGAGCAGGAAGCCGTGAGAGAGCTGATTGGCTGGGGTGGCGGGAGGAGGCGGCATCTCCAGTCTGGCCAGCGCCTCCACGGTCCGGCCCACAGCGGCCAGTTTAGAGCTGAGCACATCGGAGCACACACACACCTCCGCCTGCGGGACAGACACAGGGACGGGGGCGGGCGGAGGGACGAGGTGCGAGGGGGGCGGAGTCACAGATGAAGTTGCACAGATAATGGGGAGAGATTCACAAAGCGTAAGGATGATGAACAGATGTAGGGAGGAGAGAAGGAGGGACAGCACAGCCAAAACAGAGGGATGAGCAGACCGGAAGAACACATGGGGAGGTGCAGAGAGAGAGAGAGAGAGAGAGAGAGAGAGAGAGAGAGAGTACAGAAAAACCAAAAAAAGGACGAAGAGAGGACAGGTGGAGAGAAAGAGAAATTGGAGAATAAAGCACACAGGTGGAGGAGGGAGGGATGGACATGAAAACAGCATCAGAGAAAACGAGGGCAAAAAAGAAGGGAGGGGACAAGGAGGAGGAGAGCGACATGACGGAGGGAAAAATGATGAACAGAGGATATTAGAGAGCGACAGAAACGCCACAGCAACAGGATAAAGAGGGAGGAGAACAGACGGGCAGGTGAAAGGAGAGGGTACAGTGATGAGCGAGTGAGAGCGGGGATGGATAGAATAGGAGGTAGGGAAGAAGGGATGGCGGGGAGGGAGAGAAACAGGAGGCCACACTGTGAGCGATAAGCACAAACAGCACAACAGACACAGTTAATAATGCACCATTACAGTCCGAACACAGGCGAGCTCACTTTCAGAGAGAAACCATACACATTCACAGAAACAAAAATACATTAAAAAAAAAAAAACTCAGTTCACAAAAGGGTCCATACTGCATACCGGAAAGTACGTTTAATGGGCCCACTCTGGTCACAAAGAGAATTTGAAAATGCATTTGCGGCTTTTACAGCTAAACATTCCCTTCCCATTAACAGAAAAGACTGGCAGGAAAGCCCTTACACTGGTATTAACCCAAACCCTGCTGTCCTGCCCCGTTTCATAAATCACACTGGATCAGCAGCCACAAAGTGCATGAGAGGGTCTCTCACATCCTAACTGAAATGGACACCTTCAGCAGCATTTCCTGAGGTGACACACATTAGTGTTTTAGCATTTCGGGCAGCTCGAAGCGTAGAGGCCAACGTGCTAAACGGGCACCTTTAAACTTGCTTATAGCCCTCACGTGCAGGCAACAGCAAACTCAGATCTCCTGTTGGGCCCTGATTAATTATGAATCGCTCTGGAGTGTCGGTTAAATCACAGACTCATTATTACTGAAACTGTAAATCAAAGTGGAGTTTTGATAGCTGCCAACTGCCAATTACACACAGCTGAAGCAGTAAATAATAAAAAAAAAAAACAGGAAAAAAAAAAAACTGCTGAGTATGGAAATTGCAAAACCTTTCATGTAGAGCCAAACTGATGGCATGCAGGCATATTGAGGCACGTCAGATTAACTGTAAAAACAACACAGCCAAGTGTGTATGGCGCTGAAGACGAGCAGCTTTACTGACAGATGACTGATCAGATACGCAGCTCACCGCCTTCTGAGGGTCAGACCCACACACACCCCCCCCACTCATTAACATTTTGTCTGGATGGACTGTAGATTAAAAAAATAATAATAAAAAATTAATCCAGAGAACCAGTTAGCAGGCAGCTAAATAAACGATTTCTGCTTAACCAACTCAAACACTTAGCTTCAGGGAAAACTGGCGTTTCGCCAAGTTACCATTAACATTAAAAGAAAGACGCCCTTATGTCCACAAATTCACTCAGGCAGAAGGCAGCGGGAGTTCTCAGGCCCCGGTCGATTCGTGATATTCTGCAGGTGCGATAATGCATAAAAAACCAATACCGTGTGATCCGGACTCATGCCTGCTATGTAAAAATGCAACCAATAACATTACATCATGACGAACTAACTACCGGCTGAACCGCTGAGGACTAAAGGCTACGTGCTTCTCTAAAACACCGAGATTCAAAGCACTGGCTCCACACTGACTGAGCAGATGTACATGACCTTGATAAGGCTAAGATATTCGTCAGCATTAATCCCCACTGTGTAACCCTATAGTCCCGCAGAGACCTCCCCCTGCCCCCCCAACAGCTGCGGCGGTGCTAGACAGGGCTGTAGAGTGCATTATCACCATGCCCTACCCTCCCAGACTGGACAGGAGACCCCATATTCAACCCCCAAAAACAGCACCCTAATTACCAGGGTGTGTTCAGCTGTGTTCCACTTCTTAATCAAAGTGGAGCCGCCGTGACACACAGGCCGGCATTTGAGCCACCACTGTACAGGAGGCGGCCCTGATACCCAGTGAGATACAACGACAATACATAGGCCTGCAGTGTAACCGTGAATGGGGTCTGGCAGCTTGGATGCAAAGGAAGGTTCCGGAGATTGAAGTGCGTTGAGGCACACTAGTGACACGCAGGGATTAATTTAGCCAAACGGGGTGCGAGTCTGACCTCATGCCTCGTGGCAGATTCTTAACAGATGGTGGAAAGGTCTTTGAGACGGCTCCAGCATATCAGAGCAGTTACACACGTGCGGTGGGTGCAGTCCCAGAACGTTCTCCGACCTGCAAGTCTCTGGTCGATGGTGGAGTTTCTACAGATGGGCGGGGCCATGTATAATGTCACCCAATAAGAAGGTGGTTTCAGCTCACTGGTAAGTTAATGCCCACTTCTGCAAACTTAACTCCTTTTGCAATTAAGTCTTACAGTGTCTATCAGTCTGTCAGTGCCTGACTATATGCGTCTGTCTGTCAGTGATATTCTATCCATCTCGAATAGAAGTCAGGCAGCATTGTGTTCGATGGCCTGCTCAGCTCAGATTGTGCATTGTGGGATAGAAAGGACCAACTTTGCAGGAAATGCAACCCAGCGCACGCCTTCCAATGCCTGACAGCATCAACAGGTCTACAATTGCAACTGGTAACGGCCACGTACAGCAAAGGAAAAGAGGACTTATGACTGTGAAAACGAGCCGTGAATTATAATGCACGTAAGATCCAAACAAACACTCAAAACGGAGACAGAGAAAGACGGGGGATGTGTCATTACCTCTGGCACTCCCAGCTTGCGGCAGGCGGCGATGAAGTTCTCCACGTTCAGACGGCACTTGGCGGCACTAAGCTTTGGCTGAAAGGGTTAAACACAAAGGAAGGCGCCCAGAGAAATGATCAGTCAAGCTGGCCTGTCTTCTTACTCTATTTATCTTAACCCTTAAAGCGCTAAAGGCAGCATTTTCCGCTTGCTGATACAATGAAATAAAATCAAAGCTTTTTAAAACCTATCATGTGGCGACTTGTTGAAAAGAGCTCCAGGGAGCTCTTTTCAACAAGTCGCCACATGATAGGTTTTCAAAAGCTCAAGATATTTAAATTTTGTAAGCGTTTGAAAATTGATTTTGGCGCCCTAAGGGTTAAATGGACTCAAATAGACCTTTGCTTATCAAAGGCCACAATGACACAACTGTAATGATCTATCTTACAACTGCAATAGAGAGACCGCTTCATCAGCTGAGCCAATATCCAAGATGTAACTCCATATCGCTTTATAACAGAGATGATTAAATTTGGCCCCTGAATCCAAATCCAGCCCAGGTTTTCTCCTCTACAACTAATAACTAATGCTTCTGATTGGCCAGACTGGCTTCCCAGCTGACACTCAGGTAAAGAGAGCCGGAAAACCAGCAAGGTCTCGGCTCTCCAGGGGTGTTTACGGTCGGAACTGGCAGCACAACACTTCAGTGTTCATTTTATAGGGCCCATTCAGGATTTTACACCATGAATGCCATTAGCTCATAGCCATAAAGTTTTTTTTTTTTCTCTTTAATTTTCCATCTTCCATGGCTTTAAATGGGGAAAAAATTCACAACAAGGTCAAGGTCCAGACAAGCGGTACAGGAAAAAAGCGAATGGTTTCTGGATTTGTGCCAAATTTTGCCACTGATTACTGAATTGCCTCTATCATATCTCAAGCTGATATTGTGTGCATGCACTAATCGCTGCTGCAAACTGCAAGCATTTCAAGAGGATTTTAATGTGCTGAGGTATAAAAGTTAAACAGGCACAGAGCAGTTGGAAAATAACAACCCAGATGCGGGTTTGAACAAAAATCTGCACACAGACTAGTCCAAGAGTTACGTAGCCCAGGTCAAGATGACACTCTTACTGAAGAGTGTTAAGTGTGTTAAGACAATCTGGCTTTTTTCCAGGGCCAATCACTGCCTAAGCAGCTGCACTCATTAGCATCAGGTAAGAGATGATTGGCTCACCACTGCTGGGGAAGGAATGTGGATGATTGACACGGACCGAGGCCGCACTTGATTGGCCAGCTGGCAGAGGATGGTGCCGTTGCACAAGGCCTCGCCCAGGTCATCCGGCAGGGTCAGTTTCAGCCGAGACTCCAGGGTCTGAGAGAGATAGAGATGAAAAGTGTGACCGGTAAATTGAATGCAGGACGAATGAATGAGGATCAATGCATCATCCACTGTTTTCTGAGCATATAAGTGGAGGGGTGAGAGTCATGGGTCAAGAGACTTGCTTAAAATGTCATTCGCCATCTGTCATTATGCAATTTATCCCCCTTTTATGGATAAATACCATTCTATACTTACATACAGTCCATACATTCATACCAAAAAGGATCATACTGAATCAAAAAGGAGGGAAGAGAATGAGAGTGAGAGATGAGAAATGAGAGAGCAGACAGAAAAGAAGTGTGTGAGGAGAGAAAGAGAAGATGGAAAGACCAAGACAGAAAAACAGAGACAGAGAGAAACCACACGATCACTGTGCATTGGCAATATGTAGCCTGTATTCTGAAATGCCTCAAACCACAGCCTTTGAATTCAAAATTTGAAAGAGGCGGCGAGAACACGATTTTGAAATGCATCTTCCTGATGCACACTGAATGCATCTTTCTCTTAATACAGTACTTTACGCTACGACAATATAAAATAACATTTTGTCGTGCCGACATGGCAGTTTGAACTGAATGGAGAGAGCGAAAGATGGAAAGAGAAAGAAAGTGACAGAGATGGAGGGAGAAAGTGACAGAGTGAGTGTGGGGAACAGGGATAGAAATGGATAGAGAGAGGTAAAGATGGAGAGTGAAAGAGAGAGATGGCAAAAGCCAAGGAGGGGGAGAGAGAGAGCTGGGACCTTTCTCAGCTGCAGTACGTCCTGCCTCTCCTCGCGGGGGGAGTGTAATGAGGGACGAGATTCGCTGCGTCCGGTGTCGGCCAGACAGTGCACAGAGCCTGGAGAGCAGAGGAGACCAGTTAGTACCGAGAGAGCGCGGGTCAAGACTTCATGCTAACACACAAACTACAGAGCCTTTCCCACTGTCAACGCTTGTTCTTTTTCCATGTGTATACACATTTCATGCCTTCTCATGATTGAATACTTGATGGCAAAATAAACTAAACACATTTCCATTCATAAATATCTACTTCATTTGCCAGAAAGCACCTCGAAAATTATGTTGCTCAATTTCAAAGAGTCGACTGACAGACACTTTAATAAACCTACCTGACCCAACACGGCTGTAGAACACACGGAAAGAGACAGACAGACCCCCTCAGACAGATAGACTCCACCGTCAGACATTATAGACCTCCCTCAGACAGACAAACAGACAGACCCCCTCCCCCTCAGACAGACAGACGTACCGGAGGTCTTGACGTTGCTCCGTGAGGTTGCTCTGAAGAGGAAGCTGCTGGGTTTTTGGGCGAGTCCCGGAGGAGAGGACGCTTTCGGGGAGAGGGGCACATCTATTCAAATAAAAAAAAAAAAAAAAAAAAACATAATATTAACAGAAAACCAAACACAAACAGACACATACTGTTGACAGCACCTGCCCTTTGAAGCTAAAAACATGGCATTACCTGCTGTTAGGCAAAATTTGATAGTGCCAGCTATTTACGTCTGAAATGAGTTCAGTTTTGTCACCTGTAATGCGTAGCTGACTTACGAGAATCATTTCAAAATCACTGGTTGGTACTGTCTGATAATAGCACCCATTGTCATCCATTTAAAAGTCTTTGCCTGTTGCTGCCTGCAGTGAGTAACTGTGGTCAGTTGTTCAAAATGGCTGCCCAAACCGCCTACCTGTTCTGCTGTTGGAGCGCTGGGGAGCACGAGGGTGGGACGATATGGACGTCTGTTCAGCACTCTGATATAAAACAGAGAGGAACCATTTCAGGAGACCAAAAAAAAAACACTCCGGAAAACCTTCACCATAAAGACTCGGGACACCCGAAAAGTTATTTGACTCGAGTTCACACTGGAAGGCTGTGAGTCCAAATCTCAGGTTTTACACCAGAGCAGGATTAGCAAACTTCCGGAGACACATCCCGTACACCCTAGAATGGGAAGTAGGGCCCAAACTAACATAATCTAAAACAAACTGAGATTTTGGATTTTAAACCAGGTTTTTTTGTCAGAGTTGGTTGAAAAAGCATTGCCACTACTTTTCCTGAGTTGCATCCAAAAATTAAGGAGGCAGAGGGATTGAACAGTGACATCATCGTACTGATTTAAATACACAGAGAGGAGCTCCTACAGTTGTAGTTCTTCAGAAGCAAATATGACTGGCAGATACTTTATCGCTGTTAATATAATTACAGTTTCATTAATTACCAGTAACATACCGTAGAAATGGTAACATGAGCCCTTTGACTGGAGACTGACAACAGCTGTCATTAACATGTCATGAGAGTCATCACAAGATGGCTCAACATACAAAGTCAGTGTATGTTAAACCGCACACATAACATGACACTTCATCGCATTTCCTATGCCATCTTATGACCGCTTATGACCTATTTATGCAAGCGGTATGCTGTGGGGTTCAGGTATAGTGTCAACAACTAATTAAGAGATTAAATTAACGACACTAACTGAAAGATTCTGAGACTGGATAAGAACACGGTGAAAAAACGCGAAGAGGCTCACCGCAGATCTATGCCGTAGGCCGTTGAGGGAGGGGCTGCTTTCTGAGGATCCGCCACTGGAGGGAGACAAAGAGCGGAAATTGAAGACAGACCTGAAGACTGTGTTAAGTGCTGACTGCGATTCAGAAACTGCAGGGACTGTCGGAGCGAATGCAGGCACATGGGTACGCACACGTACATACACACCCACTGACTTCATCATCACAACACCTCTGCAGTAGGGCTGGGCAATATACCAATATTCTATTGATATTATGATATAAGAACATACCAACAGCTTGGTGCACAAAAGTGTCAAGTACATTTTTTGCTGCAACTAGTAAGTTAGATGCAAATAATATTTTTCACATTGTTTCAAAGTTTTACATAGCTTTTTCTCAAAACGTAAAAAAATGCACTTAACCTTTTTGTGCTCCTAGCAGTCGATATCTTCTCGGATTGTGGATTTGTAATATCGAGATTTGACATGTTTTCTAGTTTTAAAGGTTGCATAACATTAAAGGGACGCAGTTTTCTGCACTTGTGAGACTGCTCTAGCTGTTGCCTGTATCGGCAGGGCCATCATATCCACAATACTAATGAGCGTTTATCAAAAATCTCATGGCGTCAATATTTTGTGAAAGCACCAATATTTCCCCCGGTAATATTGCCACAACATCGATGCTGAGGTATACAGTCAAACTGTGATATCGGATTTTCTCCCCATCACCGACCCTTACTCAGCAGCCTGCACCGCAGAAGTGTGGCAGGCTGTGACGCACACAGTCACACGCAAACACACATTTCATCACAAGGACCAGAAGAACATCTTCACACGAACCACAGAAGCATGAGTCTATGCTTTGTATACACTCACAAACACACAGAGACTGAAATGCAAAGCACTGAACAAATAAATACAAAAACACACACACACACACACACACACACACACACACACACAGACACTCACTCACGCACAGTTAAAAGCCGTTACCCTGTGCTACTTCCTGTCTGCGATGTCACTGCCACCGCATGACTTCCTGTTTTCGGTCCTTTCGGTAAACTGGAGGAATTACAGAGAAGTGCGAGAATAAGGGGTCAAATCACACAGGGCAAAAATGGCCTATTCGATTCAAAACGGAGACGAAGGCAGGACTCCCTCAGATGTGAAAGACAATAACTTCAGCCTGCGATACAGCGCGCAGTGCAACTCATTCACTTCCGTTCTGTCTGAGAGGAAAACCATCTGCGCTTCGAATGTACCCATAATCCTCCGCTGAGGCACCGACGGCCTGACTCTCACTTTCGACAATTTATCCTTCAGCAGGTGCGCGACACATCCCCTACACTATAAGAACGGCTGTAGCAAGATCCCCCCCCTTAGCCATTCGAAACCAAAATTACACAACAGCTCAGCAGAGAGAGGATGGAAGAGCCTGGTCACAGCATAAGCAGGGAAAAGACCGGCTGCTTAAAATTCATCTTTACGGTGACGGCGAGGATTATTCGTGTACCCACGCTAAGCTGACTGGCTGCTGTTCCAAAACAGAGCCACAGGAAGTGACACTCGAGGGTGTGAGAACCAGAGGACCTCTGCTCTCAGAGAGCCCGGAAACATCCGTCCCCAGATCAGCCACGGGAATAAAACCCACGGGAACATGGATATCATTTCAGGGACAGTCACTTTCAATGCAAAACATGAAATGGAAAAACATAAAAATGTATTTTTTCAAAATATTTAATTCAAAATGTAGGCACTGTGAATGCATCTTCAGCCCCTGTGTCTAGAATATTTTTTTTTTGAGAAATAGTGACTGTTATCCGACAGTAAATGGTGCAGGACCAGATTTACTGCTCTTAAACGCCACAATCTCTCCTCTGATAGGGACTTTTCTCTGTCTCAAAGATGCTGATTTGCTCTTTAGATCAATTTAATTCCAATTCTACCAGTTTCGAAGACACCGGTGAAAAAGCACTCTCAATGTTTGTGAAATCTTTAATGGACCACGGATTAGATCAGTAAACTGACGATTTCCTTTCCCTATCCATGTCACATGCTATATCCATCTCATCGCTTCTGTGTGTGTCAGTTGTTTGTCTGTAACCCATCCTCCTTTGACTCCCTGTAGTACCATCTCAGTGCTTATGTGAGCTGTGGCTGCCTGTGCGTCGTGTCCGTCAGTCTGTCTCCGCCAGGTCTCTCTCGTGTCTAGTCTGTACTGCTGATGGTCTTCATTATCTGTCTGTCTCGTCCGTTGGTTCTATCGACCAGACTTCCCAGTTTCTGATGTTTCTCGTGCGTCTGTCAGTGACTGTAATGATATCTGCCACTCTGTCCTGTCTCTGTCAGTCAGTCAGTCCGTCACTCAGCCATGTCTCTGTCAGTCTGTCCGTCATTCAGCCATGTCCCTGTCCCGTCTCAGTCCATCTGTCTGTCACTCAGCCATGTCTCAGTCAGTCTTGTCCATCACTCTGCTGTGTCCCCGTTTTGTCTACCAGTTTGTGCTCCCATCTCTCCATCATGTCTCCGTCCCGTTTAAGTCGGTACTGATGTGAGGTCCGTCCGTCTTCACTATGCCTGCGTCAAGTCTCCCAGGCGCTACTGAGGAGTTGCACGTCCGTCGCTCAGACGATGCATGAGTCGGTCTGTCTGCGGTGTCTCGCGGCGAGAGGCGGGCTGTCAGACTCACGCTCCGTCTCTGCTCCTCTCCCTCTCCCTCTCCTGCTGCGCTCTCTCCCTCTCCTGCCAGATCTGCAGGTTGCCAGGACGACGCCGCTCCTCCAGGGTAGGACTGGTTGGGGCGGGGGTCATGCCTGAATCCCCCACCTGTCCTCCACCCACGATGAACCTGGGAGCAGGAGAGGGAGAGAGAGAGATGGAGAAGGGCGGAGAGCAGAATTGCACTATGTTACTTTTGTCCTTTTCTTCTGAATCAAAGATCGGAAAAGGAAGAACACTAAGACGTCTTCACTTGAGAGGACCTCAGTGAGGTTTATTGAGGTTTACTAGACACTTAAAGTATTCACAAACTCCAGACCCTTGTGGAGAAACTGGCATGTGTGGGGCTATGAAATACAACTCATGGACACGCATATCACAGACAACAGACTGGTGTGCCTGCCCTGCGACATGGTGCCGCACATCTGCAGAGGCTCTGGATACATTTAGAATGAGTGTGTTTTGTCCCGTGCTGCAAACGCTATAGCAGTTTCTATAAGACACAATAATCAAAGAAAATGTCCAGAAATTATGTACCCATTTATTGCACAACTGAGGTTGTGTTTGTCTGGAGCCTATCCCATCATGCACTGGACAAGAAACAGGAACACGCCCTGGACAGCTCACCAGGCCATCACAAGGCAGACACATCATTTACACGCACACACGCACACACACACACACACACACACACACACACACACACACTCACACAGTTAACAGAATCTTCTCAACACGTGTTTCGTGTTCGCCCCCGACATGGGAGGAGCATCCAAACCCTACTCAGAGAGACGATACCAGGAGGTCTCTATCGATTTTCCAACCCAGTTTAGATGAAAGCACGCTCGACTCTGTATGACGAAAGCCATTGCTGGGGTAACAACTGCACTGTCAACTGTTTGTTAGGGTTACTGCAAGAAAGGTCCAGCCCAGACCCTAACCATTACGCTCAATATCCAGTTTCGACAACATGAGTTTGTTACAGCAGTGAAATGTCTAAGTATCTAGCGAAAATTTTTGACAGAACAGGGATCCCTCTTAGCCACGACCGGTCCGTTGTTGCGTCAAGGATTTCGTAATATGGTAGTCAATGTGATTTCATCAAAACTGGGTTGGCAAAACGATGTAGGCAGCTAGAATATGCACTCAGGACCTCTTTAGCAGCGACGGCGCTACCCACTGCGCTACTGTGCTGCTCACAGACCACTTCATATCCCACTCGCTTCCATGACTACACTGGTCTGAAAAACATTAGCGTTTCTCTGACACAAAAATTGCACTGGAGACACCGACTTGTACACTTGATGCCCACGACTGATCGATTTGATTTTATACTTTGGCGAAGTAACACCTAAAACATTAGATGCAAGTTCTGCCCAGAGGTTAGCGCACAAAAGCACAGCGATGCTGATTTCCAAGGTAGTCCTCAGTCTTATGACAAAGAAATTAAACTATCTACGACAGAAACTTTAAATAGAACTACATTAACATCATTTAAAAACCACATCAGTAAAAAGAACACAGTCTTAAAAATACAAGCAGTTTACCCACAAAGTCGACCATTTACGCTCAATCTCTCACGTACCAAAATAACATCACCACATTAAAGCACATCTAATCAGCCATTGTTTTCCCACAAGTCCGGCACTCCTGGCTTTCGTTAGCACTGCCATACAGAGCAGAAGCCTGACAAACAGAATCATTAATCTACAACATAGATTAAAAAATACACACAAGTTGCGCAACATGGTTAAGCGACTGCGGATAGTATGAGTGAGAGTGAAAAGCTAGCGAGCCTCACACACACGTTTCTAAAGGAAATGCAGCAGGACGTGACACAGAGGCCCACAGGGTGACCGCTAACAGCAGCTGTCGGAGGAATTGATGAGCGCCAAGCAACAACTAATCTGCTCCGTTTCAGACTGAGAGCAGAGATCATTTACAGTGTGACAACCAGACAAGAGGGAGACACCAGCCAAATTGACTTTTCCCAGCCGTTCAGGAAGACATTAAAACAGAAAGGAGTTGGGGGGGGGGGATCGGACCATTAGAAGAGAAAATTAAAAACGGGAAAAAAATGGATCAAGACAGACTATGCAAACAAAGTTTTTGGGGTCTAGCAACTGCTTACTTAAACAAAGAAGAAGCCAGAGCAGATATTAAAACTCCCATTTGTGAGAGAGGACACAGAGACTGACAAACAGAAACTCACACACACACACACACACACACACAGACACACACGCACACAGTTAGAGACCATGAGAAGAGATAACAACGTCTCACCTGATGTTCGGGGAGGACGCAGGACTGGGCGATGAGCTGAGGCTCTCTCTCTTATCCTGTGAGAAAACACATCAGTCAGTGACACCAGTAAGAACAGCAGACACACCACAGCATAAAAGGGTGCAGTGGGTCCTCCTCACCTGTGGAGGCGCCGTGAGCAAGAGGCTGGGCGGCTCTTCCTCCTCCTCTGTAACACTGCTGTCAATGAAATCCACCTGCTCTGCTTCTCCATTCACGACTGAGAAACAGAGACAGGAGACAGAGAGTAAGAGAAGATTAACAGGAAAGGGATAAATGCAATTATTTCAAAATAAAGCATTTGGCTTGGACCTGGGGTGCATTTCCAGAAACCATAGTTGCTAACTAAATTAGCAACTTACATAGTTCATCCATTCACAGTCAATGGTTCCAACTATGCAAGTTAGTATCTGTGCTTTCTGGAAACGGACCCCTGGACGGGTTTTCGTTCAATATGACCTGTGCAGCTCTTTGGGCCCCTGGGCAAGGCCCTTAATTCAACAGTTCTGCAGGAGGAACTGATCCCTACTTAGTCAAACCAACTGCAAGTCGCTTTTGATATCAGCACCAGCAAATTTGCAGGACTGTCATCAAGCAACGTCAACCAACAAGCTGGAAGGTGAGTGGGCTGGGAACAAGGTCTATTCAGACACCAAATACAGCTGCTTTGAGTCAAAGGACGCCGACGCCCCTCCTCACCCCCACCTCACGTCCACAGCTTGTGTAAATATTTGGGTTTAACAGTCTTTAAAGACCTGTCCTACCGTGGGACCCAGCACTGAAATTTTTAGACGGACTCCCCACACCCCTCACCTCTGTTCGGGACGGGGTCCTTCTCGCCCTCCTCCCGCAGGTTCCTCTGGTCCCGGGACAGCTCGGCCATCCGCAGGGACAGCTCGGAGAAGTCCTCTGCAGACTGTGGAGTTAGGAGGGAAAAAAAAAAAAAGACCAGGTAAATATGAGCCGAAAACCATCTGACAAGACCGTGGAAACTGCATCTGATTGTAAAGCTTGATGCAGAACCACTGACATGATGTTCTGACGTTAGCTTCTGCAGACCAGTGGAGCAGAAAGGTAATTCAATGTTAGGCCTTATGCTCCATACACAGGAGCAATAAATTACGCCCTGATGCGATTAAATTAAATTTAAAACTAAATTGAGAACTCCAGCTCCACTGGCTAGGGGCGATTTGAGCCCCTCTGATAAAAATAGTTTTGACTGTAAGTGTATTAAATTGAACTCATTAACTGGTAAAGCACACAGTCCTTTCTGAAGGTAAAAGGGGTTGCAGGTTCTTTAAAAGTGCACGTCGGCTCCATAAATAATAGATTCAGAGGTAAACATGCACTTGCAGCCATGACTGCAGCTCACAATGCCTCATACGCCTGATGGTTCAACGATGCGTCAAACGCACTATTTGGATGGAATGGGCACAATCCAATTTATTGGTTCCACTCACCACCAAACCATGCAATCTGATGCATGCTCTTCTCAAAAACAAGCAGTGTGCAGCTGCTGTGACAGTCCACCACACACACACACACACACACACACACACACACAAGAAATTCTCACACACGCACAGCTACCACACACACACTGATCAGGTGCCACATGTTAGGGCATGGCTTTTCAACCACGGTTTGAAACTTCAAAAAGGCTCGTCAGCTTTTCTCTACTTCTATAACCCCGCCTCTATCGCACCAGCAGTGACTCAATTCCGTTTTCTGGTCACAGTTAGGTTACTTCTGGCCTACATACATTTATATAAGCAGCATCAGGAAGTCAGAGTGACGAACACCAGGCCAGAGCCACCGCGTCAGTCAGCCATCCAGACACAACACAGACACAAGCTTTTCTAAGTATTCAAAACCCGTTTCCTTCCCAAATTCCAAAAATAATTTTTTTTTGTACATCAAGTCGCAAATCACCATTCTATTCATTAGCCCAGCGGTCAGCGACCCAGTTTCCGGAAATCTACCATCATGTAGGTTTTAACTCCAAGCCTGTAAAAACTCAACTCTCAGAAAAGCAAGAGATTTTGTTTGGATGGTAATTCTTTGAATCAGGTGTGCTAACCTAAGCTCGCACTGAAATTCTTCATGTGGGTACATCTCCTTGAACAGGGGTTAGTTACCCATAGCATTAGCTTAGCTGTAGGGACCGCGGTTGGACCGTGAACACAGGAACTTGCGCTGCTCACCTCATTCCCCGACCACCTTTTGCTGCCACTGTCCACACTGTTGAACCCAGAGTCCAGACCCCCGTACTGTCGTCCCGGGAACAGCTCCTGTTCCGAAAGGCTGTCGGGGGGACCAGAGCACAGTCACAGCACAGTCACACCCCGTCCTGTGCGCAATTCACCAGCCCACATCCCAGCACCATTTAACCCACGGCGGAACACAATCCACAGCCACTGACCATAAGAGTGAGCAGTTCACATGCAAAACACAGGGCAAGTAAGTAAATCAATTGAGAACCACGGAATGAATGCCACAGATCAGGGATCCTGAAATCTGGACCTAGGATCCAAATCCAGCCCGGCTTCTCCTCTATCCCAAGTAAGTAAATGAACATTAGTGCCTCTGATTGGCCAGAATGTATTTTAATCCCGACTCCCAGGTAAAGGGAGGGTGGAAAACCAGCAGTTCTTGCACCTTGAGGACTGGGATTTGAGGACCAGGGCCATAGATTAAAAACCACTACAAACAACAACTCCACGAGGGATAACATCACATCATGCCCATGATAAAATACAATTACAACAGAGCTAGTGACTCAAGATGCAGACAACACAATATCAGGAAGGTTGACTACTGCAGAACAGTAGTGTAAGCACTAGTTATAATGTAGTTAGCAGAGACCCCAGACCACAGGTAATGCACCACCTCTCATTAATAAAGGGTTACAGCAGTGCTGGTCGGTATGAAGGAACACCACAGATGACCCCGCACCAGCTAATGCAGAAACAAGGTGCTCTGTAACCCCTTTTTAAATAAGTGAGGTCACAAAGGTGTGATAAGACTGTTCGCAGCTAAACATTCAGAAGCTGACGTCACAATCACTACGGTCGAGTGACGACAAGAGAGTTTGAGATCACCTGACTTTTTCAGCGAGAAAAACATAACATAAAAGGTTGGTTAAAAACCTGTTAAAATCTACTTTACTTTAGCTTGGCACACCTCGACGCAAAGCATTGATTTCCTCTGCCAGCTATAGCTTCACACGCTCTAAAAGTTGATCTTTGACCCTCACAAAATGACCTAGTGTGACCCTGACCTTTGACCTGATGATACCCAAACATCATCAGTCCAAACCTTACCCTCTGTGTGGAGTTCCCCTGTCTGATTTGGGTGAAAATCCTTCCACACCTTCAGGAAATATAGCGCGGACAAGATATTTGTGACAGACGGCGTGATGGATGTATGTACAAACGGACAACCGAAAAACAGCACACCTCCTGTCCCCTATGTGTGGAGGCATTATAAGAACCCACTTCCTCATTTCTCAATCAAAATGCTCTAACTAAAGTGCTCAGGAATGGCCCGTTGCTAATTCACGGCGATGAGCCTCAGTCTCGTCACAGAAAGAGTTTCTGGTCTTTGCCTGTTGTTGTTACTTCTACATTAGCGCAGATAAGGATACTGATGAGGCTAATTGTGTTAGCGACTTCCAGTTACTGGAGTCTGTGAGGTTCCACTGAACTCCATCCAATGCACACACAGCAATATGACCTGATAGAGCTAATAAATAATAAATATAATGGATGCCCTTAATGGCTGTAATGCACTGCTCCTCTGCTCCTCTCAGACTGAGAGTTACATCATCATCCCGGCCCTGATTACTCTCCATCCTACATCCTTTCATTTTATCATTTATTATTCTCCTTCATCCAATCAGTGTCTGCAAATCGAGTCGTGATACAGCGATTTCCAACGGTGGCTAAATTACAGCCCACAGGCCTGTCCTGTGCGGAGTGACACCGCCTGTGATATATATGCTCAGCCCCACAAAGTGCTGCACTTGCTGTTTACAGCTCCTCTGTGAATTCTCCCCCTTCCCCACTCTCTCCATCAGCCTCTCCTCTTCTCTCCCTCCCTCCATCACTCTTCTCTTCTCCCTCCCTCCCTCTCCCCATCCCTTCCTTTGTCTCCCCTATCCCTCCCTCGCCTCTCTACATATCCCTCTCTCCCTCTCTCCTCTCACCAGCTGTTGAATCCCGTGGGCCTCAGCGCTCTCTCCAGCTCCTCCTGAGTGCTCTTACACGCCTCGATGTTCAGGAACTTAAAAATGTGGAACTTTCCTTTAGAACAGATCTGAGGGGGAGATGGAGCCAGAGACAGAGGGGGAGAGAGATCAGCGCAAGCTGTGGTACAGGGGTGTGCGTGTGGATGAGTGTGCGTGTGTGTGGTACAGGCCGCGTGTAGAGGGGAGAGTGTTTGTGGTACAGGCTGTGTGTAGAGGGGAGTGTGTTTGTGGTACAGGCTGTGTGTAGAGGGGAGTGTGTGTGTGGTAAAGGCTGTGTAGAGGGAAGTGTGTGTGTGGTACAGGCTGTGTGTAGAGGGGAGTGCGTGTGTGGTACAGGCTGTGTGTAGAGGGGAGTGTGTGTATGGTAAAGGCTGTGTAGAGGGGAGAGTGTTTGTGGTACAGGCTGTGTGTAGAGGGGAGAGTGTGTGTGGTAAAGGCTGTGTAGAGGGAAGTGTGTGTGTGGTACAGGCTGTGTGTAGAGAGGCGTGTGTGTGTGTGTCTCACCTGTGCAGGGGGGGACTGTAGGGGGTTGTTGTCGAGAGAGATGGTTTGCAGGTGGCGGAGGTGACGGTAACACACAGGCACTCTGGAGACTCTGTTACACGACACGTCTAAGCGAACCAGCGGCAGCTCGGAGAGCTCTGAGAGAGAGGAGGGAGAGTGACTGAGACGCTTCTGTCAGAGGAGGGCAGACTGCAGTGAGGTAACAGGCCAGAGGCAGGGAGGCAGTCAAGGGTTAGCAGGCCAGACATAAGAGGCAAGGGGCAGTAGGCAGGGAGTAGCAAGCAGGGTATGTAAGCAGGGGGTAGCAGTTAGGAGGGACGTAAGCAGAGGGTATCGGCCAGGGGTTAGGAGACTGGGGGGAGTAGGCAGGAAGTAGTGGGCTGGGAGTCAGCAGGCATAAGGCAGCAGGGCAGAAGTAGTAGGCTGAGGTTAGTATGCAGGAGGCAGCAGACAGTGGGCAGCTGGGAAAAGACGGCAGGCAATTGGGAATAAGCAGTAGGCAGTAGATAGTAGGCAGGGGGAGGAAGACAGTAGGCAGGAGGAAATAGATCATCGGCAATAGAGAGTAGGCAGTTTTGAGTAAGCAATTGATAGCAGGCAGGAGGAAATTAACAGCTGATAGTAGGCAGGAGAAAGCAGACAGAAGGCTGGAGATAGTAGGCAGTAGAGAGCAGGCAGTTGTGAGAAGGCAGTAGGTAGGAGGCAGGAGAAAGTAAACATATTGCAGTAGACAGGAGAAAGCAGACAGCTGGCAGGAAAAAGTAGATAGCAGGCAATAAAGAGTAGGCTGTTGTGAGTAGGCAGTAGATAAGAGGCAGGAGGAAGCAAACAGCAGGCAGTAGGCAGGAGGAAGCAGACAGAAGGCAGGAGGTAGTAGGCAGTTGTGAGTAGGCAGTAGGTAAGGGGCTGGAGGAAGCAAACGGGGCAGTAGGCAGGAGGACGTAGACAGTTGGCAGGAAGAAGTAGATAGCAGGCAATAAAGAGTAGGCTGTTGTGTGAGTAGGCAGTAGATAGCAGGCAGGAGGAAGCAAACAGCAGGCAGGAGGAAGCAGACAGTAGGCAGAAGACAGGAGGTAGTAGGCAGTAGAGAGCAGGCAGTCCTGAGTAAGCCATAGATAGGGGGCAGGAGGAAGTAAATGGCAGGCAGTTGGCAGAAGGAAGTAGGCAGTAGGCAGTGTGCAGTATGCAGATCCTCACCCTCAGGCAGGGTGGTGAGCTGGTTCCTCCTCAGGTTCAGGTCCCGCAGAGACTCCAGCTGCCCAATCTCCACCGGCAGAGCCTGCAGATCATTACAGCTCACATCCTGCAGGGGGCGCAGTACAGAGAGACAGGCAGGAGTCACAGGAAGGAATAGAGAGTGGGGGAAGATAAAATAGAGGTGAAAGAATGAGAAAAAGAGGAGAAGAGAGAGGTGGAGGGAGGAACCAAGTAGAGAGAATGTGAGCACAGTGGTGTGAGGGAGACAGAGTGGGGTAGAGATGGAGAGAGAACGGAACAGGTTAAGTAAACGAGAGATAGATAGAATAGAGAGGTAGAGAGAGAAATACAGGGGAAATGAGATGGGTGGACAAACAGAGAGCACAAACAAACTACAGAATCCAGGAGCACCACACGTTATACAACAGAACTGCACTACTGTATAAACCTCAGTTAGGAAAACAGGTTCCTGTATCACATATAACACAATAACACAGAGAGGCAGCAGCTCGGCTCTGTGTGGAGTGAGTGAAACGTAAGACTGAGAGGGAGGTCGGGAATGGGGAGGGGGGCCGCAGGTGTGGGTCAGTGTCGGGGGGCGAGGCGGGATCGGTACCAGCTGTCGGAGGTGCGAGAGCGCATGGATGGACCCCGGCAGCACGGACAGCTTATTGTTGCTGAGGATGAGGACCCGCAGCAGGGGCAGCTGGCACACAGACACCGGCAGGACGGACAGCTGGTTACGGCTGCAGAGACACAGAGAGCCGCACTGTTCCTCACACGTTATACAGCACTACGAGCCCCTCGCTGTACAGCACACACTCACTGTGAGGGATTAACTGCCCCGCACTCACAGAAAGCACAGACAGCTGCCACCCTACAGCACTGACAGTGCATGCTGCAGAGGGCGACAGTGTGTTTGCATGTATTCATATTTAAACACACCAGAGAGTGCAAACATCCAGGATGGTGTATCATAGAGAAGGGCTGCATGGGAGTGTGTGAGAGAGTGCGTGTTTGCGTGTGTATATGCGTGTGCGTGCGTGCGTGTGCGCAGGTGTGGTGTGTGCGTGTGTGCACGTGAGATAGTGTGTGCACGCGCTTAAGTGCGTGTGTGATTCCATGCCAAGTGGAAACACCCCTGGGCCATCATGGTCTTGGATTTTACTTCACCTTTGTCTATTTGTTCATTTTGGCCCAAGTAATGGATATCAATGATTTTTTCACGAACTGCCCACTGCTATTGGTTTAATGGACCTCAGAAGAAATGCCCTGTAGGGGGCGCTTTTCAAAACATGCTGTAGAAAAACCCTTATATCTCTGGCCCCGTTGCTGATACAGGTCTGGGGTTTGGATGGATTTGTAATATGTGGCTTCCTCTAGCACCACTATCATTTACAATGGTTGTATCTGTTCTAGTTTCCATGGAAACTGTGTTTGAAGTTTGGCAAATTCGAGATTTTTTTCCACTTTTTGGACCCTTATTACTCACCAATTACTGGTGATGCTGAAGAAGCGACAAGAGGGACTTTTTATTTCAGACAGATCATTGACACTTTCATCAAAAACTATTATGTTCTGCTTTAATTTTATCAGATTAACCCTTTCAAATTTGCTTACAACAGAAAAAGTCACAAGTTCAAGGGGTCTGTCCATCCTGGGGAAAAGTAGCATCATTATGAATTTGCACCTGTGGCATGTCAGATGACCTGAATTGTACTGGAAAACACCATCGGTCCAGTATATAGGCTTTTCTCACCACAAAAAAAAGGACACAAAAAGTGAAAAATCTCAAATTTGCCCCAATTCAAACACAGTTTCCATGGAAACCAGAATAGATACAACCTTTGTAAATGATGGCGGTGCTAGAGGAAGCCTCATATTACAAACCCATCCAAACCCCAGACCTGTATCAGTAATAGGGCCAGAGATATAAGGGCTTTTCTATAGCATGTTTTGAAAAGCGCCCCCTACAGGCCATTTCCTCAGAGGTCCATAAAACCAATAGCAGAGGGCAGTTTGCAAAAAAATCAGAGATATCCATTAGTTGGGCCAAATGAACAAACAGACAAAGTTAAAGTAAAATCCAAGACCATGATGGCCGAGGTGTGTTTCCACTTGGCATGGAATGACCCGTGTGTGTGTGTGTGTGTGTGTGTGCGTGTGAGTGAGAGAGAGAGTGAGAGAGTGTGTGTGTGTGTGTGTACTGTACCTGAGGTTGAGGTAGGTAAGTGCTTGTAGATGACAGATGCTGGGAGTGACAGAACGGACACAGTTGTGGTACAGACTGAGCGTCTCCAAGGAGATAAACTGACACAGCTCCTCTGGGAGATCACACAGACGGTTCTTCGACAGGTCTGGAAAAATGAATTAAAAACACGTCACAAATCAGTAGTTCTGAATCACAGCAGGAAACGTGTACTCAGCAGCATCACAAATGAGCATCTCAATCACACTCCCTCATAGCCATCAGCACAGCCTGGTTTCTTTATCAAGTCCATACATGCACAGTGGTTGGATGATACACAGGAAGTAATGACAGGCAGCCTCTAACAGCCAATGAGATCATAGACCACAGGGGCCTATGCACAGTCACTCGCACGCGGACTCCCCCAAACACAAACACACACATCATTGTACCATTATCCTAGTGAGGACATTACATTGACTTCCATTCATTATTTATAAGTCCACCTTTCCCAAATCTTAAGCATACCCAACGCATGCCTTACCAAACCTTAACCCTAACCTTAACATATTCCTAATTCCAACTTTTCCCCAAACCTGAACTGAAACAGAGTGGCTATTCCTCCATGATTTGGGTGAAGAATAGATAGTGTTTGATTCTCCCAAGCACTCTCAAAAAAATGTGAGCGGCCTCTCTCGGCGAGACTTCTGGACTCCGCCAATTTTCCCCGCCCTGACCAGCGACAGCGTGGGGAAATTCTGGCGCTTCCACAGGATGCAAATTTTGACAATTTTTTGGAATTCTAAGTGGCACTCGCACAAATATTGAAAAGGACAATGTCCTACATGTGATGATTAATCGCCAAACCGTGAAAAATGCTAACAAGGGGATTTGTTTGACATCTTCACTGTATCACAAACAAGTGGGGCAATAACAGGTCTTGTGCACCCTATTCTCCCAACAGCTGGGGCAACAGCCCGTTCCAAACCAATACGTCAACATTTGCCCTAGTATCTGTGAGGACTGGCCAAAACATCCTCACTTCCAAAAAATGTCTCTGTCAGTTAAAAACTCATTCTGGTCCTCACTATGAACCAAGAATAACGCACACATACACGCACGCATACACGCACAGATATTCAGTATTAGAGACTATGACTGATAAGTACAGGTGCACAAGTGATCACACACAAGAAGAGGCATGAAGAGCCGTCTTAGTCACAGAAAATCTGGTCTGACTCATGCACTAACACACTCACAGACACACATACACACACACAGACACAGACAGACAGACACACATGAATTTTCTCAGACAAAATGCCAAATTGTCACATAATTTTTATTGAAATTAACACAACAGCAACAATAGCAGTCAACAACACTTTTGGATGCAGCGCGTGACGCACTGTAAGGGAGAAGAAAGAATTTCCATCCAGTGAAGGGCTTGCTGCGGGCCTTTCTTTTTTAAACATTTCGGAACAGTCCTTCAGAAGTCTGAGTCAGAGTTCTCGAACTCAACTGCTTTCCATCACAAGAAGCGATTGTGACATCATGTGTAGGAGGTTACATTTCATACATTAAAAAAAAAACAAAAAACAGAGAAACAGGGCCAAATTAAACAAAGACAGGTGTGAAGAAGGCAATATCAAATTGCTTTTTATTTCTGAAGAGGATTAGGCAGATAGGATTTTAAGCCTTCAGGAGACGAAAGCAACCGAAGAGAACATCTTCAGCTAGCTACATCTGAGGAAACTCAATGGCTTCACAGCACCTTGGCCCACAGAACATATCATTACACTGCTTCCCATCTTGGACACAGCCAAAGAATTTCTTGCTGGGATACAATGCAGCAGGGGATTAAAATTACCCTTTGTTGAATAATTTTGGGAATAAATCTGTACAAATCCCTTTTCTGGAAAGGTCAAAGGAGCACATAAGATCAGACAAGTGAATGGACGTGGCAATGTGCAAACCTACAGCAGAAAACACACCACTGATTGCTGAGGCTGCAGTTTGTTATGCCACGAAAGCCAGCAAGGCTAACGGCAACTGTTTCAAAACAGGCCAGATAAAATGGTGTGCAGCTGTACAGAATCACAGTTCAGCGTACTCTGGCTGCACTCAGCGAGAGCTCAGCCTCTCTTCATTCCGCTACCCAGCTATGCTGCATCTGGCTATGCAAGTGAGCACACAAGCAACATCTGCTAATCCAAAATCGAAGAAGAGGAGTGCAAAGAACTGCTATTCAATAAAGTAGACACCGTGACTCGGAGTTTTTTGTTATTGAAACATTCCTTCAAAAGTCTAAACTCTGTCGCTTTCAATTGCCAGGATTCACCGTGACATCATCAGCATTAGAATGTTATGTGTGGAACATTCTAATCAAACCTTTGTGACCTCACACCAGAGAGGCTTTTAAACAAATCAGGCAAAATACTCGTCACATGTGCGTGGTGACTGTAACCGTGCGCGGTGACTGTAACCGTGCGCAGCATCTTAGGTGGCGGCCATATCTGGAGAGCGCCTCAGACAGTTTTGAGCTTGTGCCAAAATCCAGAAGGCTCTTTGGTCTCTCTCACCCAGTTCTATCTATCTATCTCTCTCTATCCATCCAGTTTCTCCTTTGCTCTCACCAAACCTCTCCTCCCTGCAGCACATTTCACCCCACACCCTGTAATGAGGGGGATCCACCACACCAGGCCCAACACACTCCCTCTCAACCCCGTCATTAAAATCCACTTTTCCCTCCAGAAATACTCCCTGACCTTAGCACAGCCCTCCAGAGATGCCCCAGAACACCAACAGGGAGGATCTCAGTGAGGAAGTGAGAGAGGATGGACAGAAAGAGAGAAAGAGAGGGAGGGAGGGGAGACAGAGATGAGGCGGGCGTGCATACATTGGTGCTCTCACTCGTTCACTTCCTGTTCAGTTCTCTGTAATTTTGCAAGCACTTCACAGATTGAGCCTTCAAAAAGGAAAAGGTCTCCGCCACAGCTTGTGCATGAGAGGCAATGACAGGGCTGACATGAATGAACAGTGTATGCAAAGCTTAACAGCTGGCATGTGTGCGTGCAGGGAGCTATCAGCATGCTGCAGCACACAGTATTGCAATAGACGTGTAAGTTTGCGTGGGCTTGCGTGTGTGAGGCATGTTTATCTACAGAAACCTGTGAACTGAAGTGTGTAAGCTGCAGCAGCAGTGCACAGGAGTGTGTGCTTGCAAGTACAGTACCAGCGTTTATGTGGAACCCAAGCACAGTGTTGAGAATTTACTGAAACCGAACTCATGCAGTTTGCAAAGGGCAAGACAAACAAACAAACAAACAAACAAATAAGTAAATAAAGGCACCAATGTTGCACTCACTGACAAAAGTCCAGGGGTATTTCACGAGGAAAATTACCAAAAAGCACATCACAGGAAGGCCTGAGTTCAGGCAATAGTAACTTCCAGTGTGGCACACACCCAGCCTTTGGGATAATTAACAAAACAATGAGAATTTACTAACAATTTCGGGCATTTTTAGAATTTAGGGCATTTTTTTTTTGCCCTTTGCCCTCGATTTCCTGCCATGCAGTCAGCAAACGTTTTGTGAGCATGCGTGCGCTTAAAGTAGTACAAAGACATTCCATTTCCAGGCCTCCATTGTCCTGCAAACAGGGACCAGCGCAATGACAATAGGACTGAACCTGCAGGTCACATGACCGTGTCAGCGGCAGCACTCTATGGGAGAAAGTATCCATTAACGGCCGCATCATCGGTTCCCAGCAGGAGACCGTGTTCTGTAACTTCTGTACATGGCAGGACGCCAGTTAGCGATAGCGCACTGTCAGAAAAGGCACGCTGCTAATGGCGGATCCAAGTTAGCAGCGCAGCCCCAATATAGACCGCATTCTGTTAGCGGTCTGACCCAGTTAGCGGAAGTATGCCACTGGAAGACAAACCCCGTTAATGGGTTCAGTAGGTCCATATGGGTTCTTTTTCGTTGCAAGAACCCATCCGAATTCCCCTGGCCTTCCCATCCTGAGCAGTCCCCAGTGTTCCTCAGCCCAGTTTGAATTGGCAGGGCAGCCCGAGGACCTCACCCACCCCCGCTCGAAACCACAGCGTTCGCCTTTCACACCACCGCCAGAGCTCTATTTGCAGGCCGGTCCGCAGAACAAAGGCTCAGGAGGGAACAAAAGCAAAACTGAGATTGTTGAAACTCCCTTGAAGAGCCCACGTCAGCCCGAAAGCATTTCCAGGAAGGCGACAGTCCTTAAGGAGCCGGCCAACAAGTGTTTGAACACAGGAGTCCCTTTACTGCGCTCAAACACAGGAGCGACAGAGCGGCTCACCTCTTAATGCCCTTGTGACATCACAAAGGTCTTATTAAAAAGTTTGGAATGTTGTTGTAACCATAGATGTTCTATCTATGGCAGTAACAATCACTACCAGCTACTGAAAGGAAAGGAGTTCCAGATCGGCAACTTAAAATTCTGAAAATAAAAAGCATAGACCACAAAAAAGTGAAAATAGAAAAAGAACTCTTCGATGTCAAATTTGAGTCTTAAACCAAGTTAAGTCTGAAACTCGGCAATGTCTGAAGGCCAGCTAGGACACCAAATTTGTGGTTTTTATTCTTTACTTTATCTTAATTGTTAATATTCAAATGTACAAAATGTACAAATGGCTACAGTGCATGAAGCCGCTTATAACTGCACTGCCAATTACGAGAGAGAGAGAGAAAAAAAAAACACCATTTCCTGTGCCGGATCCGATCCAGCCATTGTTTAAGAATGAACTCGATATCTGCACTCTCCCTTGCTTAGTCTTGAGGATCGTGCTTTCCCACTATAACCGTAATAGGTCACTAAATTCAAGCGTCAAGCAGACAGACCTTCGGCCCTGCTGTGGTTAGACCACATTGACATAACTTAAGGCGGAAAATCCAAATCAAAACCGTAAAAGTCCTTCCCAGCCAATTACCAATAAGCAAAACTCTTTGGCCAGGAGGTGGAACAACAAACAGAGAAATTAGGCCGAGTTAATGGGTCAGAAATACATGTCAGGACTTTCAGTAACCAACCCCTGGGCTGTCCACCTCTGGTAGAATCAGGGCCATGAATGAACCTCACTAAGATGAGTAAACATACCCACCCTGGACAGGTAACGCAAACGACCACATGCAATTGTTTTTTTACAAACTGGCATTTGCACCAACACAGCAAATACAAAAGAAACCTTCAAGCTGCCTTACACATTAAAACAAAAAAATAGTCGCAAAGCCACTGTGCCCGTTTGGCCCATCGAAACATGGCCAAAAATCAAACTTGGCCTAGATTTTCATCCCATATACACACATATAAAATATGAAAAGGATCCGTCAAAAACCGAAGGTGCTACAGCACTGACGAGGCAAAAAGCTTACGGACGCACGACAGACCACCACGAAGGCATCTAACCACCGCATAAGGCTGATTGGCCAAAAGGCCAAGCAGGTTAATCAACCCTGATTGACCAAACTGCCCAGCTTCTGCGGCCCACAACATTCCAGATCCGGTCTGTTCATACACAGAAAGAGACTCAAAAAAGTCAAGGCTGATCAAGAACTACAGGTAAAGTCACACAGCAGCAAGAGTTCCTCCATTTCAGGATTGTATGTCAACTTCTGGACATAATCTTTAAAGGACATCAATAAAATCTCGACTGAAAATTCGTGCAAGGACCAGCAGCGAACACAAACTACAAGTGTCTTAATCCATCATTCTGAAGAGCGCCCAGTCTTCAAGTATACGAGCGGTGCTAGAAAAGTTTAAAGTTCAGTCAGATCGGTGCTGCCAAGGTAACCATTCAGAACAAAACCCAATATGCGGACCAGCCCTCTTGGACCAGAACTCTGGCTCGCCCCCAGTCCGGTTGTTTAATTAAATAACACATTTTTCTCCTCACAAAGTGTATTGAAAACTTCTGTCACAGCAAACAATGCGCCCCCCATCTTCACAGAATATACAGACTGTAGATCAAACTAAACCCCATATTTCGCCTGCATGTTTTATAAAGGGGGCTGCCAAATGCCTCGTGGCTAGAGTGTTTCACTGGGGAGCTTAATACAGATGACAAAAGGTCCGTGCAGCTGTTGGCCAGTGAGCAAGACTCAGAACTCTACACTGCTCCAGGTTAAACAGCCTTATCAACTATCTGTCGCTTTGGGTCAGCCAAAAAGTTGTAAACTACCCGAATAATTTTGTCATGTCCTTTGTTGACAGGTGTTGGAATACCAATACGAAGGCTGCAGATGGAAACAATTCAATTCGGTCACAGATCCTGCCCTGTGTTTTTATTAATTAATTTATTTTTTAACAGTCGAGAATATGTTACAAATTTAACACAAAAAATCTTTGTCTCATCTATTTACAGCTGACTACAGATTAAACGAAGGCTACCAGCTGTAGCGGTTATCTGGCTAGTGCGAACAACGATGGCCCTCAATGCAAGTGAAGGACAAACTCAGACTGTTAAACATTAAATTCATGGCAGAACTATGGCAACGGTGTGTTTCGCAGCTCAGAGGAACTCATAGTTTTATCACTGCGAGAAAAAAGTGATTTCCGACTAATTCAGCTCACACGCGAGTCAGTGTAGTTCCGAAACAACTTGAGGGGTTTGTGGTAGGGTTAAGATGCGCTCCAGTTATGAGCTTGCGAGGTATGGTAAACCCACCCTTAAATAGATTTTCACGTGAGAGGGCATAAATACAAACACATGGAAACATGGATTCGAGACAGATGAAGACAGGGCTGCTCCATACTGCCATATTGACATTAATAAAGCCATAATTCAAATCTAGATAGAAACACACGGACGCAAGGCCAACTAGATAACTCGGTCGCCACAGGGACCGAGTCGTGCATCTCCCCGATCCCCATAGATAACTCACAAATTTTTACAGCCGCAGAGTTACTGTTTTTACTCTGACATTAATGTGTGTGTATATATATATATATATATATATGTGTAAATGTGGCTCAAAATGAGCAGAAAACACAAAATCTGCAAAAAAAATTTTTTTCGACAAAATGGCCGCCAACGCCCATATTGGATGTCGGAAATTGCCGAGAATTGATCTTGAGCATTGCTAAATAAACATCTTTGACTATGCAAATTTAGAGAAAAAATCCTATAAACTTTGAAGCCTCCAGAGCCTGGAACAGAAAATCTCTGCGACGGCGGCCCCGGAACTAAACCATAGTATCTCCCGACTATCGTCGTCGGGGAGATACAATTACTACTTCACCAGCAAAATGGTTTGCATAGTTCACTCACAAATAACAAAATCATTTTCCTGACGTTTTTGTCCTGCCCCAACGTTCGCCTGGTTGAAATTTGTCCGTTTAGCCGCATCACTGAAATTCTTCACCTTGGCGAACAGGTCTGGTTGAACAACACTGATGATTCAAAACCAGGGAGCATAATGTGGCTCCAAAGTTCACAACTGCAATCAAACACACTTAATTAATGAAGAGATATTTGGAAGAAATTGCAGACCTCTAGTTACAGTTCAGGAAGGAGAAAAAAATGCTCCTTCTTCTGAAGCACCAGCCAGGCTTCTGCCTGTCTGTGAGCTCAACAGCAGAGATGAGCTAGGAAATATTGGTTACAGGGCTCTTTGTCCCCAGACTTTTCATCCCCAGACTTTTCGTCCCTGAATTTTGCATCCCCATGGACATTTTGACCCATTGTCTTTTCGTCCCCTATTGAGAACAAAACCACCACTGAAAGATGAACAGTCGGACGACAGACAGGTCACCATGATATAAGGGTTAGGTTTACAGTTAGGGTTATAATGCAGGAAGTGGGCAAAGCATTATTGGGGACGAATAATCCAGGGATGAAGAGTCGGGGGACAAAAAGTTCATGAGGACCAAACATCCAGGGATGAAAAGTCCACGGGGAGTCCAGGGACAAAAATCAGGGTAACGAAAAGCCCAGGGACGAAGAGTCCTAGAGCCTCGACATTAGCCCAGTCCTAATACAGTAACGTTTCTCTCTCCTGCTGTGCTGTTAGGCTAATGTACACATACAGGCCTGCGGAGGAAAAACAGCCTGACACACATTCACTTACCAATCGTGCCCAATCTGACCCAAAAAGGGCCGATTCCAGTGCAGGTTGTTGTTTCAGCTTGGTCCTAATATAAACCGCTTCAGCTTATTAACAAATCACAATCTTAAAGCAAGACCTTTATAAACACAATCCAGCGGTCATACTGCCAGAGTAAACAAAACCTGCAATTGCACCAGAACTTTCTGGGCAAGGCTGAACGCCCCTACCCCACGAGCCCACTGACCTCCGTTACGGTGCAAGGAAAATAACCTGGCCACTTAGCCTGACTACGCGCAATAAATGAAGGACACAACATGATGAGTTTAGCGGACTGTGTTTGTACCACCATCAATACGAGAAAATCGAATTTTCCGAAAAGCCCACTACTTAGTCAGCCACAATGCAATGAGTTCTGCTGAAGAGTAGAAGTAACAAGAGGAAATAGTATGAATTGAGCCACTTGTGTAAAATTAGCATGGGAACACAGTACTGTACATTAGGCTGACTGCAATCCACTAGTACAAGAACACAGCATGATAGGTTAGGCTGACCAAGTTCCCGTAGTATGAGGACACAATGTGATGGATGTGATAATGTGCACCTGGCAGTCATCTCTCTCTACTCAATTTATATCTAAAAGGGTAACAGAGTAAGGGATACGTGCTTTGTTAAAACACACCTGCCTGTGCACACCAAGAGTTCACACTCTCCCCACCCGACAGCAGAAAAACACGGCTGCTCCAGTTCACTGTGATGGAAGAGTCTCAAAGATACTGCTCTGTTCCCAAGCCCCCCCACACACACACACACATAACACAGATAAAAACACACACACACACACACACACTTTTTGACCCAGCTCTTGACAGCCCCCATACATGTGCAGCAGTGGCTTGGTCAGGTGAACTCACTTTTGTTGAACAACCAATGAACTCTGTTAAGCCCCCAAAGCACAATGGCTCTGACGTGCTGGGCAAAACGACAAAACACTTTAGCCAGCTCAAGCACTAAACAGTCTTCGGCCGCAGATAACATTACACACAGATTATGGGACCCGCTCATGGTCTTCGGCTGAAAGCCACAAATTACCTAAGAGAGTAAAAATGTTCAGAATTCAGGCTCAGCAGCCTCTAACTACATTTCCTGGTTTTGTAACCGTTAAGTTGCAGACCTTTCCTGAGATTAAGCACACTAGCTTGCACATGAGCCTGTTACGCACAGCTGTGGCTGTGATATTCAGAATACAGCGGCCTCAGACGCTGCCGGATGACCTGTCCAGTTGAGGAACTGGATCGTTCCCACGATCAGGTATCAAATCTGGAACTCCAGTGCCAATAGTTTATGACTGTAGCACAAACTTGTAGCACACAGGTTCCGATATAGAAGAACATAATATGGTTCTAGAAACTACCATCAATGACTTGAGTCCGCTGCAAATTATGGACAGAAACAAATTGCCAGGTCTTTGGAGCTCCGAGCACCAGGAAGTCCCCTTTAATAATGCGGCGAATGCCCAGTGTATGTGACTGGAATATGAGTCATGATTTTGCATCATTAACAATCTTTAGAAGATCTAAAGAAAACCTGAAGTCTTTGAGGTTGCCTCTGCAGGTCATTTATTACGAGGCAGAGAGAGTCGGTCTTAGCTCTCCAAACACCGTCGTGAACTAGCCTGCGATGCGACTGTTGCAAGACTATAGAAACAATTTAATTCCAACACGTGCATTCTGAAAAGGCTTGCGTCTGACTCCCGTGACTGAAGCCTGTGTATGTGACGCGATAATTCTGTGATGGAAAACCAGAGATTCTTACAAGAGACTGTCATTTATTTCCAAGGTGCTCCTTGTTGTCGGTAGAAGTCTGATTGTACACTGGGCGCAGATCCTTTTGTTAAGGACCCACATCATTAAAAATACTGTAAAAATAAATTAAGTCAGTTTATCAGAACAGTGGCCCCCACTGTTCAGTGTATCAGACACCCCACCAAAGGTTACCTTTGAAAACCCGCTAGGTTAAGTCATCAGACTATCATCTTCTACATTTCAGCATTTGAAATGTGGTTAGAAATTCCTGCCATTTTTTTTTTACATCAAAAACATGCCCGCTCCGCTCCCCGCTGTATATCCTCAGCCTAAGTGCCTTAATCCCTCCCATCTCCTTCCTCAACGCCCCACCTTCCTCTCCCAGGTACGTTACCTTTCACGTGCGTCAACAACAGAGTTCCAGCTGAAGTTAATCTACTCGTGGGTTAGGGTTTCCGATACATGTAATTGATCGTGGCGCACCGCCACGGCAAAATAAAAACCGCCAGGCGACTTCACATAAACTCCAAAAATCCTAAGGACAATTAGGTGTCGCCAGTTCTCCTTGTTAAGTTAAAATGAGTGCTAATAATTCTTGACCTGTTGTCAATCGTTTTGCTTGATGAACACGTTTTCCAATAAATAAAAATTAGCCATCGGCAGTAAAACGCGCTGCTTTCTTCTTAATGCAATGTGTGCAATGATTAGAGAAAAAATATTTTGTTCACTTTGCAAAACGATAAACTCCGATGTTAACTTCTGTGTTTGCCGTGAGCACATCCTGCTCTACCTAATTGTATCTTCATGACTATTTAATTCCAATTCCGGAGTCCGGAGTCATAATCGGTTTTCATATTATATGTGAAATCCACCGTCACGCATGTGAAACTGATAAGCCTCCGTGCACAGACTTCAATTATTACATCGCCTACATGCTGATTAATGAAAACTGGCCACACCTGATAATGCTGGGTTTTGACCTGACGCTGAAGCCCTCCGCCAGTTTCAAAAAATCCTGGACGAAACCCTGTGGGTGGTCTTCATTTCACGTCAGACAGCTCTTTGAACCAGGGCCAGTAATATGTCAAATTTGCTTTCGCGTCATTACCAACTGACAGCTCCATTCCATGTGCGTGAAGAAACTGTAGTTATGTAATCTAAGCATTTTCGATTTGTCAACAATTAAACTAAATTCTAACTGTTGTTAAACTTGCGTGGTGGCTGCATGTCGTGCCTAGTTTTGTATGTAACTGCCATTCTCAAAGTTGCTTAGCTTTCACGCTTTACTTTTCCATACTCATTGGGTACTTCATTGCAAAATCAGTTCAGGCATATTTAGAGATTGTTGTGAGGTTTGTTTGCCAGCCAATCAGGGCAGAGCTCATCATCACGGGGGGGGGGCGCTCAAAATAGCCCGTTTGTCAGGAGGAGAAAATGAAAGGCTGTGAATGGCCTAGAAATAATAGATTTGTATGGTTATTGTGTCAAAATTTTTTTATAAACATCCCTTCTGAACATCCATTAATTATATCACTTGCCCAATAAATGCTTTAATATCGGTCCTTTAACATTACTACTTTATAATAAGGTCACATGGACGGGTATTAACCATTGAGGTTATTACACTATCAATAATGTACAAATGTTTTAATTATGGAAATAGTATCTCACTAATATATTATTTAAGGATTGTTCACAAATTTGCAAAGCAGGGGATAATTTGGCAAAGAAAATATGCTTTTTAAAAAATATGCATATTCATCACCATGTAGTCATTACCATGAGTGATGTACGGACCAACTATATTTGTATTTATCAAACTTCGCCTTTATTAACATCCGTTCATATCAATTTATGTGAACATTATTTATAAGTGCTCCCAGCGCTCATCACCTGCACACAAAATGCATTCACACACACACACACACACACACACACACACACACACCTGCACCGTCAGCACTCAGCAGCATTCATTAAAGGCAGCCAGAGTCTGGGATCAAAGCTAACCGCAAAAGGTCCAGTCGCTGGCAGCATATTAAAAACCCAAGTCTAGTTAGCAATACAAACGGTAACATTCACTGTCTTCAGGCAGAGGATGTTCTAATCCTTCAGCCATTCCGGCTCCCAGTCGGGAAACTTAATTCCATGCTCTGCCAGGGCTGGGCAGGTGGCTCGCACAGTTTAATACAAAAATCCTATTTTCTGCTGTGTAAATGCTGCAGCCTCCCCTTGTAGAGAAAGCCACTGTAATTAGTGGTGGGACAGTAATCTTGCGGTAGTAAAAATAAATAAATAAATAAATAAAACTTAAAGGGGAAAAAACAAAGCTAAGAGAAAACCAAACATGCGCCATGTGGTAAACAACAAAACTGTAAAGGCCCTCTATCTTCCTCAGTCATAGAAAACATGTATTTAGAGCAGCGCCATTTACAAGAGACAGTCAGTGATGAGTCAATGTTTTCTTGAAGAAAAATACAGAGCAAGTCCCTATCGCACCAAAACACCCCTCCAAAACCCTCACGGAACTGCAACATTAAAGCTGCTTTCACACCGGACGCGAAACGAATCTTTCGCACGACAGATTACATTCGAAGTTAATGCAAAGACGCGAATAGTATTCGCGTCTTTGCATTGACTTTGAATGTAATCTGTCGTGCGAAAAATTCGTTTCGCGTTCAGTGTAAAAGCGGCTTAACTCTGTCAGCAGCACAAGCAGGAAAATACTGCTTTGCTGGAGCACTTTCATTCATAAAAACAGTTCATCATCCCAGGGTGAGTTTAGATCCCGCTATAATAGGGTAAAATGGATGGATGAGGGCAATAATTTTACATCTTAGGCCTGTATTTTCAGGCTCTATTAACTGATGTAGCACGTGTATTTTTAGATAATTACGCTGAGTTTACGCACTCGTTTTTAAACAAGAAACGTTTCCAGGATGAATTCTGTTACTGACAGATGGGACAGACCTCTTGAAATGCTTCCCGGTTCACTAGAGGTTAATCTGTTTCTATTCTTAACACTGCTGCTCCACAGAAAGTGTTGCTCCAACATTACAGCCTCCAAGCTACAGCCAAGAGCCATAATGGGGAGCCACTTACTAGAAGTATCTGGAAGGAGGGCAGTGCAGCAGCAATTCTGATATCAAAGGTCATTTTTATGGCAATTACTGCTAAAAATGCTGCCAACTCAGAAACAGACTCTTTCAGTTCAGGGAAAATTACCAATGAAATAATGGGAACTAACAGAATCTTTTGCATTTTGATGAATGCGGAAATTAATCTTTACCAATGGCAAGATTGCGAGTGTAACCAATAAAAAGACAAAATACGCAGCACGCTGCTTATTTATTATTTGAAATTGTAGATGCTGCTATCTTAATACAAACATCGACAGCATCTCGCGTGCACACACACACACACGCCTGCACATGCACGCACGCACGCACGCACATACACACACACACACACACACACACACACACACACACAAAAAGCAAAACCTGGTAGCCATCAGCGACAAAAAGAAGAAGTCATTCATCAGAGGCAGATGTCACTTTAAATGTTTAACAAAGAAGAGAAGGAGACTGCTGGGGCCACCTGCCAAGGCTGACCCCCCCCAGCCAGCCACTCCCCACTACGTTAAAAGAAAGAAGAAGAAAAGGACACCCTGGCTCCACCCCGCCCCGCCCCCGCTGTCTCACTGCCCTGCAGGCTGATTACAGAGTCCCTGCTACACTACAGCTCCCCTCACAGCAAGGCCCAATCACACTCACTCACACATTCAGTCCCACTGTCCGCACAGTCACCTGGCCCCCCCGCCGCAGCACAGGATCCAGGAGTGTGCGTGCGCAGTGTGTACATGTACACATGCCCCTGTGTGTTTGCGTGTCCGTAAGCTACTGTGAATGCGGTGTGCCTGGGTATGTTTGTGTGAGAGAGAGAGAGAGAGAGAGAGAGAGAGAGAGAGAGAGAGAGAGAGAGAGAGAGAGAGAGATGCAAGAATTCACAACAGTCTCTCTCCTGGGGCAAAAGAACGTTTTCCAAAATGAAAACTGAAAAAAGAAACCGACACACTCGCACCTGACAGCCCACAAAACCAGGAAGTGAAGAGCGACAGAGTCACTTGAGTTTACGCAACGGCCTCCAGCGGAGCGCGTAACAGCTCAGACAGACAAACAAGCGAAGTCGACCTGCCTGCTCCCCTCCTGCAAACCGCAGCACAGCCTCATCACAGAGATCAGATGCAGGAGGAAGGAGAGGCCAGTAAAGCGTTGGTTTAAGAGTAAAACCTGAACAGAGGCCTTTACAAGCCGAGTCACCCCGTCAGAACACACAGACAGGGTCTCTACGGGAACAGGCCAGCGAATCACAGCGTCACAGCAGCACTCAAGTCCAGGCAGTAACTCAAGAACCAGTACAAAAGGCTTAACTTGAAGGAAAAAATGATGAGGCGAAAGAACAACACCTCCACAGGATGACGCAAGGGAACAAAATACTCCACCTCCACGCACCACAAAACGTGCCCGCGCTCTGCAAATGAAACCCAGAGCCAAACAGGAACTGTGGATGAACCTGCATTTCTAAAGGCTGATCGTGTGTCAGTCTGACCCCTGGCCAAAATAACTATAATTTGACATGAATAATGTACATACCGGGACAAAAGTTAAGCACCACCTACGTCTTAAAACAAGTTCCACTTCACTTTAAAGGACTAAATTAATAACTTCTGGAAACATTGCCAAATTCTTGGGAAATCTGGCTTGGACATACTGTTCCTGGCATGAAAAATAAGACTGAAAAGATGATGACCTTTAATTCACTTTTTATGACCTTTTAAAGAAAGTGTATTTTTTAAACATTTAAAATGCTGTTAAAAGTATGGGCCTACTGTCCTTTATGGAGATCTGTGTTTCCAAAAAAAAAAAAAAAAAAAAAAAAAAAAAAAAACTGTCCCATGAAATCTGAACTTAATTGGAAGAAACAGGATCAACATCTAAGATGAAACCTAAGTTTACAAACATACCACCCAACTGCTAACATTCAGCACATGCAATGTGGCACAGTTCACGACAAAGCTTTGTGAATGAGAGATGCACGTTGGAATGCATGCCAAGACCTTCATGTGAATATACAGAATTTCAGGACCTGCCAATTTTTGGACAGTTTCATTCAGAATTTGGTGGTGGAGTATTACTGCGCAGGTGTATATGTTAGGACTTTAAAATAATGTGATCATTCATACTACTAAAAAAAAAAATAAAAATCCTCCATACTGTGAGTGTGTGTGGAGGGTGCGGGCGGGGAGAGGGGAGTGCAGTGTTGCAATGCAGTGTTTCAAGTGTTGCAGTCCCCATCGTCATGTTAAATGCAGTATCCCCAACATTAAAAGTCACCCATTTCTTCATACACAAAACCAGGTTGAATATTTCCGCCTTGTTTGGTAACCCGGTATGACGTCACAACATGCAATTAGAAAGCTCTGCATTCTAATAAACATTCTAACGCATTCATTCAAGATGGAACAACACCGTGAGCCTAAAAGAACAGAGTTCTAGAATACATAACATGATACAGAATTCCATCCCCATTAGAATTCTGAAAAAGGAAAAAAAAAAAAAACCCATTCAAAAGGCCTGGCAATCTCTTCAAAGTAAAGTTGGGTCAAAAAGTTAAAGCTATCGAACACATCTACCTCAGTGCAGATTTTAAGTAAGGGGCCAGTTTGTGTTTACATTTTTCATGCTGCATGTTGCCAACAACAATTTCACCCCCAAATCTCCCTCCACCCCCCCAAGATGCTATCGCGCAACAGGATGTAGCATTGCCACTTCCTGTTGCAGCTGCTGGAAAGTTCTATGCGTAGTTTTGGGATTCCACGCCATCAGTAGCTGGGGGAGACAGGAAGGAGCGGAGAGTGTGTGCCGGTGAGTGGATGTTAATTTAGAGTTTTATGCACTCCAGCGACACTCTCCAATGCCAGTCATGTGCAGCAGCGGTCTCCGTCAGCCTCTGCAAATTCTTTCAAACAACAGCCAAGCTGCGCCACAGAACAAGGTCCGCAATCTAATATCCAATCAGCAACTATAATGGCTTCACTGCAGATGTACTACAAGCACCAGACTCCATGATCATTTGGACTTCTTTACAGGATATTGATTCAGATACAGATTTCTTGAATCTCTTTTTCCAATAATCACACTCAATATTCCAACAAAAGGCAAGAACTGACCATAAAGTAAAAGCAAAACAGCAACAGCTGTACAATTCTATAATCTGAACCTTCTCATAAAGATCTTCAAGTTACACTGGGTAAGGACATGGTACCATCTCAATAAATTGCCAAGAACATCGATATAGAGGACAACCGAGTACCGTAGTGCACAAGTGTAATTCTGAACTCCTGAATGGCCGTACAGACGGTCCTGTGCGTGCGCTTCCGTGTGTGTGTGTGTGTGTGTCGCATTGGATGGACGCACGCTTGTGTGAGCGCATGTTCGTGCAGATGCATACGGACTTGGGAATCACAATGTAAAGCACGTTTTCACTCCTGAAAACACACCCAGAGGCCTCCAGTTCATCTGGCAACAAACCTGCATTTGATCAGAGCAGGTAATTACGCCACAGCACCACACCCATAACTGCAGATTTTTTTTTTTTTTTTTTTTTTTTTTTTTTTTTTTTAAATCACAGGCACTGCCAGGCCTCCAGTCCATCTGCAGCTCAGCTTACGTTCCTCGAGAGAGGTCCAGATGAGGCAATGGGTTACCTGGACTAGGATAAACATTACATTAGGATACATTTTTAATGCCTACACGACCTGCCCAAGGCGTGGCATGAGCTTTACCTTGCCGTGAGTCCGCTCTCGATAAACACAGACAGACGGTGTTGACTGAAAGCTTTCCATTAAATCTCGATTTAATTGTCTTGGCTACAGAGAAGTAAAGCATACTGAATCCTGCCTTATTGGACCTGTTGTGCTCTGAGGTCATTAACCGTTAGAGCGCTAAATGCAACCATTATTACTCAGGGATGGGAGTTCAAAGCTGTTGAAAACCTATCATGAGGCGACTTGTTTAAGAAAAATAAAAATAATAATAATTAAAAAAAAATTAGATGTATTTTTTTTTTTTTACTTTTTAATTTCAGCACTCTAAGGGTTAAACACTTCAAATACACTGCCCAGGATAAAAGCACCAGTCAAATTCATCATAACAAACTCAAGTGCTTTGTTTACGACCATAAACCCTTCCACAGCACTGCATCCCAACCTTGGATTAAACACTCTCTCCGCACCGAAGAATGAGATTACAGTTGGGCCGATAAGCATTTGAGCACCGACAATTTTCACCATTTTGGCTCCGCATGCCATCAAAGGGGATTTACAATAAACCCATCAAGACAGGCTTGAAGTTTAGGGTTTCAGCTTTAAGGGTTTTGTCAAAAATGTGGTACGAGCCATGTAGGAATCACAACCATTTCTACACGCAGCCACCCTCCAAAATTTTAGGAGCTAAGAAGTATTTCAACAAACCAACATAATCCTAAATTTAAAATGCTCTCTTCAGTTTTTAATAATCAGTTTAGTATTCAGTTGCAAATCCTTGGCAGTCAATAACTGCCCGAAAAGTGGAACCAACTGTGATATCCGCAGACGTCGAGTTTCTTCCCTGGTCATGTTCTGCCAGGCCTTCACTGTGGCCGTTTTCAGTTCCTGCCTGTTCTTGGGGCATTTTTTTTTTTGCCATTTGCTTTTTCCTTTAAAAAAAGAAAGTCTTTGTTTGCTTTCCCATTATGCTTCAGGTTATTGTTCATCTGTTCAGTAAAGTGATGTGTCTGTGGGCAGTCACAACAGCAAAAAAACCAAAAAAAACAAGGGAACCAGTATCACTCAGCATTACATGCCCACGCCACTACACTACCTCCACTGTGCTTCAAAGATAAAGTAATATGCTTCAGATTATGAGCAGTTCCTATGATTCTCCATTGTCTTTTATTCCCATCATTCTGGTTGGCCTACAAGCTGACTTTAGTCTTCTCTATCCACAGGATGTTGTCCCATGCACATGCTTTTTTAAATGTTCCCTGGCAAACTTCCTGTTCTTGAGGCCAACCAATGGCTTACATCTTGTACCAAACCCTCTGGATTTACTCTGGTGAAGCCTACTCTCAATTCCTAGCACCAACAAAAACAGGTTTCTCTCCTGGATAGTGTTCTTTCTGTCTAATTGTTTAGGTGTTTTTCTTCTTCACCAGGGGTGGAATTCTTCCTTTATTCTCCATAGTTGCAATACATGGTCTTCCATCCTTTTGGTGTTCCTGAGCTCACAAGCAACACTCGATCATGAGACTGTAGCAAACGGTTGATCTGCCCACAACTAATTTATTTTGGCATTTCTCAATTTGTTTTGTTTTGATTTGACTCTCAGGGCAAAATATCGAGAGATAACAACAGATTCCTTATTAATGCCACGCTTGAAATCAACTCTTGACCTTTGACCCCTTTACGTGTAAATGAAATTAGGGAATAGCACATACCTGGCCATGGAACAGCTGAATAGTCAACCGTCTTACACTAATCACTTGATTTGGAGGTGGATACCCACGAATTAAACCTAAAACTATGCACTTTGAGCCCATAAGCATGATCAAATTTCCTCTCAAATATGCAGTGGATAATGCGATACAATAACTGTACCCAAATATTTTTGGACCTAAATTTACAATATGCGTGTGCTCCAGGCAGCCATATTGAGGACAAATAGTTGATACTTAAGCAAGCAATGGAATGCAAGTTCAGAGTTCATTATTTCATAATATAAATTTTAATTCACAACAAAAACCTAATACTTAGATAATTTTTACTTTTTTTTGTTTTTAATTTTCCCCTTGCCTTTACCATTTTACTTCAGCATTTTAATCTCACCCATTTCTCACTCTCATCTCTTTAAACCTGCAGTAAATGCATTTAGTTCTAAGCAACTAAAGTATTCACATTTTTTATATTATTCTACAATCATCATCATCATTTTTGGTCACTGCATGAAGCGCAAAGTAACTTTATATGAGAAGTAAACTGTTGTTGTTGTCAACAACAACAGCTACAACTTCTGGGTTATCAACAAACCAACGCACTCTGAGAAGTCTGCAACAAATTTTGCTCTCGATCACAACGCCAGGCACACGCTGCGTTGAGCGCTGCGGTTAAATCTTTGACAGTTTCGATGTTCATGTTCTGAGCCCGTGTGGATTTGTATCTGCGATTGGGACAACAGGCTAACTGAAATACTGGATTCAGAGCTTGGAGACATTTAGCTGCGATGACAGGACGGACCTGTTCTGTAGCGATTGCTTCCTCTCGCGGGAAAGACAGTGCAGCGTTCGGCAGTCAGGTCTTGACCTGCTCATGACAGACTGCACTATGCAAAGACATGCAAAACAGAGGATGAACCCAACACACAGAACTGAAGTGCACAGCTGCAGTGTAACGCACACGCAATCACAGCACACAGACTCAACGCACAAAAAAGTCAACTGTTTACATTTATAAAAGGGTGGCAACCCACACCAAAAGCGTAAAAACCAATTGCATTCAAACAGCTGAATTCATTAGCTGACTTCATCAGGTCAATGTGCATTAATGAACACTTCTGTAGATGCATCACAGTTGACCAGGGAGAATAATATTCTTCTGCAAGCCTATGGATACTGTATGTGCAGATTTAGTGGATTTTTGCAGCGGAAACCAGAAGACCCAGTGGAAATTCACACAGACAATGGAAGAACACGTGGATGCCGAATGGGGAGTGACAAGGCCTCGAATCGATGACTTCAGACCACAGTCTCATCTTACACGTACAAAAGATAATTCTGCAGCGCACCGACTTTAATGACAACATCAACAAACGACACTCGCTCTTAAAAAAAAAAAAAAAAAACTTTCAAAAAGATGGTAACAACATCAACTTCCTCCACGCCCCTGAAAACCAAACACACCAAGAAGCTCACGCACATTATTACAGCTAACCGAACAACCCCCGAGTCACGAAGTTACCCGGAAAATACGTTGCATGCCAAGGATGCTTAAATCCCATACATTTCCTAAACAGCAGTAAATCTACAGCTGGTTGGCTCCAAACAATCCACAAAGCCACTTCTGTGTATGGGCAGGACACAGTCAGCAGCGGATGGTCTTCGTTAGCGCGTTACATAACCCCCCCCCACTGCCCGCTCGCCCCCCCAGGTTTTGCTGCGTAGGGCCAGAAAATAAAAACCAGCTGCACAACACACCAGAGTCAACAGTGCAGCATGAATGGAACCAGGCCTCCCAGCGACTTAACCAGCAACAGCACCATCGCTCTCAGGGACACCTACACTTTTAGACCCAACTCTGGGATCTACAGGAGCATTTCTCTGCTTACATACATTACGTGCCAACTAAAACAATAATGGTACAATCAACTGGAATAAATTCGAGTGCTCCAAATTTTTCAATTTCTAAAACTTAGCATAGAGCTCCTTTTACGCTATAAGGATGCACCGTAATGGCTTACAAACAGAAGAGGGCAACCAAAAACAAACAAAACCCAGACAGCCCGGTCTCCAGCAACCCCAAAAGCCCGCTTCTCCCCTTTTTTGCACATTACTTGGCCGATACTGTCACCATGGCAACCAAAATCGATAGGCGTCATAACTGAAGTATAATACATGTCAACACCAAGTATGAAAGTAATCGGTCTAAAATGACAGCCTGTACAGCGTCCACAAGGAAGTGTCTATGGACGCGGTGGCGGCGGCGGAGACGACACACGTGAATCCATAGTAGTCGCCCAACTTTGTCCGGCGGCTACAATTATAAGGTTGCAGGCTTATATGATACAGCAATTGTCCAGAAATAATAATTTTTTTTGTTTATTACTTTTTTGGGGCGTTGTCATCTTTCTGCAGATGATGACCTTATCAATATGGCAGACATGCAAGGTTCAGCTGAGCTGGGGGGGTGGGGTGGCGGTGGGGGGGAGAGAAACAAACAAAAAGTAAAAGAGCAAAGAGGCAGAATGAACACAACCCCATGTACAGTCCTTTCAGGCCGGGTTTTAGGCTGTGGGTACAGTAAGCAGAGAGGCCCTGGAATGTCCTCATATCTGCACTGATACATGTGCCACACAGATTTGAGATCCTGGCGGGGCTTACTGGAGTTACGCAAGGACCTAGAACAGTGCAACGCTCTCCAGTCACAGCCCCCATTATAACTGCATTTGCTCCAGAAAATGGATGTGTGCTAACTGGAGCACTACTAATTAGGATGGCTCAGTGTGCTCCAAAAACCTTCAGTGCAAGAGCTTACAGTATGTGCTCCTTGGAAAAATATGCAAGTTCACTGCAGAGCCCCAATCCTCAAAACTGGCCCGAGCGGCAAGAAGTACTGCCCATTATGTATTACTGAACCAAAAAATTCTGAGCTCTGATAAGCTAGAGATTTAACTCATTTTGCCTGGAGTTTCACAAAGCAGAATTAGACACAGTTAAGTGAGCAGGATAACTGCATTTGGGAAAACCCAGCATCCCATGCCTTCAAAACCTGGAACTTTGACTAAAGTAAAGAACTGTTCTGGGGGCCTGTTCCACAAAGCAGGATTACTCAGTTAGCTGGATAATTGTACCGAGTAAAAGCTGGAAACCTCTCAAATCTGGAACGTGGACTGAGGCCAAAAAAAGAGCGCCGTTTTGGGGTTTACTCAGAGCAATTATCTGGCTAACTCTGTCATCCGGCTCCGTGGAACAGACCTAAGGTTTTACCCAACACAATGATCCAGCTAACTTTGTAATTCTGCTTAGTAAAAACACCCAACTGGTGCCCAACGTCTTTATAAGACCTGATTCTTCTAGGGGAATGATGAAAAATAGCACTACTAGTTCTGCTGGTCTCGAGGGAAAGGTCTGTATAGAATGCAGAACATAAACCACGACCTGCATGGAGCAGGACAACTGACCCACAAGAAGAGAAAAACCAGCCATCCCGCAGTGAGGAGCCTTAACATGTGATCTCACTCAAGACCAATGGCCCCCGAGCTGGGCGATACGGCCCAAAATGTATATTACTGCACATTTTGAATTTTAGATGGTAACGATATGCATCATGGTGCACATACACACCCCCCCCTTATCTCAACAGAACGAGCAACAAAAACATCGCAAGACTCGGATAATGCTCCAGATACTGGCCTGTTTGGGCCAGTGGAAGAGAAAGAAAGAAAGAAAAAATAAAAATAAATAAATAAACAAACAGGCCTGAACCAGTCGCCTGGCAACCCAAGACCAGTGGGCCCTCCATATAGAACAGCTTCAAGTATAAAACTTAAGCACTGATGGTAAAATGCTCTCTGTACTAGTGCAGATGACAGAGCCAAATTTATCCAGAGCAATGCATTTCTGCTGCCACATTGTTCATACAAATATAATCGCCCACCCCGAAAAAGCACGCAAGTAGATCTGCATGGGGAAAGAACATTTCAGTCCTCTCCAGTATGGCTGCCAGTCTCCAGCCCACAGCGGAGTCTTCCGGAGTTTTCATCTATAGGCCCCGGCTCTCCAGGTCGGCCCATGCTGGGGCCTCTGTGTGTGTGTGTGACAGAGGAGTCTCTGGGGAGATGATGATTCTCTTTCCCCTCCATCTGCTGTCCCGTGTGTGTGTGTGTGTGTGTGTGGGGGGGGGGCTCTATACTTCAGCCAGACAGAAGGATAGAGAGAAAAGGGGAGGAGACAGATAGATGAGAAGAATAAAAAGCAGAAGTTGAGAGAAAGAGCTTAGCAATAAGCCACATCCGGAGAGAGGAGCACGAGAGGAAGCCGAGCAGCACTGTGCAACGTGCGCGCGCACACACACACACACACACACACACACACACACACACATACACACAAGCAAAAACACACCAAGCACACTGTCCCTGCACATACAACTGCATGCATTCCCAGACAGCGGAGACTTTCAGACATTTTGTAATAAAATGCAAACAACTCCACCCTCATTTTCAACCAAGAGTGAGACACAGCACTGGAGCCATACTATATCAGATCAAGAGTAACCCGACAGGAAATGAGACAAGACTGTCCCTAGAGATCCCTCATGCACAGCACCTAACTTAACCAGAGAACCCGCATTTTAAGGGTGTTCTGATCATTTAGATGTTTCTGGAATGAAGCATCACCATTATTAGGCAAAATAAGGACCGCAAATACTTTTTAATGCATATAATTCAGCACTGGGCATATTTGTACATTTTCTTGGGCACAGCAAGGTTCACCGCTCAGTACCTTGCATGTGAATTCATGCGTTTATAGCTAGAATCTCCAGGCAGGTGTAGTACTGTACCATTAAATAGTGCCATGAATTGACTGTTTTAAAAAAACTTGCCATCTTGCTTGAGGTTGAGAAGCGGTATCTGCTGAAAACACAAGGAATTTTAGAATCAAACAACAGTGGCACCAGTGGGTACAAAACACGTGAAAATGTAGGCACACAATCCGCATTTCAGTTTCTAAGACTCACTCTATTCATCTAAAACAAGATGTACTAGTCCTTTAATTTTTTAAAGGAATTCAACATTTACAAAAGAGACATTTCGGTTTTTCTTTAAACCTTTACAGATCAAGTCCACCAGCCGAGAGTCAAGAGACAAGACATTCAAGTTAAAGCTAAAATAATAAAAAAAAAAAAAAAAAAAAAAAACACCTATAAAACAGGAAATGGACACAGGAATGCCCCGAAAATCCCAGTTTAGAAATTAAATGAAAAAAAAAAAAAAATCCACACACACGCACACAAAAAAAAAAAAAAAAAATTAAAAACAGTCCAATTCAGCTCATAGAATTTCACAATTTAGTCATTAGATCCACATATTTGTCAACTCTAACACAGGGTCATCCGAGATAAAAGGGAAAGAAACCTTCAGTTGATTTCAAAAGCACCAGACAGAACACAGAGCGCATCACTTCCTCTCTGTGCAGGGTGGTTGAGCAGAGTAGGCCTTGGTACCATTTTACTGCTGTGGCCAACGCTACCAGGAAGTGATGCGGATGTGCAAATCAGAGCAGGTTGCCTGGTATCTTCCCTCGCAGGAAATCTTCTGAACGCAGACAAGTTTAACTGGACTACTCCAAAATGAATGCAGATTGCCATTGCGAACAATTGGGTAAACAATCCAAATCTGCAAAACACACCCCAGCTCTTTGCAAGTGCACACACACACACACACACACACAGAATGAGAATGAGGCCGTTCCGAGAACAATGCTTGCAGAATACTTTTCCTGGCTTGCCGCACAAGCCACATCAGCGGAACTCTCTTACAATCAAGAGGCACTTCATCGCTGCACCACTGTCAACTTCACTAAGGCCAACAGTGTCGCCGTTCCCATTGAACAGGCAGAGAACCGGCCTCCGATGTTTCGAAAACAATCACACTTGTATTTAACAAAACAATCTGACGGCGATAAAAGGCTACAACAAAAATGGTGATGAGTCAATTTACAGCTACAGTATACCACATTTCTGGAATAGAGCAGGAATTCAAAGTGATGGGCATTTACCTAGCTGTTTAAGTGGCTGGTAGAGCAGACAATACAATGTGCCACAAATAGAATTACCCAGGTAGCTTACAACATTGCTGACACACAATCCGGCAGGAGATAAACTTTCATGAGCGGCTCAACAGGTAAAATTGCAGGAACCTGATCTACCTGACGGAAACAAAACGGGAAGTGCTGCATAACCCAGGGACACTTACACCCTCCCACCCCGAGGTGGCGTAATAACCAGCTATTAATGGACCAGCTGGGCAAACAGCCACGACTGGAAAAGCTTGAATTCAATACTAGACCGTGGGGCCCATTTGTGCACTACAACAAATCCTGGACAGCCAGACCCACCTGGTGCCGCTCAACTAGGCTTCAATTCCAGGTATAAACTCCAACTGGCCGCCCACTGAACAGTTATGTTGCAGGAAATTGTTGATGACAGACATCTTAAGGGGTCATTTTATGTCCATGTCACAGTTAAGCATTTCACTTTTGTGATCTATGTACAAACATTCGCATTTTTTAATCGTCAAAAAGCACCTAGTTACAGCTGTATAGGCTGTGTGTGCAGCACCTCAGGCTCACTCAGCCTGAAACCAACAGTTTTGGTCCCTGTCTCTTTAAGGCCCCCCTCCCTTAGGGTCCACTCTGTTGTGATTGGACAGCTGCAGTTCAGGAAATAGGCCTTGGTTAAATGAAGGGATCACAATACCAGGTTAGTATTTCACTGCCGAGTCATAGTGATAAAAAAATATTTTAACTACTGATTCTTCACTTATTCTCCTTAAGGAAGTACAAAGGAATTTACATTAGATGGGTTTCCATCCAAATATATCGCAAATTTTAACCGAATTTTCAGAAATTCGGCAAAACAAAATGCTAATTTATGCATGTTTCCATCCACTACTGTTATGCGGATATTTGGAGTTGGTTCATCGAGATAAGCAATGGGTGGCGCTAATTCTCCATCCGTGTGACAGCATTCCACTGCAGAAGAAGAGGGCGCAACGTGATGACGTAGTTACAGGCGCGTCTTTCAAACCTCAAAGCAAACAACAGCAACAGAGGAAAGCTATGGATCAAATGGAAGAAATATCACAATTATGCCCTCTTACAAGAGTATTGATTACAGCGCTGTGCGCGTTCATAATCGCGTTGAAAGCATAGATATACATTTAGAACACTAGATCACTGATGATGTCATATTTACAATATCCAAAGTGAAGCACCCGACCGCCATATTGATACACCCAACGTCTTCATAAACAGGAATGATTTCCCATGAGGCCAATTTCAAATAAGTCAATATAAGCGTTAAAATGCAGAGATGTGCGGCTGCCTTTTGCAGCAATATTCATTTGAAGGGCTGTAATAAAACGTTTCATGCGTAAGTTAACGTAGAAACGCAAATTTGTCACTTTAATAGAAAAATATTGCGTTCGCGTGCTCGCTAGCTAATTAGCCGTCCCTATGACTTGAATAGACCGCTGACTGAAAGCGAACGCTAGCGATTGATAACGGTCACCAGTGAGCTACCTTGGTACCGTTACCGTCGCGGGGACTACATTGAATTAGCAGTTAATAAAATTAACAAGGTGGCTAACAAGCCAACTACTCATAATTTATACTCAACGACAATACTTCTTACCTGTATATAATATTTAAAACAGTGGGCAAGTCGCTTTGTTTGTTTATACAGAGTTCCAAAAGACAAGGAGGGGAGAAAGGCTTCGCTGTATTAGAAATCAGGATAAAAAAACTTTTCTCCATCCCCTCGATCCGTGCTGTGCAGTGATCATTTTTGAGAGCAGTGTTTTAATGGGACAGGGGCAAAGATGAAGCTTAGTAAAGGAGTAGCCAGAGTTAACTAGCGCTTCCTTTTAACAACGTTGGTATTGGCCACATGATTCAATACGAACAATTCGGTTGACGGCAAATATGCTCAACCAGGGTACAATGAAGTGAGGAAACCAGACAGTAATTTGATAACGTATACAAACATTCATCAACGTTTCTCATAACAACGAAAGCGTACAAGCAATTGTCTTACCAAGGGGTCATTAAAAGCTCGATCGGTCACGTTAACTTTAAAACTTTCCTGCTCGCACTTTAACGTTGACACCGAGTCACATTTCGATCTTCCCTATAGTAAGTGTGCCGCTTTCCATCCTCCAAAAAGCACATATTTAGGGAGACAAAATGTTGCTCTGCACAGCGATACCAAAATAACACCGACTCGCACGCAAGCATTTTTGAAATTGTAATTTTAAAGAGGAACTATGCAGGATTTGTACCTTAACTCTGCCACATTTTTACCTTAATTAAACAGCTTTGGAGTAATTGTGATGGTTTAATAAATGGCTTAACTTGTTATGAGGGAGAATGGAGGCTCTCTGCCTTCACGTGCGTGTCACTTATTGCATCTCTTGGCTGAAAAACAACTTTGTAAGGTCTGGGCCGCCGCCCCGGTGTCCCAGCTCTCGTTTTGGCGCACCGCGACACAAACGCGCCCCGTAATCCATAATCTCGTTTATGGCAGATTAAACTACACAAATATACACGCTGCATCGTATATGATATATAACGTTATCAACCGCTCCATTGATTGATTTCTTACTGGCTTCGTTGTAAACAAATGCATATGGCCAGGAGGAGGGTTAGCAAAACAGCGGAAAAGCGACCGGACTTGCATAGTTCCTCTTTAAAGTAGGCGAAATGAATGGGAGTCTATGGGCGAACCCTATCAGCAATCTAGTTATATATCTCGAGGGCTTAGAACCAGATGTGGCTATGTCCAAATTCCTACCATAGCCACTCGTGGTTCTGAGCCCTCGATATATGGTCGAAAGGCACCCAGAGACGAAGAGAGTTTGCAGCGGCCTATGTCACGTGATTATGAGCGTCATCGTTTATTCGCTTCATCTGTTTCCAGAGCACTTATTTGCATTTTCCTTTTATCGATACACCAACTTTTCCACCTCCCCCAAGCGTAAAACTTTTTTTGCGATATTTGGAATTTTTTTCGAATTTTCAGTTTCCATTCCGAGTTTTTAATGCGCAAATTGAAAATGCGAATTAAAGCAGGTGGCTGGAAACCCAACTATAGGCGCTGAAAAAAAAAAATTAATTTAAAAAAGTGCTTTCTCGATATGGTGATACAAACTAACCTAACTCTTTCGAGCCTCGTCCGCGTTACCTAGTTTTGTTTAAGGGCATGCCACACAAGCTGTTAGATGAAAATTATGCAAATCTTATATTGTGATGTAGCAAAGCTACAGAAGAAAAGCCTGGGCTATAAATGAGGCATTTCAGGCAGTTTAGAAGCAGTTCCTGTTGGAGTGAGTGACTCCCTTTGGCGTGGACTACGGACTTAATCACTTCGCAGACGTGCTACATGCACAAAAAGCTAATTAACACGTGAAAGGAAAGGGGAAAACCCAAAATACAGAATATGACCCCTTTATCAATTACCAAACCAGGAGCCTTCAGAGCACTGCAAATCAGATGCTACCCAGACTGGGTAATCAACCTCTTTTCAAAAAAAAATAAAAAAATTCTCAGGCCCCACCTAATCTACAGGGAGGAATGGTTACCCTACTGTTTCTTGAAGAAGCACTTTGTTTTTCCAGAATGCACTGTTAATTATACTATGCATAATGAGGTCTATATTTAGCCTAAATTAACATTTCAACCACTGGGCTATTCCACACAGACCCTGGGCTGTACATGTCTTGGGACACGGACCGGGATGAACTCCAACCTGATCCCAATTCTTAGAGATGTACCATCCTGCAGGTTTTCACTCTTAACTTAAGAAAGTGCGCCTTCGTCAACAGCCAGGGACCTTGTTCAGCTGATAATTAGTGTCAGTGTGCCGAGGTGGGTTTGAAATGAAAATACGTCAGATGCAAGATCTCCAGGAACAGAGCTGGTCACCACTGATTTACTGCAACACGTTACATAAGCATTTGCATGTGCTCATGTTTCCACATCAGCCAATACCTGACAAAGGAGACTACAATCAACCTGAGCAATGTTGCCACCGTCCGCACCCCAGCGTCCCATACCAGCGAGGCCATTGGTCGGCAACCCAAGTGCAGGAGAGAGTCAAGGTTTTTATTTTCACCAAATAATCTTTTCCACCCAATTCAAAACCCAGTAACCAGGCAAAGTGATTAAGTTCTCGAATTCTAGGGAAATGAAAGGAGTCAACTTCCTCAGTTGATGAAAACTAAATGAAAGCCAACTGACTACGTGACCCTCTCCAAACTCCATCATTGCCTGGGCGAAACCCTGCCAGACTACAATGCTACCAGATGAGCAGTCCTACACACCATCTCAACGCAAACAAACTGTGCCTGCTCAGAAGTGAACATTCTAGGGGTCAGAACGTTCATAAAAGTTCCGCCATATTTAGCCCCCAACCATGAAGACAACCAGCTTGTTTCAGAAATTAGTTTAACCCTGTGGCAACAGGGTTGTTCAAATTCGCAAATCCTGGCAGGTTGTACAAAATACTACAGATATTTTAGTCTCAGATGCTGGATTGAGCACATCTAGTGTTATGCTAGCTTCTGAGAGGCCATTCTGAGGCCAATTGAAGACCCTAGTGCTAAAAGTGCTTAAGCTACAAAATGTCGATTTTGAGAAAATTGAGGCAGCGGACTGAAGTAGCTATCAAATAGGTTTTCCCATCCTCCCCTCACCGTGTCTGAAAATGTGACTTAAGTACTTTCAGCACGAAGCTCATCAATTTCACTCACTTCGCATTGCAGTTGCACGGCCATAACAACACGGACTGGAAAGGCCACACGCAATTTCATTCAGAATACAGGCCCGTAACGTAGATTTGACACAGCAATGCACTTTCTCTTGAATCTGATCGCAATCAAAAACACTGCATCGTGATTCAACTGGCAAGCACAAACAAGAGCCATCAGGAGATGGCACATCCCCCCGGCCCCACGACATCAACTATGGACTAGCGAAAGGCACCATGTCAGGTCATGATGAATGTGCGCACCAAGTTTTGTGAAAAAATATTGAACGGTTTTCAATTTATGCTCCAGAAACGAAATGTTAACAGACAGATGGACGGACGGAGAGACGGACAACCGCACCCATGACTATTTCCCCCCTCATATGCCGGGGGATTAAAAAAAAAAAAAAAAAAAAAAAAACGCCTCCATTGATACCAGAATCTTACAAATTTAACTGGGACAGGGAACAATTAGGATACTTACTGCAGCCATGTGACACATTGTACCCAAATAAGTCAAAGGAATAGTTTTACATGAATAAGAACCAAGGCAGAAACTAAAAATGAGAGAAATATTAAGATATGATGTATGAGACAAAATGGACAAAACTCATTAAGCACAGAGAACCAGAGTTGCAATGATGGCAGCAAGGGTGACCATGAGGGAGAGAGAGATATCAAACAACAGTATAGTGCATAGAAATCCCCTGGTATCGCTCTCCATCTCCCAGAGAACAAGTCAGGTTCTGTCTCCACAAGGCCAGGGGGTCACATGAGTGGGGAGACAAAACAAAAATTATTCATTAACTTCGCACACACTCACTTGCCCACCTTCCATCTGCCCTCCCCACCCCCGCCATCTCAGCAACTTCATCTACAACAGCAGACCAACTCCATGCCAAGACAGCCCATTTTCTCATGAACGGACGTCTGACAGGATGTTTTCCTGGGTTACACCAATGTTTAAACTAGAATATTAATAATCCCCGAATGATTTTTTTGCGCATTCGGCATGCGGAGCGGCGGCCAGCGGATGAAACACAGCTGCGCTTTGTTCGCTTGGACTGAGCTATGGCAGTAGCGCGCGCGACTCCCGCAGGGAGAGTTGAACCCCTGACCTTCCTGTTGGGAAGCTCCTCCACATTAGGAGCTCCAACGGGGGACTAATATTACGCGCAACTGCCACATCCCAGCCTCACAGGGCTGCCTTTCTTTTCATGACAAGAGGGAAACATTAAAGGAAAAAATGCGCATAATCATAATGTCTAGGAGGTTTTCACGAGCTGGGCAATGCTATATTGTCGATAACTTGCAAATGAAATACTTGCGCGATATTTTGGAGCCAAAGGCCGCCTTTTGTTATAAGAAACAAACTACTCTCTGCCTCAAAAAACCGTGAAAGCCGTTTTAGAGTTACAGCTGATATTTTTAGCACTCAAAATTCCCCTCAGTCTCACCTCGATATATCAATTGTTTAAACGCGACCTTATATCGTCGTCATACAGACTCTGAACAGGGCTGGGCTAATCTTCTGAAAACATTCCGCTGAAAATTCGCTAATTCTTCTTTTTCCATCAACTCAACTAGATATTGATAGATATCTCAAGAATAACTGGTGAAAATTTCATCACAATATATTAAGAAATAAAGAAATTATGGAGGAAAGCATAAATGGTTGTAGTTTTTCCAGCAGAATGTTTTCAGCAGATTAGCCCTACCCCTCTGAAGAGAACGAGGATCGTTTGCATACACCCATGTTGCCAATGGAAACCGAAATGATACCAATATTGAGCGGTTGGTTCGCCAAAACCAATGTAAATTGCACAGATAATTAGCCTTTCTTCCTTACTGTCGGCATCAAAAACACAAGCTTCATTTTTCACTCATGACAAAGGAGAAATGTTTCAGTCTGTAGCTTAACATGGTAAGCATCAGTTCCTACAAGATATCCAAGCATCTTAAGTGAACTAACTGCGAGGTTTTGAAAGAAAAGCATCGTGCCCTTTACAAAGGGAGTCGGATGTTCAGAATGACCAGCCATTAGACGTTACATTATTATGGCATAAACCAGTGTGGCATAGGATCCTTACCAGATTTGTTGATTTCCCCCCCTTTTGACTAATTAGCAACAATTCAACAAAATACACACTGAAATAGAGCTAGTGCTTGTAGTTTATTTGGGGAGTATGTCTATGCATTGCTTTTAACTGCCCATTCATGTCACAAAGAGCAACCATTTTCTGAATGAAACATTTGGGGCCCGAGCCCGAATGCTCACCGCCTGGGCAGAGGGAACCATAATTATGACAGCAAAATACTGGATAGCTAGCTTAGCGAGTGGAAAGGGGGCGTTTTTTGAGCTTCAAATAGCAAGCCGGCTACCTTTTAATCCTTATAATCTGAAACGAACGACTTCAGCAAACGTTGCAAAAGTGAATAAGTTATATGAAATGTTACACAACTTCAAATATTTCGTCACTAGTGTATATCCTGGTAATTTCATTATTTCCTCCACATGGACGGGCTACTTCGCAAACAAAGAAAACAGGGTATTGTCCAAAAAACAAAGACACTATCCAGCAGGGTTTCCAAGCACCCGCCGCGCAATGACTATCGTTCTATGCCGTACGTGCTCCGCCCTCTAACGGGCTTCACTATTGGTTTACCTCGGAGGGGTAAACCAATAGAGAAGCCCGTTAGAGGGCGGAGCACGTACTCAAAGAACTGGAGTTACATCCAGGTAACTAATATTTTGCTAGCCGACTGTCTGCCGACCTCACTCAGACCATCCCGACGTAAAAGCGAGGAGGAAGCAAGTATGAAACGCTTTACTTGAGCCGAAAGTGAACAAAAATACAAAACTGCGCGGAACTGTTGCCTAGAAAAAAATAAAAACAGTCTAAAGGGACCACAATGTACACACAAACAGCCAAACAACCACGTAAAACTACAGCAACCTCATTTAACTCGGCGCAAACACAGGTGAGTTGCGCAAAACCACAAGCGAACGAGGTAGGAAAACAACTGAATCCAGCGCTTGCGGCGGAACTAATTCATTTCCGTTTTCACGCCAACCAGCATTTGCTAACATCAGCTGCACACGGTAACTTGGCCAACTAAGATTAAGCATGTTTCCTATCAGATTTAAAGCCGCTTTCACACCGGACGCGAAACGAATTTTTCGCACGACAGATTACATTCAAAGTCAATGCAAAGACACGAATACACGCGAAACAACGCGTGTATTAGCGTCTTTGCATTGACTTTGAATGTAATCTGTCGTGCGAAAAATTCGCTTCGCGTCCGTTGTGAAAGCAGCTTAAGCACAGCAATTATGGCGACAAAACAAACTCACCTGCGTGCGTGATGTCGGACAAGTCATAGTTCCTGGCGGTCCGCGGAAACTCCTTAAGTTTACGATTTGACAAGTTGAGAGCCCCACTCGAAGCTGCCTCCTCCAGCGCCTTCTCCACGCTCCGGCTGGCCGCTATAGTCGCCGGCAACTGGGAACCATCCCCAGCAGCCATAAATAAATATTCCTCTTTGTAAACGTTATTGTTACGCCAAGTTTCCCTCCGTTCAGTTCTTTCCTCTTAGCTTCCACACAACGGACATGCGGAATCCAACTTCATGGGTTTCAGGCGAGTGAGGGAAAGGACAGCCCTCCGAAGTTTTCTTTTTTTCGGAGAATTTCCACAGACCTAGAGTGAACGGGTAGTAGCTAACTGTCAATCTTCAAGAGGAGGTGAACGGAGAGCAAGACAAGGGGAGTGGTTAGGATGCGGGAAGCTGTGATTGACATGCGTAGAGCCCTGAACGTGTTATAAATGGGAGGAGCCAGAGGGCCGACTCCCAAAAATAGGGCGTAGCTTCGGACTCGTTTCAAGCCGAGACGCTGGCAAAAAAATGTTCATTCTCGAGTACTGACTCAGGATCAGTTATCTTTCGGCACGAAACGGTTTGAATCTGGAATTACGGTTTGGAAAGTGATACTGAGCAGACTGTACGAAGTACAAAAGCACAGGAACGGCCTAGAACAGATCGATTCCATGCTAGAATAGTAAAAAAAATGGTAGGTTGGGGCAAGGATAAAGGCAGAAGTCTTAACAGATGGATAGCCTTAGATTCTTCTGAATACAACGCGAGGAGCAAATTTGTCTAGTCTAGAGGCCGTTGGCCTATTGAAATAGATACATGTGGAATTAATTTCCTGTTGCTGTCATATTCGTTAAAGGTAACTTTCGTGGTTTCTTAATATAATGGCTCCAATCCAATAACTGGGTGATTTTAGGCAAATGCAAGGGTAAAAATAAATTAATTTAAAGGAGAATCAAATAGCCAAATGTCATCCATTCAAAAATATTTAAATGAAGAGTGCCATTAAAAAAAAAATTGTAGATAAAAAAATAATTGTGGGGGTAACACTACAATAAGCTGAATGCCAACAGCTGTAAAACAAAAAGATGAAGAAAAAAGAAAATGATGACAAGTTGTATTTATGTGCTTTTTTTCATGCACCTGCTGATTTGTGATAGCAGGATTTCAGCAATATCCATTGTCTTTTGATTGCATCAGTTGTGTGGTGTGTGTGTGTGTGCGCGCGCATATGTTCTCTTTCTGATAGAAGAGTAAATCTGATGATCCATTGTCTTCAATTCCCCCACTGTGTTTGGTCTTCATTGTCTTCTTTTTGCCCAGTTTTCACTCTTTTGTCGTAAAAAGGCTGCCCACCCCCCATCCCTGTTCATTGGCCCAAGAGCACTGACCTCATCCCATCTGTCCGCCTGTCAATCACACAGTTGTGTTCACAGCTTTGATAAGGAAGTAGCCCAACTCACTTTCATTGACTTAACTGTACCCCATCATTCACCCTCTCTACACTCAATCAACATGCTTGCCCACATAAAAACCCAATTTAAACGCATACCATCACAGCACAGTATATTCAGCTCAAAAATACAATTGAATATTAGATGCTTTAACGTTAGAGACTCCTTGTAATGGAAGGCATTTTTTTTTTGTTGTCACGCATTTTAGAGGAGTGCCTTTGTCATTTGTTTTTTGCTTCATTACCTCCGCAAAAATGATGTTGGCAGGAGGTTATGTGATCGGTGCCGTTCGTTTGTCTGTTTGTTTGTGAACACGATAACTCAGAAAGTAATGAACGGATATCTCTGAAATTTTGTGAGTGGGTCGCTATTACATCAGGGATGGACCCTATTGATTTTTACTGCGATCAGTCAAACGACATGGCCGCCACGGCAGCCATCTTGAAATCCTATGACACACGATAACTGAACTTTGCTCCCACTCACCAAGATTTGGACTGTGCTGCCTTGGAGGGGGTTTGCACTCTAGGAGTGCCTCTAGTTTATTTTTGTTGTCCTTTGTGCTAAATGACCCCTTATAATTATAATGTTTTTACTTATTATGTATCTTTTACTGTTTACCAAATCTCCACTGTGACTTCCTCTTCATGTTGAGGAGAACATGTGTATACATACAAAAAAAATATATATATGGGTCAATCCAAGAAATGATGCTCAGGGGGATGAAAATAACAAACTCAGTATTGCTTAATAACACTTCATTTTATTGATAGCCCTATATCTTGGCTTTATGGAATGGTTCATTCAAGTCAACAACTCCTAATGGGTCAGTTTCTATCGCACGCACCGTAAAACCTTCCGAAACACATGAAACATGAGTGATGAAATTAAATGCAACGTCAAAAGTACAATTAATAATTGTCATATCTACACCATATTTTGTTTACAAACTACTACAATATGTTACTTTAAGTGTACAAAAAAATCAAAAACCAGGGTTGAAAATTTATAGAATTATGAGTCATCGAATATATAGTGCAAAAGGTAAAAATTGACTCTCAGCCTTAACTTTACGCACATTTCCTCAAAACTCATCAGATACTCTTCAAAATCACAGTACTTTGCCTACAGTGTGTCTAATATACAAAACAGTGACCCTTTGCCATCCATAAATTACCTAAACAGCTCAGTCAGGCCCTGCATTGAACCTCAGAAAACCTCTCGTTCATCACTCGCGTTTCACCTCTGACAACATATTCTAAAGTCCACCTCAGCACCACTATACATCATTGGATTGTATCCATATCACTCCTACATGCACAAAACATGTTCTAGTATTAAATTAAGGGCATAAATACACATATCTGGCCCATCTAGGGTTTCTACCATGCCTTTGAAAATAAAATTTAACTCATTTTCGCGACATCAGCGACTCCACGCGGGCCCGCTGTTAACATTAACAAGTGTGGTCAGTTTTCATTTACAACGCATACCGATTACAACTCTGGACTTCACACGCTTTTCTTTACTCAATGGTTGGAAGGAATGCATGTGTTTCGTGATCGTTTTGATTAAATAATATCATTTAAAACGTCTTTATGCAATTCCATTGCTTCCAACTCCTCCGTGCACAAGGACTTCAGTGCCGCGCCAGAATCTGCATACTAGTTGATTGAATAATTGCTGACTACAGCAGAGGAACGAAAATATGCCACTTAAACTAACACCGAATGCGTGAGAGTTGACAGGTATGCGTTATAAATGAAAACTGGCTACACCTGATAATGTTGAGAGTTTTCAGAGTTTCTGTAATGGTAATTTAAATGACTGATTGAAAACAGGTCATGAGCAATCATTCTTTTTAAGGGATCGTTTGAGCCTCTACTGTCGGCAGTTCACGAGCCGCGACTGATAGTGACCAAATATCCAGTCAAAACCCAAAATACAGCCCCCAGAAATTTTTGATATAAAAAAAGTATGCAGTGTCTTCATATTGGCTGTTGTGTAAGTTAGGGGTACCATAGGGCCATCTTCTGGCGAAATATGAATAGGCTGGATGGGGTGGAGGTGCCCTTTCTGACGAAAAAATAGAGATTGAAACGCGAGTGACAATGGGAAAATGTATCTAAAAGCAGTGAAGGTTTGCACAATGTTCATTACTTCTGGTCAGCATATTAGAGAAGAGGCCTATCTAAAATACTAACAGTGAAAATTCCCGGGCTGTGCATATAGAGGTGTGTGGCGGCCACAATCATAATAAATGAAACGTGAGTGACGCGACGTAGCCAAATACCTTTAGGCCTGCACTGTGGCAATATTATACGACCCAGGATAGGTTTAACACACTAAAACAATTAAGGGTAGGTGTGGTAAGGAATATGACATGGAAAAAGTATATAATCTAGTGAAATTAGGCCGTTTGGCGGGCCAAAAAGTGAAAATTCTGACAAAATTTCACCTTTCCACCCTTCTTTAGGGTGGGGGGTCGACTCAAAATGCCCAAACATGGCCTAAAAAGGTAGTAACACACGTGGGGCACCTCATTCTACAGAATTAACATCAATTTACAGCCAAGGATACAGGAAATCAAGCCACAGAGGCCATTTTCGGCAAGGTGGCTGGCTGGTCACTCATGTATCACTTTTCCCCAAACCCACACCAGGCACGGCAAATGGGTCCGTACACGCAAACCAATGGCCGTACCAGCTTGGAAATTTCACTTGCCGATCTGTTTTAACCCATAGAACCCAAAACACATCGTTTCGGTACAAATTGAGACATCTGCGTACACCCAGACTCAACAATATTTTGTAAGAATTTAATCCAAATTCTTTACCTTTCTGAAGAATTTCTCTTGTATTTTGCAGTAAAATCTGCCGTAAACTTGTCTCAATCGAAGCTTGAGATTCTCTGAGTTGTTTACGAAGGACCCCAGATGTAGTTTACTTTCGCCGGTTAACAGGAAGTCGCTTTCCTCTTCTCGTGACATTTTTGGCACCTGATGATCACTCGCGTTTCACTCACCGAACAACACCCCATAGAGCCAACCTGAATTAATTTTCTTTATTATTTTACGTTTAGGGTTGCTACATATACCCTATAACTTTGTTTGGATGGTAGGAAGTAAAGAAATTAGCAGTAGTTTGCTCTATATATGGGTAAATGTCAGTGAAACGTGAGTGACGAGGCTGGCGTTGAAAAATAGTTTTTTCAACCTGGCACAGGCTCAGGTCAATGTATGTAAAAAATATGTCTATGAATATAACGCTTATAGGGACCCTCTTGGCTGGATGTAATATGAACAGTGGGACTACCTTCTTAGTTTGCTAGTTGATGGTCTAAAAGTTTCGTAACTCGCGTTTCAACGATTTGAAATTCCCATTAAAAGATGTAGGGGAAAAAAAAAAATGTAGGTCATGACATGGCTAAGCCACATGGAAATGTTAGATATGACCCCCCACTAAGAAAAAAATAAGTTTATGGTGGTCTAGCACTATTTGGTTTGACAATACATGGCTTGGAATGAGGTGAAAATGGCCCAAAAATGCCAATTTTGGGCAAATTTTTTAACATTGGGGTTCAATAACTCACAAGTTTATGGGCCGACATATGCAAATTTGCCCTACTTTTGAAGCCCTGGATGTTTTCTTTCAAATGAGACTAGAAACAGGAAGAATGGTGCATTCTTTTTTTTTCTATAGCTCTCTGAAGTCAAAACAACCCTAAAATAGGCCCAAACATCATTTCTTGGATTGACATATATATATATATATATATATATATATATATATATATATATATATAAATGACAAATTACTGGAAAAATTGTCTTAGTCAGGTATTAGGCCTCAATGCCTCAGCATAGATTTTACATGTGTAGCAGTGACGTTCCGTCGGAGGTCAGTTAGGGTTGGCAAAATCCTCACCGTTAAACAAATAATAACTCTATTACTTTGCTTGATTAGCAATCTGAGGATTGATTAACTAATTTACAAGACTAAACGGCAGAATGGTGTGCCAGTTCCATCCACGACATTATTGCTCAGTGCATCGAACTTAAAATGCTCACGAGACAGCAAGTCTGTTTATATTTGCTTAGAGGAAGTTAACGCAATGCCATTAACAAATATTAAAACCTTTCTTATGCGGCGTTCAATGTGTGGTCAATATGTTTACGATAGTTTTACCCCCCTTAAACACGTAATTTTTAATGCCATTTTTAAACTAGAGGCACTCGTAGAGTGCAAACCTCCGCCAAGGCAGTACAGTCCAAATGTGCATGAGTGGGAGCAAAGTTGAGTTATTGCGTGTGATAGGATTTCAAGATGGCTGCCGTGGTGGCCATATTGTTTCACTGATCGCGGTCAAAATCAATAGGGTCCATCCTTGATGTAATAGCAATCCACCCACAAAATTTCAGACAAAGCCGTGCATTTCTTTTTGAGTTATGTTGTTCACAAACAGACAAACAAACAAACAGGGGCGAAAACATAGCCTCCGCCCCAACTTCGTTGGCGGAGGTAAAAATAGGGAGTTAATTTACAGTCTTCTTTCATAATCCGATAAACAAAAACAATATACAGAATTACCGAGAGAGTTGAGATTTTTCCTAATTAATTATTAAGATTTACTTCCTTGCAGTCTCGAATCAAATAGGTAAATTAATCTTTTTGTCACTATCACCTCTTAATCATTACAGGCTTAATTGACCAGAAAAAAGGTCAAATTGATTGATTGATTGACAATCAGGCATAGTACGTGGAAACAGGTTGACAAAATCTAGCGATAAAAAGGAGAAGTCACTGCCTACCCTGACCGCAAATCCCTGACATATAGTGTTGTAAAACTTAACTAGAGGGACTGAGTACCCTTTTTTCCAAAAGATATCCCTTCTTTTGGTGTTTTATGATGGTGACAGAGAGTGTTGTGTGACACAATGTTCTAAAATCTCCCATAAGAGTTCAGTTGGTTTGAGGTCTGGTGGCTGTGAGGGCGGTGGCATTTGTTTAAGATTGCTTCCATACTCATGAAGCCATTCAGTGACCCCATGCGCTCTGTGGGACTTGTGCCATCTATGTATAAATATAGGGAGGTGACAAATTACAGGAAAAAAAATAAATAATAAATTCAGGGGACAAAATAAGGTTCAAAGGTAGCATTTGAAAGAGTGACTGGTGACTGCGGAAAGATGGGAACTGCTGAGCATGTCAGCAATGCATCAGACATGACCAACCCATCACCAGCTGTGTGAGAGTGAGAAAGGGAGAATGAGATTCAGTGTGAGAATGATGATAGCACAGTATGGTCAAACTATACTCCCAGAGAACTGCAATGTCATCGGTAATGTGTTGTTTTCTTTCAATCAGATGCCAACTGGGGCCTTCAGAAAAAGTTTGTAGATTTCTTTTGTCAGTACCTTACCTCAAAGAACAACTGTTTCATAAAATATCCTGAAAACCAGCTGACACTGGGGTCCTCTCAGACTGGAGTCAAACATTTAGACACTACAGCCCTCTAAGACTGGAGTTAAAACTGTAGACACTACAGCCCTCCAAGACTGGAGTTAAACCTGTTGACACTACAGCCCTCCAGGACTGGAGTTAAACCTGTAGACACTACACCCCTCCAGGACTGGAGTTAAACCTGTCGACACTACACCCCTCCAGGACTGGAGTTAAACTTGTAGACACTACAGCCCTCCAAGACTGGAGTTAAACCTGTTGACACTACAGCCCTTGAGGACTGGAGTTAAACCTGTGGACACTACACCCCTCCAGGACTGGAGTTAAACTTGTAGACACTACAGCCCTCCAAGACTGGAGTTAAACCTGTTTACACCACAACCCTCCAGGAGTGGAGTTAAACCTGTTGACACTACAGCCCTCCAGGACTGGAGTTAAACCTGTAGACACTACACCCCTCCAGGACTGGAGTTAAACCTGTAGACACTACACCCCTCCAGGACTGGAGTTAAACCTGTTGACACTACAGCCCTCCAGGACTGGAGTTAAACCTGTTGACACTGCAGCCCTCCAGAACTGGAGTTAAACCTGTTGACACTACAGCCCTCTAGGACTGGAGTTAAACCTGTAGACACTACAGCCCTCCAGAACCGGAGTTAAACCTGTTGACACTACAGCCCTCCAGGACTGGAGTTTAACCTGTAGACACTACAGCCCTCCAGGACTGGAATTAAACCTGTGAATGCTGAGGCCAACAAGGACTGAAGTTGAATTAGCAGACACTGCAGTCCAGCAGGTCTGGCTATGCCCTATCAAGCCACTCTTGTCCGCAGGTTATAAGTGAAATGGAATGATGCAGACTCTGTCGCCAACAGGACTGGAGTTAAAGGAGCTGTGTCACGATAACTGTGCATATTCAGAACATCAACAATTCTTAGCCTAAGAAAGTGAATCTGCGTGACTGCAAATCAAAATCTGATTCTATCCTTGCCAGTCCACCTTCGTTTTGCGTTGTACTGATAAATATTTAGTCACTCAGGTATAATGCTTTTTATGTGAATTAGTTTTCTATGGAAATTCGAGTATTCAAAGCGCTATTTTAGCAGTCAGGCCAAAGGACATGCGGAATGTAAGCTCATTTGCCAACCATCAATAAACATCATAAAAGAAGAAGAATGCCTTCTATGATTATGGCGGTTGGCAAACAGTTTACATTTTTCTTATCCTTCGGCTAACGTGTGGAAGTAACGACTGAATCTTTTAATTTCCATAGAAGACTCTTTAATATAAAAAGCATAATCTATGATAAACTGTGATCCTGCAAGACTGAAGTTAAGTCGGCAGATTCTGAGGCAATTCAGGACTAGAGTTAAACCAGCAGTCACTGTGACTCTCTACGTTTGGAGTTGGACCAATGGACTCTGTGACCCTATAAGACCTTTTCAGGAGTCTGACACCCAAGGGATAGGGCCTTGTCAAGGTCCGACGTTAAGTTAACATGACAACAGGATCAGATCCGCCAAACTGACGGATCTGATCCCATTGTCATGTTAACTTAACGTCGGACCTTGACTACACCTTTCATTTGTTGACTGTTTCAAAATCCTTTAGCAAGGGATTTTACTCTTAAACTGATGAGAATCTAAAAATCGAGGAAGAAACAACATGGCATATTTTCAGAAATGATAAAAGGTGGAAGATGTTGGAGGAAAGAAATGTTACTGGAAATTTTCTAATGAAATGGCGGGCCGAATCAATATAATATGAAAGGAGCGCCACTCAGTGTACGATCTAGGAAATGCAACTTCTAAATCAGTACATTGTAGGGATTTCCATTCAGCGCAAGATCTGGGGTAATGAACCATGCGCCAAATGAAATGAATAACAGAAGCAGGGGCGTGTATAGACATTTGAAACACCAGGGGCTGAGCCCCAAAGACAGGACGTGATTCGGTGCAGATTGTAATTAATTAATTTGTCAATGGTATAATGAAGGGTCACACCTGGATTAAATCAAATTCAGTGTATTGGCCTAAAATTTCACATTTCAAAGAAGTGACTAACGCAAAAACCGAATGTGATATTGGTATTCCATATTATTCCATATTGATGATTCCATGTCTCTTTAATGTATGCTCTAATGACCCTGCTATAGTGTCTGTATTAAAGCCCTCCCAAACCATTTAAAGCCAAAAAATGTTCATTTACATCACCATCTTTTTTGAGAGACATAGCGCACAAAAACTAACAGTTGCTCTAAATTATTGTCCCTGGCCTCATCAGCCACTATAGCATACATGCTGGATTCTTTCAATTCAGCCACAATACTCTCAGTGACTTCTGCAGCTCAATGCTGTATCATCTGTAACATTTGGGTGTTCAAAATTTGACGAGTTACCAGGGAAAAATGAGGAACTAATGAGGAACTAACTGCCCCTGAACCACAATGAGCAGTTCTTGAGTAACTCTTATCAGATTTTTATAAAATGATTAGTTAATGGAAGAACAATAAGGAATAAATAGTCAGCTGATCTATAAAATTTGATTAGGAGTTACTCAAGAACTGCCTGTTAACTAATGGCGTACCGCCAGTTAGTTCCTTTTCCGGTCCTCAAATAATAATCATTAGCTACTTTTTAAAGGTGATTATGAGTCCCTCAGGAATTTCCATTTAACTAATGGTTTACAAGCAGTAAATTCCTCATCTCTTCCTTATTTGTTCCCTGGTAACTACTCAAATCGTATACCTTACTGTAAATTGAAATGAAAAAATGTCAAGTCTGTGATGTGTTTGAAAGGCAAATGGCATTAGAGGGCATGTAATGTTGAGGCAGAAAAACTATTCTGAAACTTAATTTTACCAATTGTGTGTCTCATTTTTGTTCTCTTTAAAAGCATCTTTCTCTTTAAAGCTTTACAGCATACTCACTCATTTAATTCTGAAGTGGATCTTTATTTCAATCAGACATTAAATTAACCTTATCCCCAATTATAATCTTGTGACTTCAAACATCAAAATGGCATTTACTGCAAAGTTCGCCATCCCTATCACTGATCAAAGCCACATGCCCGCTGAGGAGAGTCCTTAAAATCTCCGGCGACTCAAGCCACATCCTTCATGCAGAATATGAGTTAATGCCATCAGGCAGAAGGTACAGGTTACCAAACTGCAAGCTAAACAGGTATACATTTTCCTTCATCCCAATGTCAATCAAACTTCTTAATAAGAGGTGATGCTCTGTAAAATGTGATATTATGTATATTATATGAAGATATGCGCATGTGCTCAGTGCCTGGTGAATGAATGGGTGTGTGATTTTACGAATTAAAAATTATATTGGTGTGTGTGCGTGTGTGTATGTGCATGTGTGTATATGAGTATACGTGTGTGACTGTGTGTATGTTGTATGGGGATGTGTGCATGTGCTCGGTGTTTGGCGAATGAATGGGTGTGTGATTTTTATGAATTAGAGATTATATGGGTGTGTGTGCATGTATGTGTGTGGGTAAGTGTGTGTGGGTGTCTGGTGCTGGCGAGGGGGGAATGACTGTGTGCGATTCTGTGTATTCTGATGTGTGTTGAAAGGAGGGGATTGGCAATAACTTTGTACGTATTATACTGTGTCTGATGTGTTTGTTAGTGTATGTGCCAATAATGCTCTCCCGTGAATGCCCAAGGCAAATTTCTCCTAAGGGAGACAATAAAGGCTAACCTAACCTAACCTTACCACTTAACTGAATTTAAAAACATGGTAGCCAACCGACATAACGACAGTCTTCACGAATGGGTTCAACTGACTTTGAATGTTTAATCGCATGCACTAACAATTCGTCAAAGCCACGCACTTGACATTTTTATACTTCATAAAAGAGGTGTATAAGCAGAATCGGCTGCTGTGTGCACATAAATATTGGAAATCTGTTAAATCTGTAGCAATATCCCAAGTTTTTAAAATCATTTCATCAACATTAAGCTATGAGAGCCCTCTGTTAGAGAACACCAATGTGGTTGATCAAGCTAGCTGATGTAGCGGTAGATAACCACAATGAGAAAAAGTCCTCTGTTCATTTTGCCAGATGCAAATGACATGATGCATTAATTACTCGGGCCGGTAGGCCACGAGTCTAGGGCCCAATTCCAATCCGACCCCTTACGGACTCACTGACTTAGAGGCGCGTTCACGGGAAGTCTGTGAGTGTGTGAGGGCTGTTCCATTGCCAGATCATCAAGTCAGTGAGTCCGTGAATGAACCCTTACTGCCCCCTTACCGTAAGTCAGCACCGATGCTGACTTCGGGTAAGGAAATTACCCACAGTTCATAGCGTTGTGAAGTCAAATACGGGGGATGTCGTCGGAATACCGGAAATGTAAACAAAAAAAAAAGGCGGTAAATAAACCAAAGAGCGGTCCGATCGAGGTAATGGAAGGAGCAAGAAAGAAAAAGTTTCCGTGTAAGTATTAATGTTGATTGTCACAACTGCATGTAGTTTGGTAATGTGAAAGGGAATAAACACTGTTCCATTTCAATTTATAGGATCTGGAGCTCTCTCAGACTCAGTCCCTTACAGCTGATGTGAATTAAGTCAGTGAGAGTTCGGGGCTTAAGTCTTCAGGGAGCGGATTGGATTTGGGCTGAAGTGCTGCATCCAAATGTCCGCACTTCACCGGACTGGCAGACTCGTGGAATGTACGGGTGCGTTCCCGGGAAGTCCGGGAGTGCTGAGGGCTGTCCAAATCCACAATTGTTCCAGTCCACAAGGGGCCTCAAGCGGACTTTCTGCGGACTTCCAGAGAGTCCGCTTGGGGTGCAGACTTCAGCAGACTTCACTAGTGTAATTACCCATAATTCATTGCAATACGGACGTGACGTTTTAATTTTTCCAAATTGCTGACAGAAGAAAAGCACACACACACACACACACACACACACACACAAAACCACATAAACTTATTGGAAATTTATCATATTAAAGCATTACTTGAATAACGTAGGCCAGATATAAAATTCAACATCATCATACAGAAATATAGGCTACAGAGGTAATCAATCTGCATTTGCACGGAAACGAGTGAAACAGACTGGAAGCCTGTCTATCAGCTCCTTTTATAATGCAGCAGACTCCCACTCTTGCAGACTTTATGTGATAATGGTACAGATATCACATTACATACGTCTGAAGTCCGTGAGGGCTCAGTCTGCAAGTCCAGAGGGTGGAGATTTGGATTCAGCCCATGTTTCGGCTCCGTTCTTATTACTCGGGCCGGTAGGCCACGAATCTAAGTTTCGGCTCCGGATCTTCTTTTCTTTTTTTTTTTCTCTCCAGTTCGCGATTGTCCTGCTCATGCGCGCGCACGGTTTCGCGATTGGCCCATACATACATGGGCCAGGCTCACGAAATGTGCGCCACCCCCCCTAAATGTGTCCACAGGCTAGCAAATCTTATATTTTGCTTAGATCATTCCAGAACCACCATCAATGGATAGAGCTCACCAAGAGAAACTTGGAACACCCCACTTTTGTTGGTCTGCGATAAACATTTCCCTGTCTTTTTTGCCCTTAAAGTTGGAAAAGTGCCCAAAAATGGCACTTTTTTGATGTCCATGTAAAAAATGAAATAGTTCACTTTTTGTTTTTTTATATTTAAGTGTGTTCTATTATATATTTTTTTTCTGTGCATAATAGACATGTGTAGGCTATGTCTGACAGTCGGCATACGTCCCTATCGTCGTTTTGTGTATTGCGGTGACATTTAATAAATTATCCACAAGGTACTGGTTTCTGACTTAGATTTTACATTTAGCACTTTAGAAAAATAAAAAAAGGTCCCTACACCCTAATAATCCATCAGGATGAAGCAAATATATAGTGCATTAGGGCAAAAAAAAAAAAAAAACAACCTACAGGGATTGAGTGGGATTTTTGTGTCCCCAAAAAAATGACCTTATAAGAAAAGTTTCTGACTTAGATGAATTTTTAAAAAACTGTAAAAGATATAGCCAAATGCAATTCAGGTATTGTTGTTGGCCTAAATCAAATGGAAATCACTGTTTAGATCAATTATTTATTGAATAACGACATAGCTCCAGCGCGTGAAGCATTTTGGTCGGTTTCTGACTTAGGGTCTCTGCCTTAGATTTCTAAGTCAGAAACCCAGGCATCTCAGGCAGAAACCGGGCGTAAACGGCCAAATATGGCCCCAGTCGTTACACAGGTGGTCAGGGACATGATATTCTATGTTGGTTTGACATGTTAACGTGTATTTTAGCTGATTTGATTGAAAATACAACCCCAATTCCAAAATAGTTTGGACAAAATGTAAATTGCGAATAAAATCAAAACGCAATGACTTTCAAATCACACCAGCCAGTATTTTATTCACAATAGAACAGAGGTAACATAGCAAATGTTGAAACTGATAAATTTTACAATTTTATCCACAAAATGAGCTCATTTTGTGCATAGAAATGTAAAATGTCTCAGTTTCAACTTTTGAAATGTTATCTATGTTCTCTTGTAAATAACATATTGGCTCGTGATCTAAAAGTCATTGCATTTTGATTTTATTCACAATTTACACTTCGTCCCAACTATTTCGGAATTGGGGTTGTATAACGATGGTGTCGGTCGGAGGCCCGACATCGGACCGATCGGCCCACGCTCTCAGTCAGAAACCGGGATCTCAGGCAGAAACTGACGCGGGGCATGGGCGGCCACTGTGGCCGCAATCGGTGGCCAATCAGCCATAAACTTGGTCAAATAACATGCATGGGTGGTCGGGGACATGATATATTGTGTTTTCTAAATGTGTCGACTTGTATTTTTGAAGATTTAATCGAAAAATATCGGTGGCGTCGGCCCACGCTCTCAGTCAGAAACCGGGATCTCAGGCAGAAACTGACTTAGGGCGTGGCGGCCGCTGTGGCCGCAATCGGTGGCCAATCAGTCATAAACTTGTTCAAATAACATGCATAGGTGGTCGGGGACACCAGACAACACCCACAACAAAATAACAATAACTAAAAGACAGAAACATGCAATCATCATAAAAAACTCCTGGGGCTCAGGCTAGGAGAACCTAGGACCCAAAAAAAAAAAAAAAAAAAGAACTGTCAAGCAGCCTGTCCACCAGCCTACAAGTGGCATCTTCCATTGGTAAGTGATCAATTACCTACCTGAGACTCTTTTTCTATCTATTAGTTAAGTATTATGGCAATAGCAAGTCAGTCGGGTTGAGTTTGGTACACTTTGACGGGTTTCTGACTTAGTTGCGGTTTCTGACTTAGATTCGGTTTCTAGTAAGTAAGTAAGTAAATCTTTATTTGTATAGCACCTTTCACAGCTTGAAATCACAAAGTGCTTCACAGTGGTAAAAACAAAGAGGTAAAACATATAAAACAGTAAAAACAACGCAATTATCAATATAACAATAAACAAGCACTGTGCAACAGTCAGAGATCAGCTAATTCAAAGGCTTGTCTAAAAAGATGTGTCTTTAGCCGACCCTTAAAAATGTCCACTGAATGAGAAGCTCGCAGGTCCAAGGGGAGTGCGTTCCACAGTTTTGGGGCCACTGTTTGGAAGGCACGATCTCCTTTGGTTTTTAATTTAGAATGAGGAACGACCAGGAGGCCCTGGTCAGAGGACCTTAGTGACCGACCGCAGACATACGTCTGGAGGAGGTCACTGATATAAGCAGGCGCCTCACCATGCAGAGCCTTATAAGTGAGCAACAGAACCTTGTAATGGATTCTGAAAGCCACGGGGAGCCAGTGTAGGGAGAACAGGATAGGTGTGATGTGACAGTATTTCTGTGACCGGGTTAACAGCCTAGCTGCAGCATTCTGAACAAGTTGAAGACGATCCAGGGATGATTTGCTGAGGCAGGTGAAAAGTGAGTTACAGTAGTCCAGCCTAGATGATATGAAGGCAATGGACAACTAAGTCCAGTTCTGAATGAGATACAATAGATCTGAGTTTGGCTATGTTTCTGAGGTGGTTTCTGACCGATATACCGATATTTTGAGCTAATATACACCTGTTCTGGCTTGATATTGCCTAGGCTACATACTTTTAAGCCATAAGGAGTGTTTCTAGGAGATTTTTGAGTTTTGATATGTTTTTATCACATTTTTCAGGTATTTGCAGACCAGAATTTCTTTTTTTCTGCAGCGACAGGATCCCGAGGGGAAAAAAATCACTGTAGGCTTTCTAATTTCAGGTGATATACCTCTGGACATCACTTATATACAATTATAACACTGATTGGAGGCTTAAATAACTTTATTATCACTAGTTATAGGCCTCTGGATGGATTATAGGTAAACAGTAGGTTTTCGTGTTTCTGACTTAGACGAGCAAGGGTATAGGGAAATGTGTATAACTCACCAAATATTCCACCAATGACCATGATATTTGGTGTTCAGAGAGTAGAAATATACCTTTATCACATACAATTACCACTGAAAGCATAGGGTTGCCTGAATTAATTTTACACATTGTGTTAGAGAGCAGTTTGCACTCGCGCAGCAATTTTGCAGCCGCACGCAAAACGTACCCCGACTTCAGGGCCATGGCAGGGTTAACAATCCCAACAGCTTATTACCTATATACCATTTTTCCATCAGCTATTCTATCCTTCTATACATATCAGGGCATTTTGAGAAGATATAGCTATATCTATGCATGTATGAGGCTTTAGAAGATATGCATGTCTTGAAACTAAGGCAGAAACCCGGCCCAAAAAATGAGTTGAGGGACCCAACTTTGACCAGGTACCATGAAAAAATGAAAAACGTCGCCGTCGCACGGCTTTGGAATATGATACCACAACACCTATAGATTAAAAAAACCACTCACAGCTATGCTCTATGGGTACTTTCATTATTTTCAGTACCGGGGGGTGGCGCACATTTCGTGAGCCTGGCCCATATTTATTGAACACTACATTGCTGATTTGGTACGTTTATGTGAAGCATCTGTTCCAGGAGCGCGTACACCGGGAAGTTCAATTCGCACGTACACTCCCATTCATTCTCGCCTACTGTAAACTTATATTTTCAAAAACACTTGCGTGCGAGTCGGGGTGATTTTGGTATCACTGTGCAGAGCAACATTTTCTCTCCCTAAATATGTGCTTTTTTGAAGGATGGAAAGCGGCACACTTATTAAAGGGAAGATCGAAATGTTACTCGGTGTCAACGTTCAAGTGCGAGCAGAAAAGTTCAGTTAAGGTGACTGAGGCTTTTAATGACCCTCTGATAAGATAATTGCTTCAAAGTTTTCGCCATTATAAGCAACGTCGATGAATGTCCGTATACGTTATCAAATTACTCCCTGGATTCCTCACTTCATTGTACCCTGATTGAGCATATTTGCTGTTGACCGAATTGTTCATACTGAATCATATGGCTAATGCCAACATTGTTAAAAGGAAGCGCTAGTTAACTCTGGCTACTCCTTTACTAAGCGTCATCTTTGCCCCTGTCCCATAATAACACTGCTCTCAAAAAATAATAGGGACTTTAAGCAAAGGCGGATTTTGCGACGGCTACGGCGCCCGGAAATAAATCTCTCCTGACGCTGGTGCCGTAACCTCAAAGATAAGATAAGATACACTTTATTGAACCCCGTGGGGTAATTTGTCCTCTGTATTTGACCCATCCCATAGTTAGGAGCAGTGGGCAGCTACAGAGCGGCGCCCGGGGACCAACTCCAGTTCTAAGCCAGTTCTTTGGTCAGGGGTACTGGTAGGAGTGTTCCTATGATGCATGTTTTTTGTGGGTGGGGGAAACCGGAGTATTCGGAGGAAACCCATGCAAACACGGGGAGAACTCCACACAGAAAGGCCCCAGGCCAGAATCGAACCCACGACCTTCTTGCTGTGAGGCAACAGTGCTAACCACTATGCCAAGGGGGCGCTTGAAAACACCACTTTGAGCCCCAGTAGCACTTACGTTTGAGGCATTCCTTGCTTGCGCCCTCATTAGCCCAAGCTTGTTTATGCATGATATGATTCTATAACAGTGCCTTGTACTATTCCACTTGAAGTTGTAGTGGGATGGTGAGGGCGCGGAACTATAGGTGGCACTCAATTCGGTGAAAATGCAAAAATAGGGGTATTCTGCGGCTGTACATCTCCATGCGCCCCCATCAGATTTGAATAAAGTCTGTTTTATTTGATAGCCCTACATGTCCGCCATGTGCATCAAAAAGATTGATGTGGGGTTCAACTGTTTTAATCCTTTTTGACCATCATTCTGAAAGGTGTGACGTGACCATTCCATACGCTTGTCTATGTAGTGCTGTTACGGTACATAAGTCAGCATAGGTATCAGTTTGAATTCAATGCCAATGGATGATTTTTAGTGGAGCAATCAGCAATTTAAAGCTCTCTTCTGAACCAATGGATAGGGTCCGGCCTTCTGCTGACTTCCTTTGGAATGTTTTGAAGATTGGAGGCGGGGCCGGACGGATTGCACGCTTCACTGCTCATGAATAAATTAAAAAAAAATTGTTTACTTCTTTTGTCATGCTAATTTCAGGAAAATAAATCACTCATTATCTCCATCATCCCTACTTTGTTAGAGAAAACTCAGGTGAAACTATGATGTCAGACACTCGGTTTTCCCCCCTAGTCTGTTCTTTTTGGAGATAATGACGGAAAACATGAAACGAGCCAAGAGTTAGAAAGTAAAAACTGTGCACATTGTCAGGTGAAACTGAAAGTGCACAGTGCAACAGCTTGATGCATACAGATGTGAATGAGAAAATGTGGTGACTCCTTTTTGATGATCTTTTCCACCTTCTGCTCAGCAGAGGGTTCTATCTGAACCCCCCGTCCTGGGCCCACCCACATGTGTGCAGTTACATGTATTGCTTTTCCTGTCCCAGTCTCACTGCTGCTCAATTGGATGAATAGATTTTTATTTCAGGCCCTCCAGCTAATGAAATAACCATTGGCCAAGGGCCAGATGTGTGCACCTTCAGTTGGTTACCTTTCCATCATGCCTTGTTGCCTTCATCCCTTTATTCAATCCACAGATGTCACAAAGTCAATAGCTGTACAAAAGTGCCCTGGAGAGTTTTGTTCAAAAAATGCCCTTGCCCCTCCTAATAGTAAAACCTCCCATTTCATCCTCAGGATGGGGGAGGTGATGAAAATGGTTTCTTTACTTTGCAGTTCCAAGAATGGCAACCTCAGACCAAAAACCAGAATATGAGAAGTGTGCCTACTGGGATGGTCAAAAAGGGGTTAATACAGTTGAACCTCACTTCAATCTTTTTGATACATATAGTGGACATGTAGGGCTATCAAATAAAATAGATCTCATTCAAATCTGATGAGGGCGCATGGAGATCTACAGCCGCAGAATACCCCTATTTTTGCATTTTCACCGAATTGAGTGCCACCTATAATTCTGCGCCCTCACCATCCCACTACAATTTCAAGTGGAATAGTACAAGGCACTGTGATAGAATCATATCATGCATAAACAAGCTTGGGCTAATGAGGGCGCAGGCAAGGAATGCCTCAAACTTAAGTGCTGCTTGGGCTCAAAGTGGTGTTTTCAAGCGCCCCCTATAGGTGGGGCCCTCAACAGCCCACCAAAATTTTGTGATTTTCCAAAACTCCTCCCAACACAGATTGACATCAGTGAAAATAAAGCTGGGCTATTGAGGGCTCACTGAGATATTTCTACTCAAAAGCCTATTTTTCTTAAAAGTTCAATTTTGGCCCTCCAGAGGGTGACCTTTCTAGAGGCCCTAGCAACCAAACCGTTCACTTTTGGAACCTGAAAATTTGGGATTTTCCTGTCTACCCAAAGGCCTTCCACTGGAAAAAAATTCAGTAAAATATCTAACAGACATATTTCACCCACCGCCTGAACGGTATAAATTCTGGCAGTTAATGCAATCACCTGAACCACACGTTGTCACGACTACGTGAGATTGGCTCTTCCCCCGTAGTAGATCAGCCTGCTACAGCAAGGCAACGCCGGCACACCGGCTTAAGTCTCGATCAGCGGAGCGCAGATGTATTTCCGGGTGCCGTAGCTGTCTCAAAATCCGCCGTTGCTTAAAGTCTCTAATCACTGCACAGTACGGATCGAGGGCATAGAGAAAGGTTTTTTTCTCCTGATTTCTAACAGCCAAGCCTTTCTCCCCTCCTTGTCTTTTGGAACTGTATAAACAGACAAAGCGACTTGTCCATTGTTTTAAATATTATGCAGGTAAGAAATATTGTCCTTGAATGGCAATTACAAGTAGCTAGCTTGTTAGCCACCTTGTTAATTTTATTGACTGCTTAGTCAATGCAGTCCCCGCGACGGTAAGGGTACCAAGGTAGCTCGCTGGAGACTGTTATCGATCGCTAGCGTTTGCTTTAGTCAGCAGTCTATTTAAGTCAATGGGACAGCTAATTAGCAAGCTAGCAAGCGAATGCGATTTTTTCTATTAAAGTGACAAATTTGCGTTTCTACATTAAATTACGCATGAAACGTTTTATTACAGCCCTTCAAATGACTATTGCTGCAAAAGGCACATCTCGGCATTTTAATGCTCATATTGACTTATTTGAAATTGGCCTCATTACAAACCATTCATTTTTATGAAGAAGTTGGGTGTATCAATATGGCGGCCGGGTGCTTCACTTTGGATAATGTAAATATGACATCATCAGCAATCTACTGTTCTAAATATATATATCAATGGATTGGCCCAGGCCAAGACCCGGCCCGAGTACAGGCTCTGAGGAGCCTCTTGTTTTTTTTTTTTTTTTTTCGGGGTCGCGATTGTCCTGCTCATGCGCGCGTGCAGTTTCGCGATTGGCCCAGGCCTAGACCCGGCCTGAGTACAGGCTCTGAGGAGCCTCTTGTTTTTATCAACAATGGAAGGCTTATATCTAATAAGTAAACGTTACCGTTATCGTTTTATGTTTTTCTCAGATCCTTTTTTTTTATGGCTGCGCTACTAGCGAGCTCCCAAATGTCACGTTTCAGGCATCATGAACTTTGTGGGTGCAAACATAGACATATGTATGGGTGGAAGAGGGAGGCTTTCATGAGAACGAAACAGACAGCGTCATTTTTATTCCCAACCAACTTCTGCCATAACTACGCCCCCACGAACCAACTTCTGCCATAACCTCGCCCCCACGAGTTTTCATTGGATGATAGAAACAAGTAAACGCGCCCAGCCAACGCGCCAGTCTCTTCTGCTCAGTGCTCACCACCTTCACTGAAGACTTGAGCGGCTAATTTCCAAAATGGATGAGGAAAAGGACACCGCATGGTACAATCAGTTGTTTTATTCATGTTTTATACAAATTTGTATTCGCGGGCAGTGGCGCAGATAGAACTGGGAATTGGGGGGGGGACACAGACAAGTCCTTTATGAAAACAATTAGTCCTGGCTAGTTCTCAATCATTTTCCTTCATTGACGCGTTTTCCAATTATCGTAATTGGTAACTGAAGACACGGTTTCTCTCGATATGCGATCTAACAGCAAATCATGGGCTAAATTCAGTATAGAAAAATAATTTACTTATTAATAGGCCCATGCTTCGCCTTGATTGAACTGGTCCGCATTCTAACAAAATATCGCCTTTCACTCTCGGTATTGGGTGGGTTGACAAAAAAAAAAAAAGTGGCACTCGGCAGTTAAATAGACGATAAAAAGCCTGCGGCTCAAGCTATTTGCGTGAGAGTCTACAGGTATGCAATTTTGAATAACATTGATTTAAATACAGCAAATACGCGTCCAGATGAATGATTGCCGTCTCACCTAATCGGAGAGAACAAGCAGCACCTGTTCAGTGTGGAGTGCTCTCGAAGTGAACCCGACTGAGAACAGGTCAGGACTAATAATTGTTTTAAACGGATGTTTTGTGCATCCCAATTCTCAGTTCTGCTTCCTCCACTGAACTTAATTTATCCCAACATTTCATTGTGATAGATCGCATATGGAGAGAAACCCTGTCTTCAGTTGTCAATTACGATAATTGGAAAACGCGTCAATGAAGGAAAATGATTGAGATTCAGCCAGGACTAATTGTTGTCATAAAGGACATGTCTGTGTCCCCCCCGATTCCCAGTTCTATCTGCGCCACCGTTTTAACTTTGTTCATTTTGCGCGGTGGTCTGATGAAGTGTAAAATAAGTGCGTCTTTGTGCTCAAGTGTGTGTGTGTGTGCGTGTGTCTGTGTCTGTGTGCACACGCACCTGTGTGTAACTTAGGTGTCTATATGCGTGCATGTCTATTTGAATTCTGTTGTGATAGTTGTCCATCGTCTTTGTCACAAACTAAAACTGTTAACTTAAATGTGTCACTGATGTAAACGATTACAGTTCAAAGTGGCGGTGAGGTCTTAAAATGTACTGACAAGATCTTTAAAAGGTCTTAAAAAGGTATTGAAATTAACCTGAGGATTCCTGCATATACCCTGGATTAGTCATTTTTAATTTGTCCTTCATCAGATCAACAAACCAAGATTCTCTGATGGCTTGTCGAGAGAATATTGGAGACGACATCGAGCTACACCCAGAGTTAAAGGTCAGTCAGCCAACCTGGCAATTGACGTTACCGTTTTACCTGACTGAGTACCTAACATAAGATGTAACGTTATGATGATTGAAATCCATAAAGCTTATTGAGATGATGCCTGTGCCTCATGAGTAATGGATGAGCTACTTTACAACATGTCTACAATCAGTACACTAATAAGCAGGCCTGCGCTTCTCATTGTTTTCTTATTCATAGACCTGGCTACCAACTGGGTATCAATACCAAGTATACTCCTTTGAGGAGGGGCGTACACTTAGAGACCACTGTGAAGTTCAATCCACGTGCCGACTCCCACTAAAGACTGTGGAAGAAGTTCAACAATGGCTTTTAAAGACAAAGGACACCCCTGTGACATGGAGGGTCAGTGTCACAAGGCCAAGGAAAGGGCAAAGGATTCTGTTTAAGGAAATAATAATAATAACAACCACACCCATAGCTGACAGGTATATCAAATCAAGTACACAGTCATGCAGTCTCTATAATGCATTCCTTAATGTGAAGGGGAAACATATAGGAATAACAGCGTAGTTGCGACGAGGTAGACCACAAAAGCTCACAGAAAGGGACCGCCGAGTGCTTAAGCGTGTAGCATGTAAAAATCATGTCACCATGTAGTGTAGGGAAGAATGATTTGCATCAAGTAAAGCAAGCTGCAAGTTCACCTGTTGTCTTACGTACAGGCTGATTACAAATGCCAGCGCCATGTCAATCCAAGATCAGAGACATCGGATGCAAAACGGACATCCAAAAACACCTGCTGCCCAGCTAAACTGAGCGTGACCCTGATGCGATCCATCACAGCCGAGGGCGGAGTGAGCCGGTGAGTTCACTCACTTTCACTATTTTGTCATTTGAATGCACTGCTCCAGACTTTAAATTCAAACACCTTTTTGTGTGGTTGGTCTTAGGAGTAAGGACCTTCATTTGCTACAGTATCCCACCATCATATGTCTCCACAACATCCACAACCACAATTTGTTTGTGGCTGATGCCCTGAGGCATGGAGACGTGGGAGACAAGGCCATTGAGATGCTAACCAGGCTCTTTGAGATCGGGCATTCTCCAACATTTGCCCTGTCAGTGCTCAAAAATGACCTCCAAGCAGAGTACGTCGAGAAGTACATTTATGCCTCAGCCGACAGAGCCATCTGCCCAGACCTTCAGTTCTGCTACAGGTATATTATTTGTTTTTAAGAAAGACACCTGACAAAACAATTCAGAGAAAGTTTCAATATATTTAATTAATCATGAGTTAGTAAAATTATGTTTATTCCTTAAAGTGTTATTTGTGGTAGTACTCATTATGCTAAAGTTGTTTATTAACACACGAAAATCTACCTTTTGCACAGACTCTATACAAAGGTCTTCAGGCAGGAGTATGGTGAGAGGAATAGGCCAGAGATGGTGGTAGCATTAGAGAGGCAGGTTGAGGAATACAACCACAAGCGCAGAAAGACCTGTGCAAAGGTCAAGACATCCTCTGGAGGGACCCCCATCGTTGCCATCTTGTCCCCCTTAATGAAGCGAGTCCATCTAAGCAAGCACAGTGGTGAACTTTGTTTCATTGACTCCTCTGGCAGCATGGATCGTGAGAACTGTCGTGTTTTCTTGCTCCTCACACACACTTGTGCAGGTGGTCTGCCACTAGGGGTCATTCTCACCCAGAGTGAGGATGAGGCCACAATCTTTGAGGGACTAGAACTGTTTAAGGAGTTAATGAAGGAAGAGGCTTTTGCTGGGAGAGGTCCGGCAGGCCCCCTTCTTTTTCTCACTGATGATAGCAAGGCTGAGAGAGGAGCGCTAGGCCATGCTTTCCCTGAAGCAACACTGCTGCTTTGTGCATTTCACCTGCTCCAAGCAGTGTGGAGGTGGCTGTGGAGCAAGGAGCATGGGATCGACATGAAGGATAGGCAGGCACTCTTCACCATTGTGAAGGATATACTCTATGCCAGGGAGACGCCAGTGGTGGAGCCCCTGTATCAGCTGGCCTTAGTCAATCCAGTTGCAGTGAGGTTGGTGCACTGGAACGACCGAAATAGCCAAGCTTTTATGCAGGTTTAGGAACAGAAATTAGTAAAGTGCATTAATTTAATTTGAACTTTATTAATCCCATTGCTGAGAAATTCATCCTCTGCATTTAATCCACCAAACCTGAGGGCATGGAGCAGTGATCAGCCAAGCCACTGGTGGTGGCGACATGCATTATTTCATGTACTGCATAATTTCAAATGCAAGTTATATTTATCACAGTTTAGTAGTATTTTCTCATTGGTGGTTTTCGGATGTATATCTCATACTGTTGTATTGATATATGAGCTATATTTTGCTCAATATCTGCTATTTTCTTCCGCAAAATAATACCATGTTCTTAACTGATTTTAGGTACCGGAAGTTCATGACCTACCTGGAATAGCTTTAGAGTCGTCGGGAGAGTTGGGCTCTCAGCTTCAGGGTGAACATGCCAACACGTGGAAATAACACCAACAACTACGTGGAGGCAGCAATGAGAGTCTTGAAGGTAGGGATAGGAATTGAGAACCGGTAGTTAAATGTTCGATTCCTTGGAATCGCATGCCTCCGTGAATATCAATTCATCATTTTGATGCTATTTCTTTCCGACTGTTGCGCACGGCATGCAATTTAAAATAAATGACGTCATGCCGTAGAGAACGCACGTGTAGACTGGCCTAATTCAAATTGTTTCGGTCCGGAGTCATGATGAGAAAAAAAAAAAAAACGCTCCAAGGCTTGGCGAAAGCGCAAGCTGTAATATCTGCTGAGCGTCTATTTCGTCCAAGGGGGGAATACCAGCAATATGCTGAAGCATTTGGCAACACTGCATGCCCTTAAAATAAGGGAAACATGTCATGTTTTTGATCCACTACGGGCGAATAGTGCACCCACTTCCCCTCAACCCAACAGAAGCGCCTCGTCCATTACCGAAGGTAAAATCCAATGATATTATAATAATACATGAAGCCGATTTGTCTCCTTGATATGAAAACCTAGACCGAGTGAACAAGTGTCGCTAAGCACTGACTAAATTTGTGGTGATAGATTTGCACCCTTACGCCACAGTAGAAGCCTCAGAATTTCAGTACGTTAATTTATTGTATTTTGCTGACATGGCATGGGGTAAAAGAAAATCATTATCATAAATGTCAAGTTATGCACAGGTTATTCTAACCGGCTTAGTTCTGTTTCATTCCCACAGCAATATATTTTGTGTAGGGAGATGACAAAGGCTCTAAACCCAAAATACAACCCCCCATCAGGAATCAACAAGGGAATCGATAAAGAATCGGATCGATAAGCAGAATCAAGAATGGCATTAGTATCAAAAAAATCTTATTAATTCCCATCCCTACTTGAAAGACAAGATCCTCCAGCGGACCAAGGCCTTCAATCTGCCACAGCTTTTTGACCTGCTGACATCCCGACTGCAGGCATACTACAAAGGCCGCTTGACTGATGTCGCTCTTGGGTGCTGGGAGGCTTTCCAAAGGTCAAGGTTCCTTCCTCAGGAGAGCAACATAAAACCATCTGACATTCGTCAGGTAAATAATCATTAGCTCTTTTCTGTTTCTTGTTCATTGCTTTCCCTGTTTTTTTATCAACTTTTTTCCCACCCATTTTTTCTTTTCTCCCTGATTTAAATTACCAATTGAGGCCGAGGACCAAACCTGTGACTATAGAGCCCGACCTGAACTTATGATGAGCGCCTCTACAAACCGAGCTACTCGGGAGCCTTTTATTATGAATGTTGTGTTTTATTGCATATTCTTGCTCCTAATGATATAGATCGGGGAGAAGAGGTTTGAGGTGAAGGGTACCACTCTAGGGCAAACCTACTCAGTGGACATGGAACTGGAACTCTGCACCTGTCCAATGGGTCACACAGGGGCACCATGCAAGCACCAGGCTGCGGTCGTAAAGACCTTTGCTTGCTTATCCAACAGCTTGCTCCCCATAACACCAGAGATGAGGGTTGAGCTACTACTGCTGACTTCAGGAGGTAGGCAGTTGGATATGTTACATTATGGAATACTGATGGTATACAAATGCCTTGAGAATATACTGCCTTTTTCTATGAATACTCTATACCTTTTACGGATATCATTGCTTTGCGTTTTTAGGTGGTACATGTGCAACCGAATCGGATACAACACCAGCTGCTATCCTATGCATCAGGACAATGTCAAACAGAAATTACAATTAAACACTCGCGGACTTTAGTGCCATAACGCAGGCCCGGCGCTAGAACAGGGAATTGGGTGGGCACAGACACGTCCCTTTATGACAATTGTCGTCTTACCTAATCGGGGAGAACAAGCAGCACCTGTTAAGTGTGGAGTGCTCTCGGAGTGAACCTTTTGTTAATCATGAAAATGACTGAGAACAGGTCAGGACTAATAATTGTTTAAAACGGATGTGTTGTCCACCCCAATTCTCAGTAATTCTGTATTTACCCCATGATTTCATCGCTGTTAGATCGCATATGGAGAGAAACCGCATCTTCAGTTGCCAATTACAATAATTGGAAAACGCGTCAATAAAGGAAAATAATTGAGAACTAGCCAGGACTATCCTGATTGTTATAAAGGGACGTGTCTGTGCCCACCCAATTCCCTGTTCTAATGCCGGGCCTGCCATAACTTGGTGACGGTAGTGCGCGTCCCTTATTAAAACACATAAATATTTAACAAACTCGACGGAATATATGTAAACTTGATATAACTGAGGATGCCGTCGCCGCAGTGACATGCTGCGTCGCAACACGAGCAGGTACCACAGAGGCGGTAGGTACCATCCTCTAATGGAAAAGCAACCCCAAAAAAGTACCCGGTACCAAGGCGAGTAGAGTAGAGTAGAGTAGAGCCGGTACCACGTAGTGAAAAAGTGCCATTTGTGGGGAAAAACAAAGATACCATGTTGCTTTTCTCTTCTTGAACACTAGGTGGCGCTTTTGCCCCATCGTGTTCACTTTATGCTAGAGGAAGTCCGCTATGGTCCTGGAGATCCACCCTTCAGTAAGTTTTCATCGCAGGCTAAATTTAAGACGCCTGACTGTACGAATTAGCAACAAAACTAGATCTCTTGCATTTGCATGAGGACTGATTTGTTAGGGTTGGAGTGAAATCCTAGAGGACGACACATCTCCAGGAACAGGATTGCAGACTACTGATTTACATCATCACCAAACTGCAATACTTACCTCTGGTATCTTCATTTTCTTGTACAAATAACAAAACCCTACAGGAGGTATCTCACGAAGTATGCAAATTGGCTATTGTGTGAACATGTGCACATGACTGAATGCAAATAAATGTATTCCAGTAGGGGATAACCAGGGGTTGTGCATGTGGCACAGCCTGCACGTTCACCCTCAACCACTGAAAACATTAAGTTGCGAAAACGTACGCAAATGAGGAGACTGTCTGGCCAAAGCTGCCAATTTTATTGTACCTTTTTGTATGAGATCCAGTTCCAGCGAGTTAATAATTTATCAGAATGATGGCTGCTAAGGAGGAAATTTTGCACTGTCATTGTGATTGTTTAAAAAAAAAGTAAGATAAGAATCATTGCACGACTGTTATGCTCATCACATTCTTATCCATCCTCGCATGCAGTGACGTTACCAGACCAAGTGTCAATATACGATAAAAAAGGAGGCTTTTGGCGTCCTCGTTTGACGTTTAGGGTTAAGGTTCGGGTTAAGAGTTGGGTTCGTTTTAAACTGGCGTCAAATAAGAACGCCAAAAGCCTCCTTTTTCATCGTATATTGACACTTGGTCAGGTGGCGTCACTGCATGACGAGTCGGGATGACACCTGGCTCTTTTGCTTGTACAAATACTCTAAGCCATGAAAAAAAAGTATTTTCCTCTCTCTTGATTTCCTCTTATTTTTTTTGCAATTTTTTTGTTCTAAATGGTTTCAGATCTTCATACAAGATGAGCAGAACATGAGCAAGCACAAAATGCAGTATTTAAATAATCATCTCATCAGTTGTAAAAAGAAGCTATCCCATACCTGTATCGTCCATATGAAAAATTAATAGCCCCCAGAAAGGTAACAAACTTCAACAGGAACAACTGTAACAAAATGCGTTTGAAAACGGTTGATCCGTATTTCACATCATTTAGGAGGAATTTTGGCCAACTCCTCTTGGCAGTATAATTCAGCCACTTTAGACTGTTCTCAGGTTAGAACTGCCTGTTTAAGGTCCTGCCACAGCATCTCAGTGGGGTTAATGTCAGACCATTGACTAGGCCACTGAAATCTTAATTTTGGATCTTTTTAGCTAATCAGAGATGGACTTGCTTCTCTGCTTCAGACTGCCACCTTGCTGCATAACATAATCGCTTACGAGCTATAGATTACAGTCTCCCGAAAGGACATTGACCATCAAGATTTTCAGAGAGAGCAAAGTAGATGGCTACATCAATTTTGGCATGTTGTGCTGGCCATGAAGCAGCAAAGGATCCCTACACTACCACCACCATGTTTGGCTGTTGGTGTAATTTTCTCACCAGATGTTATGGGGCCCATATCTTCCATGAAGATCCACTTTCAAAGCATTAAACCACATAACATAGTCCCAAAAGGCCTATGGGTTATAATAGTGTTTTCTGGCAAATGTAAGACAAGCCTTTCCTGTTTCCTTTCCTTAGCAGTAGTTTAAGCCGATTAACCCTCCCACGGATACCATTTTTCCCAACTCTCTCATATGGTGGAATCATGAATGCTGACCCTTTGAGGCGAGCAAGGCCTGTATTTCCCTTAAATGTTTGTGTTGTTACTTCCTGGATGAGTCATTGATGAAGTCCTTGAGGAATTTTTGTCGATCAGCCCTCCGTGGGAAAATTCAGCCGTGTTCCAAGTTTTTTTTCCATGGAGAGATCATGGCTCTCACGATGGTTTCCTGAAGTCGCACAGTCTCAGAAAAGGCTTTGTTACCTTTTCCAAGCAGATATACTTCACCACTTAAAAGTTTGGAATCACACCTGATTTTGACATAGTTTCAATGGAATAAACTTTGTGTGTCAGCACTGATGCAAAGTATGAATATACACTGTGCTGGGACTTTCTAAAAAGGAAATAACAAAATTTAGAATGGGAGCTCAATCACCTGATTTAAACTCCATTTATCTGTCACAGGATTACCTGGATTATAAAGTTTGTGACGTGCCTTTCCTCAAAAGATACAACAGTCAGAAATATTGCCATCAATGTGGATATTTATTGAGAATTACGCCTTCATAAAATTACTATTATGAATGCTTACAATCTGCTAAAATGGATAACTCTGTTATCATTTGAAAATTTTTAATTGATTGATATACTTAAGACAAATAAAAACAATGTTTCAAGCCACTTTATACGCAAAAAAAAAAAAAAAAAAAGCTAATAAAAATGCTCGCTCATGTTGCTCTGTTGGTTCTGCTGCGCCAGTGTAATGGATTTGACCTGTCTTCCTTCAGAAGCAGTCCATGAGGGCTAGGACAGCGACACAGTTTTAGCTTTTTGGCTCTGTAATCCAGAACGCTGACTTGAGGAGCATTTTTAGTTGCCAGCATTTGAAAGATGAACTCTGCAATGTGCTGGCATTTACAACCTTTTCCTGAGAACAATGAAGAAACTGCGGCTCCTATACGCTCAAAAAAATGATAAGTTAGATATTCTCGAAAATGTTATGTCACCTGGTTCGACACAATTGTCTTAAGTAAGTTCTAATTGAATTCTGTGATTTTCAGCCAGTTTAAAGAAATTCATTGGAAGCTATTTAACTCTGTTATGTGGAACCACATGAGATAAAATTTTAAGTAAATCTAACATTTCATTTTTTTGAGTGAGAGTGTCACGCTTTAAAATTAGTGTGGACTGCACTGTGTAAACAACTCATACAGGTGGTATGAAAGCTGGTGTTACTGAAGGGATGGCATAATAACTGGCCAAGTGTAGAGAAATAAAATAGTCAATAATATAAGGACTTGAACAGTATTTGCCACAGATTAAACTAATAGTCCTTAAACTTGGGCTATTGAGACCCGACAGAAACATGCCACATGCCAAACACTTCTTAATTATACAGCTTATATACAAAATGGGCATTTTCATTGCAATCAATCATTTCGAAAAATTAGCCCAAACTCATTCACGCGGGGTGAACCAGGCCCTGTACAGTATAAAATTGAGTCTAATGCAACCGGAAAGAAAAACAAAAAAAATCAACAGGAGAACAGAGAGGGGGAGGCAGTGGGGAGAGGACATCTTTTGTTCCCGTAAATGAACATTTACAGTAAGATACCTTATGTGCAAATAGAAAAACTTAAATTGAGAGAAGTGCAGATGGGTTGAGCAATTTTAATCCCCTGGACCCTATAGATCTGGAGTTTTGTTTCACTTCTAATTCCACAGTAATCATATGAGTTCATCTGACCAGATATTTTGGTTTTCTAATAAAGCTTCAAATCTTTGTTTGATGACTATTTCTTTGCTAAAAAAAAAAAGACAAAACATCAACCAATTAGTTGAGACAATTTGATTAACTTAAAGATTTGCCGGAGGGATAAGAAGGTTTCACTAATCAAGCACGCGGTAACTTTAAACGAGCAAATATTTTTGGGCAAAAATAAAATTTTACGTCTAACACAAATACAAAAATACTCAAGACAAATTTTTTACAGTGTGTTTTTTTCAGTCCACGGTAAACGGCATTAAATTGCATTGTCAGCATAGCAACGCTCAAGGCAATAAAGCTACACCCAAGGAAAATAGGAAAACTACTATTACAACAGCTGGGTACAGAAGTCCAAGGGCTGCACAGCCTGCCTGTAGGTTTTCTTTGAGGTTAAAAAAGTCCCACAAGTCTCCAGAGATCACAGTGATGTTGGCACGCTTGTGCTCCATTTGCCTGCTACAGTCACTTCCTGTTTTCCCAGAATACCGCTCTCCTCATCCAGGGGCGCTCACGGCTAGTGCTTTCCCCCCTCCCAAATTTCCTCCAGCGCACGGAAAGCATTCTGCCTGCTCCCATCAGACTCGCGCGCTGCACTGTCAGTTCAAAAGTTCGAGAGAGGACAGAGGGCGGAGTCGCAGGGTTGCGGGGTCAAGGGGTTGAGTCGAGCTTGGGTTTCTCCACACTGACATTCACGCACAGCTCCGGGTCCTCCGGCACGTACAGCCTCTGAATCTCCGATCCCTGTGAAAAATCAAAAAATATGTTCATCTCAGTGGGTTTCTACCCCCTCGGAAACTCTTGCCGTTCGGGTATTGTCGTCCCCTCTGCTGCCAGCCTGTCCTTCGGTCTGTCTGTCTTCCCATATATTGTCACCACTCCAGCTGGTGAACCATTGTAGGGACGGCCCTCAAAATTAAACAGGTTATGCATATTGCATATGTCTCTTACCCCTTTTCCACCGAGCTGGTTCCAGTGCTAGTTCGGAGCCAGAGCCTGACTTAGCACCGGTTCTTTGTTTTTCCACAGCCTAAGCACCAGCTCCTGGCTCTCAAAGCTGGTGCCAGAGCGAGCGCCAACTCCTTGCTGGTCTAGAGCCAAGCACCGATTACGTCAGGGGCGGTACAGAAATATTATGACCTATTTCGTTCTGTCAGGCCGGGTTTATGTTCTCTAGCAGAGCGATCTAAGACGGGGCACTTGTTAACTCGTAGGATAATTTGTCATCGCAAATGCCAGGAAGCTTGATAACAATGTCTTATTATGACCCCTGCCAAGTTGGGAAACTAGTTTACAAGGACACTCGCGCTGAGGAAATGCCTATTTTTTAAGAAAAAAAAAAACATTGGTTTGTAATTGGATCTGACACGCACCAATTTTTTCATTCTTATTTTTTTGCAACATTGGTTTGTAATTGAATCAGACACATATCTATGACTATTCTTTAAAGAAAATAAAGCCGATACTTGATGCGATGCTGCAGAATTGCAAGAATTATTTTGTTCCCCACCGAAACATTTCAATCGACAAGACATTATACAAATACAAAGGTCGACTCGGCTTCAAAGTTTACATCTGAAGCAAACTTGGGCAATGAGTAATGAAAGTATTCAAACTCTGCTCATCCGACGACCCATGATAAGCCCCAAAATGGGATTTTGAAAGTGCTGCAGTATTTTCGCTTGTTGGGACATTAAGTATTGCACTTAGTGGAAATCAGTAAAATCGAATCTTTATGTAGTCACGCACAGATAAGATGTCTTTTTCCCATCCAAATAACCTGCCAGATCCGGTTCTATACCCGAACAGCGACAGAAAATAATTCCAGCCGCTCGCACTTTCGTTGCAAAACAAATCAGGCTGTGGCGAGCCTGGCGAGCCCACTCGTATACAGTGACGTACTGACGTTATACGGTGACATATTCGCGTGGCTCTGAGTTGGCTCCTTGGCGATGGAAAAGCAAACAGGTTCTTAGGAGGTGCGTGGGTTGAACCAAGTAAGCACTAGTACTAGCACCAGCACAGCAAAAGCACCAGGATCTTTTTGGTGGAACAGGGGTATCTAGAAGCCTATTTGATCAGACCAAGGCCAATAGTCCACTCTTCTGAGATGGGCAAATTTGCAAGCACAACCATCATATTTATTTAATTGGCTATGTTTTGTCACAATTTAACTTCACTACCATATAAGGGATTTTAAAATGCACAGCATTAATTTCACGAGGGCCAAATGGCGTATCTCACAATATTAACGAAAGAGAAAAATTATTTGTGCATCTACTCCGTGATTCGGATCTGCACCAAAATTTAATCATTTGTTCCTTGGGCCCGTGCTACACCCTTTCACAAAGTTTCATGAAAATCGGGCCGGTAGTTTTTCCATAATCCCGCTCACACATACAAAAACAAACAGACCCAACCAAAAACCAGGGCCCTGGCGGAGGCAACTCATTCACATTTTCCAGAAGTATTAAAAGGGTCAGGAGACTCGCCTTGCCCTGGTGCACAGCAGTCACTCCCTCCTCTTTGCTGCTCTTTAGCTCTTTGAATAATCGCCTCGGGTCGGGAATCTGGGGCAGGAACACGGCCCGGAGTCTGGAAAGATAAGGCATGAGACATCATGAAGGCAAGGAGGGTTCAGGTCCAGATCCTCGCCGGTATTTTGCTCAAACCACCTGGCTTGAGGACAGTTCTTTCACAGGGAGCTGGAACTCCTTGGCACGACTGAGTTCATGGTTGGAAGAAAGCAGGATTCTACACTCTCAAAAACGGGTACAATGGGAGTCCACCACTGTCCCTTAACCCTTTCGCAGGCAAATTTTGGCCCAGATGCATACCCCCACGGACGGATTAATTTTGGGTTTTTACCAAAATATGATTGTTATTCAAAATAACAATAAAATAACACCAAATCTCATAATAAGTTTCCCATAACTGATGTTTTTTTTTTTTAATCCTCTCCAGAATCGCTAAAATCGTTTGGATCCAAGACTCCCGCTCTCTGGATATTCAAACTCATCGTCAGAGTCATTCAATAAAGGCGTTTAGAAACACGGCTAGAATGGCGGCTATTTGTACTGTCGATGCCATGTTCACAACAATTTGACCGAAGTAGTCTATTTAGCGTTTTAGGAAATCCCATGCCTCGTTCACGGCTAAAAATACAGTGCTGGGTGACCTGAGAGACAGCCAATGGTAATGAGTGTAACTTCCCGCAATCGGGGAATTTAAAGAAGACTTTATAAAACACGTTGGTTAAAACGACAAAAATGTCGCTGTGCCTGCGAAAGGGTTAAGGTACAATCTACACAACTGCACCCCGAAGGGGAATTTATCAGACCTCAAGGCAACTACAGGCATTTTTCAACAGTTATAGGGACTCCCTGAGTGGAACTGCCCACTTTTATTTATTCATTTTTAAAAATATTTCAGGTGTACAATGGGCGGACCTTGGAGGGCACTGTCCTAGTGTAACAAGCCATTGTGCCCCCAAAGGTAGAACAATGATGGACTTCATTTTCAGAGACTGTAGCTTTCCAACCACTCAAATGACTGCCTTTGATCTTGTGTACGGAAAAGCAGCAACATCTCAGCATGAAAGGGACCCCATCACACCCGGAGGCAGCTCCACCGCGAAGAATAATATCTGTGATCGGCTGCTATTCTGGGAAAGTGCTCTGTCATTGTTGAGTTTGGCTCTGTTTACTTTTTCTGCTTGGGAAGGAAAGGTTTGGTTTCTGGGGCTGAGCAGTCAAACTCACTCCGGTATTGTGTCCTCTGTCTCAGCCACACACACTCAAACTCAACTCTGAGCAGAGCTTTTACAATTACAATTTAAACACACTGAAAATTATGTGTCTGAACAAGTATTTCACTCTGATCATAAGCCTTTAAAGGAAGACTATACTGACCTACACGTTTTAACTTAATCTTATAGTAATTAACTCCAACATAATATCCACGGTCGATTTTTTGTCCATACATACCCCCTGTTCTTTCCAATGACCATTAATTAGCTGGAATTGCTGTTTCCAGGAGGCCGCCATTAACGCCACAAGTGGCATGAAAAGTTGCGAGATCATAACGTCACTGCGGCTGCCACATGCATTCATGTGCATGATGCATGCGATGTCAAAATATCTGAATACATGGATATCTAAATAAATTAGACTACCAACCAATTTAAAATTGTTCATTGAGCGAATCAACTGTTTGATTGAAAATTGAGCCAAGTTAATGGGAAGGGGATGAAAGCAATTGTCGTGTAGAGGAGGATGATTTTGAAGACCTTAACTTTGCTTAGTTCAGCACGCAGTTTGCCTGAATGTGTTCGCTTGATTATTACATTTGGCCGTTGTGTGCGAATCTCGTTCAATTGTTAAATAAAAATGTCAAAAATTTGCGGCACAGATTTGCCTGAACATGCTTGCCCAGTCTTCGGTGCATTTGTTCATTGCTTACAATGCGATAATAATTTCTCTCTCTCATTCACGTTTGATACGCTTCACACAATGTTTTCTACCTCGCGTATATTTTTAGACGCTTAAAACCAGGGCCATCTTAACATGATTTTATTTTTAAGAAATCTTATTAATAATACGTGAAAGTTTTCCAACGAGAGGTGGAATTCAGAGGTCTGCTATTTATTCAGATTACTGACATTATTTCAATCTTGCACGGCAGCCTGGTTCGGTTTGTCTGCTTCTCATGATCTCTTCTAAATCATTATTGGCTTGATTTTGGTTTTGATTGGTCAGTTGGCTGAATAAATGGCTTGATTACAAGTTAGGCAAAGTACACGGGAATTGATTTAAGGTGATCTAATTATGCCAAGGTGACGGCAGCTGTCCAGCCTCGCTGGTAATTAGCAGACTTCAAATCGCACTTTTCTTTCCGGCAGCATTTCAAATGGTCTCTGATGTTAGTTCACCTCTAATTAAATTGTGTCGGATAGAAAAAGGTAATAATCAAGCTCGCCTGTCTGCCCCACAGAGGAAGCGGCAAGATCTCGGTCATTCAACAATCACAGCGCAGGACCGCTGAACAATGGAAATTCATGGGGCTGACAGCCGCACTGACGTCACGATTAGGGGCGCCCCAAGCGGATCGAGGGTGAATTTTCGTCTGCTGTGGCAAAAATGGCGCGGTCCACTAGTTTTGTAAAATCGCTCATAAAAATGAAAGAAATCGCAAAATAAAGAAAACAAAGTCGTAGGAGCTTTTTTCATGATGCATTGAAATAATAACACCCAACTTTCTCAGCCATAATAGTCCTCCTTTAAAAGCTTAGTTTCTCACTTTCCTGTAAGAAACACACTGAAGAATTATGAGATTTCAACACTTTCTAATCTCTGAGGATTTACTGAGCGGAATTACTGAACTCTGATCCCTAGTCGTTGCATTCATGTTTGCATTGTTAGTCGCTCTTGACAACAACATCTGATAAGCTCCAGTGAGGTAAAGACTGGCTCACACAAACACTCCAATACAGGCATTAAGGCACACCCACACACACACACACACACACACACACACACACACACACACACACACACACACACACACACACACACACACACACACACTCATGCACTTGCACATACAAATACAGTGACATGCACAAAGGATCATACACATAAATTCACAAATATGTACATAAACACACACACGCACACACAAGCACATGCACACACACTCATTCACTTGCACATACAAATACACTGATATGCACGCAGGATCACACACACATAAATGAACACAAATGTACGTAAACAAACACACAGCCACACACACACACAGACTCACACACATATAAATATATTACCTCTTAAAGAACACCAGGAGGAAGATGACACAAACTGTGACTACGATAGGAATGGCGATGAGAGCAATATGAACAGACCAATCCGGCGGCTGATCTTCACCTGGAGCAACCAATCATAAACACTGATGGTGAAAATCATCGACAACACGGCAATGCACAGACACACCGCAGATCGAACAGGAAGAGTCATTTACAATGGTTTTTCTGGATTTTTTACAGCCTAAACCATTGCATGACGACTGGAGCAGCACATCTGTGACTCACTATTGCATGAGCAGATTTATTAGACCAGTAACCTGTGTTTCCAAAATCATAAAGTCCCACAGAAATACTATCACCTAGTATTCTGTCTTAGAGTGCTTGAATGTCATTGCTAAAAGTTCACAGTGATTTATAACTCGCAGGGTATTTAAAAATTCTATTTAAAGTATGCTTGTCCTTACTCCAAAAACTGGATGGCACTTCCTGTTGTACTGCAGTTCTGAACGCAGTCGGGCCATGAACATTCACAGAAATATTTTTGTTTCTTCCATTTTTTTTTTTTTGAGATCATAAACTGATTTTTTGGTTAAAGGAATAGTTCACCCAAAAATGAAATTCAGTCATTATTGACTTACCCTCATGCTGATGAGAAGTCCGGTGTAGTTTTTTATTCCTCAAAGTGCAGCCGGAGATTCAGGGGGTTTTCCTCCTGCACCGCAAATCCATATAACGAGCGTCTATGGTTACCGAAAAGAAAAGGTCCATAAAACTACACAAAAACTTTTTAATATTCCTCCATACTGCTCGTCCGCTGCAATCCAAGTGTCCTGAAGGGGTAACATCCAGAGTTTACCCGAAACGACGTCATTTAGCACAGTTTTATAGCCTATTATTCACTCTAGTGTGTTCGCCTGGAGGCGCGCTCGCGCGTTCACGCGGTTCTCCCGAGCAGCGGCGTTCACTACGGTAGCCGCGCCAGACAACGTTCAACGAGAATCGCGGAAGACAAAACCCTGCGTTTACATCCTGCTGAGAGCGACACGAGAACCGATAAAAGCAGAGCGAAGTCAACGAGAGCAAAGTTAGCTGCTCCCGAAAGTTGGAAGTAAAAAGACATTTTTGGTTTTTGTCACTCAGAAATGTACTTTTTTTCAACTGCACCGTAAATTAATATGAAAAGATGGTTGTAGTGTGTTCCTTTCCTGGATGCTTCAACCAAATGAAGCGTGCGTTCAGGAGATCCGTGACTTTCCTCAGACTACCGGTTCAGGACCCTGAAAGACTACAGCTATGGCTGATAGCTCTTCGTTGCGATATCAAGACCGTCAACGTCCATGGTCTTCGGGTCTGTAGTGACCACTTCTCACCGGAGGATTTTAAAGTTTCTAAACGAAGACCTTTGTTGAAGACTACAGCTGTGCCGACTATGTTACAACTAAGGACAGAGGTATGTACTTTACAGACCTTTTACTATATAACTTATTTGTTTGTATATTTACATACCCTTTTCACAAACGTGGTAATGTTACAGGATGTTTGATGTTACTTGACCAAAAACTGCATTTCCACATCATTTTGGACTATTATGGAGTTTTGTCCTTGTTTCTGACACAGTGAATATGCATTTTCACATGATTTTGGACTATTATCACGAGTCTTTTAGTTCTGTTCATTTTGCTTAAGGACTGTGAAATAACACCTGGGGGTTGCATGTAAGTGTTATAATGATTGGGGAAAGATAACATCACTAGCTATGTTTCCATCCACTTGTCAATCGAACTATCTGAAGTTCGCAAAAATATATTCATGCGAAAACAGCAGGTGAAAATGCGTTTCCATCTAATGGCATTAAAGCGAATAAAAAGTATTGCGAAAGAGACGTCACATGCTGTTATGCGATCAAATTGGTGTATCGAATAGATTTCTGACATTTTAAGCTGCTTCCATTCATTTTCGCACTGAATCGCAGAACCTTCAAGTGACCAAAAGTAATGTGTTAACCGACTAATGTAGCTAGTCAGCCAAAATGGATCGCGTCTACCAACAAATGATGATAATTGCACAAGTTGTACGTGCTTATGTGCCAGCTATTAGCAACATAGCAAACCATTATCAGAAGGCAACGACGGCATCAAAACACCGTCCACGATACAGTAGCAGATTTATTCGGAAAATAGCGTTTCCATCTGCATTTTTTTTTTTTGCCCCTCTTTACAAACCTGGTGGGCTTTTGTTAATTGCTCACTGTCATATATTAATTCATGTCCTCTTACTGACTTCTAATGGCAAAAACAACACATTACGTGTAACCTTTGATGAGAGGCACACCTGTTTTATGTGAGCCTAAACAAATCAGGCCCGCTGCACCAAGACGTCAGTCTGCATGATATATATAGTAATTTGTGGTCTAAATTCGAGTATTACACAATTGAAGAGACATTACCCACAAAAGTAATTTAACATTGTTTTTTCCAAATTACAAGTGCATGGTTTATAATTATGTGGATATAATTTCTTTGTTCCTTCCTTGCAACGTAAAATTGGTAAATATTTTGAATGGTCGATATTATGTATATGTTGTATCATTAACGTTTTCTATGTGTCCAATTTTTTTCTTTTGTTTTTCAGGAAAACTGCAATTTAATGTGGTTCTCCCAAAACAAACCAAAGAGTGGGTCGCCAAAAAGATCTATGTGCCAACTACACAAACATTCCGGCAAAATATGGTGGTGCAAGTTCTGCAGAGATGCCTGGACCCCAAGATCAAGTTGAAAGACCCACAGTCACATGTTTCTATTCCCCCACTACCAAAAAAACATAGCCCAAAAACTAAAACCTGCAAAAGAGGAAGCCATACTAAAACATGCTTCACGGTTTAGCAGTTAGTATGAGGGATGCACAATTGGTTTCTGCATCAACATGTGAAATGTCAAGTCAGACAAACACAAACATGCCATGCTTATTTTTGCCTTTTTTATTTTTGCAATTATCTTGTTTTTAGTTGTTTTCCAAATGAAGTGACGTTTGTTTAAATTTCTATTAAAAAATAAAGTTTGTATGAAAAGAATAAAGTTTGTGAGAAAAAAAACTGTAAAGGTCCTCATTGTCCATAACTAAGCCACCAGAAAAGTCCTGCTTATGGCATATAGGCTTATGGACCCTACTAGTCAGCTACCATTCGAAAATGAGGCCCTTATATCTGTACATAAATAAAACACTGCATTTATCTGTGGGTAGCATGTCTGTATTGCAGTTAGTGCCCAGGTCTAAGATAAATCTCCAGTCAAAGGGAGCAGCTTTGCAAGTCATGCAAAATGTGTGCTTGTGATTCTGAGCCAAATATTGACTTATTTATAGTAATTATTTTAGTATTTATCCAATTTTGTAACACCTGCAATATGGTATCCCTTGGAGTGAGTAGTAAATGCAACTTAGTTTTGTGGTTGGTTACTGTTGTTTTATTGTACAAACAACACAATACTAACAAACGTTAACAATTACAATAAACATTGTAAAATATCTTCCATTTTACACATTTTCTTTATTCTTTAGCGATATCGTTTCTAATAAAAATATAGATGTGCAGCAGCATAGTTTCCATGCCTGTTATTATTCATAATGTGGCAGTGCTTTTTTGTGATGTATTGGAAAAAGTCCCAGATGAAATACTATGAGGTAATATAAAAATGAGTCAGTGAGAAAGTCTTTAGATTGATTGTCTTCAGATCCGTTCAAAAGCTTCTTCTGCCTCCTTGAATCCAGTATACAATCCATCGGGAGAATGGTAGCCGTCACGGATGCTTGTAACAACACAGGCTAGTACAAAACCCAAAACCAGTGAAGTTGGCACGTTGTGTAAATCGTAAATAAAAACAGAATACAATGATTTGCAAATCCTTTTCAACCTATATTCAATTGAATACACTGCAAAGACAAGTTACTTAATGTTCGAACAGGTAAACTTTGTAATTTTTTGCAAATATTAGCTCATTTGGAATTTGATGCCTGCAACATGTTTCAAAAAAGCTGGCACAAGTGGCAAAAAAGACTGAGAGAGTTGAGGAATGCTCATCAAACACTTATTTGGAACATCCCACAGGTGAACGGGCTAATTGGGAACAGGTGGGTGCCATGATTGGGTATAAAAGCAGCTTCCTGAAATGCTCAGTCATTCACAAACAAGGATGGGGCGAGGGTCACCACTTAGTGAACAAATGCGTGAGCTGATTGTCGAACAGTTTAAAAACAACATTCCTCAACGAGCTATTGCAAGAAATTTAGGGATTTCATCATCTACGGTCCGTAATATCGTCAAAAGGTTCAGAGAATCTGGAGAAATCACTGCACGAAGTTTACAAGGCCGAAACCAACATTGAATGCCCGTGACCTTCGATCCTCAGGCGGTACTGCACCAAAACCGACATCAGTGTGTAAAGGACATCACCACATGGGCTCAGGAACACTTCAGAAAACCACTGTCAGTAACTACAGTTCGTCGCTACATCTGCAAGTGCAAGTTAAAACTCTACAATGCAAAGCGAAAGCCATTTATCAACAGCACCCAGAAACGCCGCCCGGCTTCGCTGGGCCCAAGCTCATCTAAGATGGACTGATGCAAAGTGGAAAAGTGTTCTGTGGTCTGACGAGTCCACATTTCAAATTGTTTTTGGAAACTGTGGACGTCGTGGTCCTCCGGACCAAAGAGGAAAAGAACCATCCGGACTGTTATAGGCGCAAAGTTCAAAAGCCAGCATCTGTGATGGTATGGGGGTGTATTAGTGCCCAAGGCATGGGCAACTTACACATATGTGAAGGCACCATTAATGCTGAAAGGTACATACAGGTTTTGGAGCAACATATGTTGCCATCCAAGCAACGTCTTTTTCATGAACGCCCTGCTTATTTCAGCAAGACAATGCCAAGCCACATTCTGCACGTGTTACAACAGCATGGCTCCGTAGTAAAAGAGTGCGGGTACTAGACTGGCCTGCCTGTAGTCCAGACCTGTCTCCCATTGAAAATGTGTGGCGATTATGAAGCGTAAAATACGACAACGGAGACCCCGGACTGTTGAACAACTTAAGCTGTACATCAAGCAAGAATGGGAAAGAGTTCCACCTGAAAAGCTTCAAAAATTGGTCTCCTCAGTTCCCAAACGTTTACTGAGTGTCGTTAAAAGGAAAGGTGATGTAACACAGTGGTAAAAAAGGCCCCTGTGCCAACTTTTTTTTTGCAATGTGTTGCTGCCTTTAAATTCTAAGTTAATGATTATTTGCAAAAAAAAAAAAATAAAGTTTCTCAGTTTGAACATTAAACATCTTGTCTTTGCAGTGTATTCAATTGAATATAAGTTGAAAAGGATTTGCAAATCATTGTATTCTGTTTTTATCTACGATTTACATAACGTGCCAACTTCACTGGTTTTGGGTTTTGTAAAACTTTTCTATTGTCCTTGCCGAGTCTCTCGCCTTTCAGGACCCACTCCAATACCACCCGGTATGCCACCAACCTGCACTGACAGTGGAAAAAGTAAATAAAGAAATAGTTTAGCACTGGGCACAGCACAAAAATACTTAAAAATATTGTAAATCGGGTTGCATAAAAAACAAAAGACGGTAACGATACTGTACAATGGAACTTACTCTACAGAGAGCGTGCCGTTTGGTCCTGCGGGTCTTGGCCTCTTTTTTCCAGTTGATTTTAGTTACGTGGAAAAACATCTCGAGAACCCCACGGGTCAGTAATGGTGGATAATCCGGGTTTTCGTAATACGTTGACTTTGGGCAGTGCTCTCAGTCTCATCAACGGAGATATTGAGATCCTCCAGGAGCGGCATCAACAAATCCCTTTACATTTTCGACATTTACACCACCATGTTTCCGATGCCCTAGGTCTGTAGTCCGCCGCTGGTTGTGGCTCTGGTCGAGCTGCGGTTGCCTCCGGCTCAAAGAGAAAAGGCTCAGCAAAGAACTCGTGCTCTTCCTCAACATTGAAGTCCTCGGACATTTTTCTTTTTTCCTTTCAAAGGTTCAAATCACATGCAGGCAGAGCCCTCTTGTGTTTGTGTGCTGCTCGTGTCGCTCTCAGCAGGATGTAAACACAAGGTGGTGTCTTCCGCGATTCTCGTTGAACGTTGTCTGGCGCGGCTACGTAGTGAACGCCGCTGCTCGGGGAGAACGCGTGAACGCAGCGAAAGCTTCCAGGCTAAACACACTAGAGTGAATAATAGGCTATAAAACTGTGCTAAATGACGTCGTTTCGGGTAAACTCTGGATGTTACCCCTTCAGGACACTTGGATTGCAGCGGACGAGCAGTATGGAGGAATATTAAAAAGTTTTTGTGTAGTTTTATGGACCTTTTCTTTTCGGTAACCATAGACGCTCGTTATATGGATTTGCGGTGCAGGAGGAAAACCCCCTGAATCTCCGGCTGCACTTTGAGGAATAAAAAACTACACCGGACTTCTCATCAGCATGAGGGTAAGTCAATAATGACTGAATTTCATTTTTGGGTGAACTATTCCTTTAATAATCTTGTACACAATATCAAATAAAAATATAAAAAAAGGCCATAACAGGCTACAAACAAAGACAACAACACACAACACATTTTTAAACAGACACATTTTAAAACTTTAAAGCAAAATTGCACCCACACTCCTGGTAGCACACTCAACTAGCCTTGTCCAGCAATTTGAGTATCGCAAACACCTCTTTCTTCCCGCAGTCTTTTAGCCTTTTGAAAAGAACTATTTTTAAAATCTTATTTTCTGAATCATAAGAAATTGCAAGTGAAGTACAAGCACATCAGATGCTTCTCATCACAAACATGTGATCCTACACCGTAAATTATTAAAATGCTTGACCTCATTAGATGCTGGAACATGATTTCAATGGACACTGAACGTGATTAACCCTTTCAGCGCCGTGGGCAACTATAGTTGCCCAATGATGTAAGATATCAAAATCAGACACTGTTGACAACCTATCATGTGGCAACTTGTTTAAAAGAGCTCCCGCAGGGGAGCTCTATTAAACAAGTTGTCACATGATAGGTTCTCAACAGCTCAGGATAACTACATTTTTAATTCCTTGAAAATGTATTCAGCGCTCAAAGGGTTAAAAGCAGCTCAGATCCACAGAAGCTCTCAGTGCTGATTGGCTTTGGTAACGCATCAAATGGGAAGGACTCCCGCACTCAAACAAACAGGTGTGCGTGGCTGGTTTTCTAAAAGGAGGGAGAACGTACCGATGGACGTAATTTCGCTCCAGTCGCTCGACCCAAAGCAGGACTGCCCGCAGAAAACCTTCACCTGGACTTGGAACTCCGAACTCTGGTCGTATGGCACGTTCAGTGGTGTGATCAGGGAACTATTCCTCTTCTGGAATAACAGAAAGCGGAGCTCTGACACGTTTGTGACAGCGAGCGTTTCTCAGAATGTTTCCCAAGATCAGTGTCGTGATGTTTGATTCCGGAACTTTCTACTGGAATTCTTGTGATACCACTTTTTAACCATCAGAGGTGGAAATTATAGGTTCAAAACGTCCTCTCCATTAATTTGTCGCAATTCACCAGGATTTGCGACATCAGTGCATCCCCAGCCGGGATGCAGAGCTAATTAACAAATTCGGCTGAAGAAATTTTTTTTTTTTTTTGGGTTGGCAATTATGGCCATGTAGCTACTGGCACAGACCTTGCAGCACTGGGAAGAAAAAAAATCTTACCAAGCATTTCAATCTTGTATTTAAACTTAAAACACATTTCTATTACCTTTTCTTCCTCAATAAAACAGAAATTCTAACACTGACGTGAGATCATTTTTCATTTATTTCTAGATTTGTCCATGGGATAAGAAAATTTCCCATGCCAAACACGTTAACTAAAAATAAACCAATATTTTCTACCTGTGAGAAAAAAAAGAAATTAAGTCTCATGGTAAGATTAACCCTTAGAACGCTAACTGCTACTATTGTTACTCAATAATGTAAAATTTCAAAATCAAAGCTGTTTAAAAGAGCAAACAAGCTGCCACATGATAGGTGTTCAACAGCACAAGATAATTAAATTTATTTATATCAGCGCTCTAAGGGTTAAATTACTAACGGCAGACACTTTTTTTCTATGTAGAATCGAGAAGGTTGGTAAATAAACCATCAAATGAACCACCACTGCACTGACTCCTGACCAGACTGAGCATCTGCAATTAACTGATAAAATCAAATACAGTCAAACCCATAAGTCAATGTGGACACTGACAAAATTATTTTAACTCCCTATAAAAGCATATAAGAGATGATATTAAATGACACATGAGTATTTACACTTGGGTATTTACAACGAAATCAAGTGAACAGAATAGGAATTGTAGCTCTTCATATGTGGTCCCCAGCTTATAAATATCGGGTGTTGCTAAACTTTTGTTACCGAGTATACTTGGTATGCCATTGAAACGGCAGAACGTACTGGTGAGCTCAGGAACATCAAGCAGCCAGTAAGACCGAGGATAACAACTGTAGGAAATGACAGAGGAATTTTTCTTCTCTGGTGGAGAAAGAACCCTTTGAAACATTTGGCCAGATTAAGAACATTCCAGAAGTAAGGGTATTTGTGTACAACTAAGAGAAGACTTCACCAGAGTGAATACAGAGGGTTCACCAGAGGTAACCACTGGTAAATCAGGAAGACTGCCAGAAACACATAAAAAACTGTATGGTTCTGAAACAACATCCTTTGGGCAGACAGAACAAAACTCAACTAGTACCAGAATGAAGGCAAAATGCTACAAGAATCAGCAGGACCAGAGGAAAGCTGCAATGACGGCTTCGCTGAGCATCACCAGGGCAAAAATCCCAGCTCTGTCAAAGTGAAAAGCGCTCATATTGCTTGGATGTTTAGATAAGCAACCAAGTATTAAAAGTGACTTTTAATTTAATTTTGAATTATTTTAGTTTGCTCAAATACCTCAGAGTCCCTAAAATTTAGGGGATGGGAAGGAGCTATAGTATGTATAAAAATAGTAATAATTACCATTTGGATCATTCAATATTTGGGGCAAAACCAATTAATCTTAAGGCTTGAAGTTCACCCTTCAAGCACATTTTGATTGACTCCTTGGAATTTTGTTGCGGTGGCGCGTAGAGCTGAAATTATGAAAGTTGTTTCCCTGGACCAAATTCTTCTGGACATGACTGAAAAAAACTGCAGTGCAATCCAGACATAACTCAACCAACCTCAGGGCCTCTACTGACCCAAGGGCTCAAGTGTTCTGTACCTGCCAGCCGGATAACTTGCTGCTCCTGTAGTGAAACTCGCAGATCCAGTCCAGGTCCTTAGGAAACCCAGCAGGAGGGTGGCATTGCAGCAGCAGAGAGTTCCCCTCCACGCTGTGATTCAGAACTGGTGGCTCTGGCTTCACTGAAGTGAAAAAGTTTAATCCATTTGAAGAGTTGCCAAGCCGTTCCGAAAATTTCAATGGCTGAACACCCAATGACTTAAGGGACCAGTACGCAAAATTTAGTGGGCTCTACTGGCAGAAATTGAATATGACATTCATAAGTGTGTTTTGATTATTGTGTAATCACGTGAGAATAAGAGTTGTTGCATTTTCTTTACCTTTCTTTATTTTCAATGCTCTATTGTGTGTTGACACATGTCTATAGGATCTTCACTGTTTCCCCTAGAGTTCTGGAGTATGTATTGCCTCAGTGTGTAAGGACATACCAACAGGTGTATTCCATTAACCCTTTCAGTGCTAAATTATTTTTTATAAAATACCAACACACCACTCAAACTATTCCCTGCATGGGACACTTCAGCTCTGAATCAATTAGATCAGAATTTCTCGGTCCTCAAAACCAAGAGAGTCAGGTTTATTTTCACTATCACTTTCAGCAAACAATGTATCTAGATTTTCAGCATTTTCATTGTTAAACTCACTGCCATCACCTGACAAGTTCTCGAACGCCGGCATTTTGTAACAACGCGTGGTCAAATCCCACAAAACAAGAATGTTGTAATGATTCATTTACAAGATGGCTATGCAGTTCAAAGAAATTGTAATAATGCACACTCTGGGCCCTGAGCAACCAATCTACAACGTGGCTGCATAAATACTAAAATCTGATTGTTACGGTGAAACATACCTACTCCCCAAAACGTTTTTAGCTGCGACAAGCAGTTGTGGCAGGAAACCTCCTCGAGCAAATAGCCGTGATCAGCAGCTGTTATGAGTATTATCACAGCGGCTATAGCAGCGACTAGTTCTTAAAGGGTTAAGGGACCTGACAAAGCCCCAAGAGGGCGAAATGTTCTCCAGCTCGTTAAACTCCTTTTTGTCCACATTGCCATGCTATTGTTTAATAAAGCAAAGAAAAGAAGACACATCTGAGAGTGGATTCCTTTCCTTTTTGAAGTTTTGGACTTTACCTTAGAATGAGGTATTTAATACTCAATAAATGTTTCAGGGTTACATAACAACTTAAATAGCGACTTAAAAACGGGACAGTTATCTTATCATAGCTTAACAGATAAAGGAAGGAGCAAAATTGCTTAAGTGTCAAACGCACGGCAACTTGCCAACAATTAGCAGCCAAATGTAAGCGATAACGTGGAATATGACCTTTTACGGTGCCAAAACAATAAGGGCAAGGTGGACAACCAGGTAGTTAAATTAACGTCATTACCAAGAACCAAGAACACCAGCCCTTCAACATCCTTAATTATTCCTTTGTTTGTCTCGCGTGAAGTGATGTTTTGTTTTGTGTCATGTAGAAGAAAATGTCACTGCACTTTCCTGGTCGATCTTCCCGATAGTTCAGTGGGTATTATACTGTGCGGAAAATGAGTATCTGGTACCTAAACAGAGTACAGTAGTGTCGAGTAGAGCTGGTATCATGCAATGGAAAAGCGCCATAACGCAGGTTCTAGAGAGTTCCTTTTGCATTTTTCCTGAATTTCACGGCCACTGCAAGTTCTCCTACAGGCTTGGAGGGAGAGGGTGAGGGGAGCAGTAAATCAGTTGGTTGCAATCTGCAATGTCACCAGTAGATGACACTAAATCCTGCACACTGGTCCTGAAAAGCAAGCTCATATTTTCTACTCAAAAAGGGGGGGGGAGCAAGATTTTATGTTGCGCTAAAAGACAAAGAAAAACTGACTCTGGAGGAGTTTTTATTTTGAAGAGAGAAAACCATATTTCATATTTTTGCGATATTTACACAAGGAATGGGCGTGAAGGAACCTTAAAGTGCATTTTGCACAAGACCAGGATCTTGTTTTTCAGGATGAATGAGGGACGACTTGGTGTCTACTTTTCAAAAGATGAGAAATGAAACCCTTTTTGCAGCGTGCGCTCACCATGGTTGCGTGGATTCACCTGGAAGGTGTTCTTCAGGGTGGACAATCCTCGTGTTCCATTGATTAGGAAGTAAAATTCATTCAGACTGAGAAACTGTCCAGACAGGTGACAGCCTGTCTTATCGGTCGTGTCATACAAATACTCAGGACAGTGCTCCAAGGCTACAGGAGTACTGCCACTCTGATATCTGCAAAGCGAGATGGAGATAGTGCTGAGAGGCATGAGGGTTCTAAGCATAAACTCATAGAAAAACATCAGACACGCGAGCAGGCACACACACACACACACACACACACACACACACACACACATGCACAATTGCGTACGTTCGCGCACATACGTGGGGACATAATTACAGAAGCACACATTCACACATGAATGCAGTACGCACGAGCAAATGTATACAACGTAGTTACAGACACACAGAAACACACACCACACATAAACATGTACCTTACAAAGACTTACGCAAAAACGCACTCACATACAGTTGTGCACATTCACACACATACGCCTGAGCACACACAGTTACAGAAACACACAAATTCATGCACGAATGCAGCATGCTTGAATAACACACACACACACAAACCCCATAAGTACGCATAAAAACTCAGACATGCGAATACATATGCTTTTGGGCAAAACTTCGAATGGGCCAAGCCCCAAAAGGCAAAATATTAAACTCTTCATGGTTTTAACAACAAGCCCTTAGTAAGAAAATTAGCAAGAATTAAACAAACACTTCTGAGACCTCCTGTGCCAACAGAACTATTGCTACAGTGATTTGTCGGAGAAAAAGCTGGAAACTGCTTCACAGTGGCACTGAGCTGCTTCACTGTAAAAAGTTGGTTATTGCTTTAGACTACAGGAGAATATTCCAGAAACGCTTGCATCCCACAATTGAAAGATTGTTTTCTATAGAGGAATGAGACATTATTTTTCATCTCTGATTTCAGTGAAAAAGTTGTCTTAATGTTTATCCACAAGGCTTAAACATTTAAAGAAACCAAAGTAAAAAGCTGTCCCATACCACGTGACTTTATCTATTTGTTTATTTCTTGATATTTTCCTGACCAGTGATTGGTTGTACAGACCATAAAAACAAAATATTTTCCCCATTTTGGGCTTGGCCCTTTTTCTGCCCAAAAGTGTGCTGTATATTCACATATAAAAAAATCACATATGTTGGTAATTCAGCTATTATTTTGGAAATTAAAATGTGTTTATTTTCTAAATTTATGACACCATGAAAATATGTGTGTGTCAAAAAGATTTGACTGGTACATACAAAGTCACTAGCACGTCGATGAACACACACAAATATATACTGTACAAGGACACACAAACACACACATGGTCACAGAAGCTCACACAACCATGCAAACACACAGTCACACAGAAACTCACACATCAAAAAAGCAAACTTACTCCATCGTACAGTGTCAGATACACACACAGCGGTGAGTTGTATTCACTGAACCTTTCACACAATTCAAACGATGAAGCAATACACCGCTAATATTAAAGATAAACAGAAGTCATGACCAGTATGGATGAAGTAAACGGCAGCTCTCACCGATAGTAGAGCTGAAGGTCCCTGGCCCCGTCAACTGGAGTCCAGGTGCAGTTCATGGCTTCAAATTGGTAATAGTAGCACTTAAAATCTTTCACCAGCTTCTCTATAACACAGAGGAAACAGAACTTTCAGTGCAAGTCCACAGTAGCATGCAAAACTTAGGCAGAGTTCAGAATGTACACTCACTCACTCTATATTGTTGTCTATATACAACATTCCCTATTTAGTCCTCTACATAGCGAGCGAGTGTACATTCTGCACACAGCTCTTGTGATCTTGTACCATGCAGGGCAGATGACACCTAGCTGGATGGATGACATGTTTACAAACCACATACCGCCTTGCCAACAAAACTATAAAGCCGTGCAGCTGCAATGCAGTGGACTGTTTGAGCTGCCCTGATCATCATACCCAGGAAAGGCAGCCTTATCAAGTACAATGCGTGGCAAGGAAGCCACAATTTCCCTCCGAAATGTGTGCAGTAATCATCCAGCTAATGCTCACAGCACAACCAATGGTCGAGCTCACACAGCGGTGAGTCAGAGGAGGACTTATTACCTCTGCCCAACGGAGTTGGAGGAGGTTACGTGATCATTACTGTTCGTCTGTTGGTTGGTTTGTTTGTTGGTTTGTTTGTGAGCAGGATTACGCAAAAAGTTATGGATGGATTTTCCTCAAATTTGGTGGAATGATTAAGTATTGTTCAAGGAAGAGGTGATTTGATTTTGGGAGGTCAAGGTCAAAGATCAAGGTCAAGGGCATGCAAAAGGTCAAAAACACATTAAAAACATTTTTGCGCGAAGACTACAGGACTGCATAAACACGGGGGTTGCTAGCTAATACTGGTAAAAATAACATTGAGTACATTGGCGGAGATACTTGCGCTCTCTGAGCGCAGCTCTCGCCTCAAATGCTGCTTTGGTAGGCAGTCCACCAGCACCTGCCTGCCAGTGGGGGTCACTAAAGAGCACAGAAACATTTTTCTCACCCTAGTCCTTGTGACCCACTGTGTGTGCTGACTTTTTTGAAGAAATTTCTCTCGAATAATTAAGGTTGTCACAAAACAGAGTTTAATCCTTGTACAGTGACTAATTTTACAACAATGCTGGCCTGCCTACTTGCTCCCAACAAACACAAACTGTTTCATGTTTCCACAGTGAGCAGCCGACATAAAAAGTCACAAAAACAAACACAAGAAGTGTCATTGAAAACATTTAATGGCATTCCATATTGCAGAGCTTGTTACTATGGTTGGTAGGGAGAAGCAGGAAACAGGACTCCCAAGGAATAGGGTTGAGAGGCAATCCCCAAACTGACAGAATCTTCCTACACAACAACGAACATCAACTCAATAGCAACACTAGCTATGCACATGTCTCCTTTTGAATTTTAGAATGTAAAACTATAGCTCCGACTCTGAACCAACTTGCCATGGTAAAGTCACAGTTTTGAATGGACACCAGCGGGAGTACTTCGCTTTTTGGCACGAGAGGATTAATCAACTGCAATATCGCCAACAACCACTAGAGTTCTCTTGCAGGGGGAAGACAGTCAGTCCTTCGCCACCTGAATCCGAGTTGCTCGGGTCACCGACGAAGTAGGGAGAAAATCACCTTTGCGATTAGCGATGCTCACGTTTACTGTGCCACTCTGGGTGCTGTCCTCACAGTCTCCAGACGAGGTCGCCACTGTGTACGTCACCCCATTCTCCAAATCCACACAATCCTCAAAATATGTATATGACACCTTATGAATTTCAGAAACATTCTGTAAAATAAAAGGTCAGGCACAAAAAATTAGATTCTGGATTTAATCAAAATAACAGAATTGAAATAACCATGCAAGGAATTTTTATGATGCACAAGCAACCTCAGTCTTTGCACATGTCAAATGCATGCCCAATTACTTGTGATTTGTATGGCAGATACTATTTCATACATTTTTGGTGGTGGTGCTCTTTCTGCATAAAAGGAAATAAAAGCTGTAACATTGTTTTTAAAGGTCACCTATCAAGTCTCCAGGTGCCCAAGCAATCAGCCTTTACAAGCCATTTCGAAATCTGTCCTTTGTGACATCATGGGGAGGGGTGACAGACCAGAATAATGAAGGAGCTGATCAACTGGCAGGCTAAAGTTAATCAGTCTTCGACTACCCAACAGCCGCGCCGGAGTACATTCAAAAACTCCCCGATATACCAGATTTACATTAATCAAGTTTACAACGTTTATCGCAGATAGGAGTATATACACGGACAAGACAAAATATAACAATTATCTCCAAAAATGGATTAGACTTAGAATATTATGAACTGCAATCACAAAAGCTTCCACACAAATGATGCCACCTAATTCTAATGATAATTATGTGCACTGCCTGATAGCTAGCCAGCTTCTCGCTACAAGCTAAAAAGTAAACAAAGCTGATTTAAAGTCATTACGCATGCTTAGTGCATAGTGTTGAGAAAAGTATTTGTCCCCTTCCTGATTTCTTAAATTTTTGAATATTTGTCACACTTATATTCTTCAGATCATCAAAATTATTCTAATATTGGCAATGATAACCTACGTAAACAAAAATTTCATTTATTGAAGGAAAAAAGCTATCCACCCCTACCTGGCCACATGTGAAAAAGTAATTGCCCCCTTACTCACTAAATCAACCAGTTAAACAAATTGAATTGATAATTGCATTTAATTTCATTAAACACACCCATGACTAATTACTGCTAGCCCAATGGAATTTAAACATCACTTGCATAGAGACTGTCTGGCAATGTGAATTCGGCACAAAGCAGCACATGTTGCTGTGATCTAAAGAAATTTAAGAACAGATGAGAAACAAAGTTGTTGACATTTATCAGTCTGTAAAGGGTTATAACCCCATTTCAAAGGCCCGGGGAGCTCAGCAAACCATAGTGAGAGCCACAATCTACAAACGGAGAAAACTTGGACCAGATGTGAACATTCTAAGAAGTGGACAGCCGGCTGAAATTCCTTCAAGAGTGCATTGACGACTTCTCCAGGAGGTCACAAAGGATCATTAATGACACATTAACGAATAATCATAAATTATGGGATGCATCCCATCCTCTTACGTGTTGCAACAATTATGAGTTTAAAGTGGAGCAGGGACTTATCAGCTGCTTGTCAAAACTCAGGTACTCTGAAGTGAAATCACAGAATGCCACAGCTTTGTGCAGCTTTTGGTGAGGGAATAAAAGCACAGTGGAGATGAGAGCCCAAATATTTTATATCTGTGTTAATTGCTGTGAAGATAGCTTATCAAAAAAGTGCATCTGGATTTCTTTCTTTTTTGTTGAATATAAAAGGTAGCTTATTTAAGTTTACTTGCTGCATAGATTAATCGCCTGAAACTGCTTACTCATTGTTTGCTGTACATACACAAGTTTGTTTTACAATTAAATAAAGTCTCATGCTGAATAATTAATGGCTATTTAATTACATTACTGGGCACCGCGGGCACTGAGAGGCAGCTGGCATGCACAGCAGTCCACATGTAATTCCATTGTTGATGCAACTTCGCAGGTCGCAATATGCGCCATCAGATGTCAGTCAGCAGGAATATATAATGTCTAATGTCAATAATGTACCCTTGTAAATCTAAGCAAGCGGGAGCTAGCTACGCCACAGGTGCAGTACTGTTCACCAGTGATAGCAGGTGAAATTAAAATTGGTGAGGCGCAGAACATCGCTTGAAAATAATGATCGGTCTAAAACTGTTTTCAATCATTCTTTGAAATTAACATAATGTAAACTTCAAATACACACAACATTATCAGGTGTTGCCAATTTCCCAAAATAAGGAAACACAAGAAAGAAAACGACTCATTTTGACTCGTAAACGCATTTCAATCAACTTTTTTCATTTGACAGTGATGACAGTGATGACAGTGATTCAAAGCCCGAAACAGCCTTGATTTTTCGAAACCTTGTCTCGTGGGTTATTACGATCCTTGACCACTTACCAATTCATACTTTAGCCAAATATGAGTGAATGAACACCACTCTTGTTTCTATATTGGCTTAGCCTACAACTTGATTTTTTGACAGGAACAGCGACTTGGTTATCAAAAATTGTCTCTAAAGGATACTGAATGATAATATGGATGTTTTGCCAATTACAGTATCTCACAAAAGTGAGTACACCCTTCACATTTCGACAATTAATTGATTATTTCTTTTCAAGGGACAACGTGACAGAAATGAAACTTGAATATATTCTGGAGTAGTCATTGTACAATATGTGTAGCAGTGTAGATTTACTGCACTGTCCAAATAACTGAAAAAACAGTCATTATTTCCAAAATGGGTGGCAACAAAAGTGAGTACACACCCCAATTGGTAATGGTCAACCAAGCAATGAAACGTGTCTTATTCATCATGTTCATGCTTTTATCTGTTCGACTGGGCCATGTGAGGTTGTGTAACATGTTGAAGGTTTAAATTGTGGTGCTTTGGGTGCAATGCTCTTATTCTGGTCACTGGATGGTCAACATGGCACCTCATGGGAAAGAACTCTCTGAGGATCTGAAAAAGAGAATTGCTGCTCTCCACAAAGATGGTGTAAGCTACAAGAAGAAACCATTTGAAACCTGTAAAACCACGAAACTGAGCAACAGCACCGTGGCCAAGGTTATTCAGTGGTTTTCCAAGACGGTTTCTACTCGGAACAGGCCTCGTCAGGGTTGACCGAAGAGGTTCAGTCCTCGTGCTCCGCGTCAGGTGCACAAGTTGGCTTCAGAAAACAGAAGCAGGAGTGCTGGCAGCATTGCTAACGAGGTTGCAGCAGTGGGAGAACAGCCTATCAGTGCTCAGACCATACGCTGTGCTCTGCACCAAGTCGGTCTGCATGGCCGTCAGCCAAGACGGAAGCCTCTTCTGAAGCTAGCCCACAAGAAAACCTGAAAAAAGTTTGCTGAAGACAATCAGTCCAAGAACATGAACCACTGGAACCATGTTCTGTGGTCTGATGAGACCAAGATAAACTTTTTTGGCTCAGATGGTGTCCAGCATGCGTGGCGGCGCCCTGGTGAGGAGTACCAAGATAAGTGTGTACTGCCTACAGTCAAGCATGATGGTGACAGCATCATGGTCTGGGGCTGCATGAGTGCTTCTGGTCCTGAGGAGCTGTGCTTCATTGATGGAATAATGGATTCCAACATGTACTGTGACATTCTGAAGCAGAACATGATGCCCTCCCTTCAATAACTGCAGTTTTCCAACATGATAACAACCCGAAACACACCTCCAAGATGACAACTGCCTTCCTGAAGAAGCTGAAGCTGAAGGTGATGGCGTGGCAAAGTATGTCTCCAGACCTGAATCCCATTGAGCACCTGTGGGGCATCCTCAAGAGGAAGGTGGAGGAGCAGCAGGTGTCCAACATCCACCAGCTCCGTGATGTTGTCATGGAGGAGTGGAGATAGATTCCAGCAACAAACTGAGCAGCTCTGGTGAATTCCATGCTTAGGAGAATCAAGGCTGCCTGGCAGTGCTAGACAACAATGGTGGTCACACTAAATATTGACACTATGGACACAATTTGGCATGTTGACGGTGAGGTGTACTCACTTTTGTTGCCACCCATTTTGGAAATAATGACTCTTTGTTCAGTTATTTGGACAGAGCAGTAAATCAACACTGCTACACATATTGTACAATGACTACTGTAGAACATATTCAGATTACATTTCTGTAACATCGCCCCTTAAAAAATTATAATAAATCAACTGTTGAAATGTGAGGGGTGTACTCACTTTTGTGAGATACTGTATATATTAGTGTTTGACTGAATTATGTAAACCCTGTGGGGCTTGCTACCGCTGGGGGGCTTTGGGTTTACCAGCTTAGCATCACATGGTGGTTTCGGACAGTACAGTAACCAGAAAGCACTTCCTAGAGAGAAGTGGATGAGGGTGCCAGTCAGGGCTGGGTTCAACAACTTTTTTCAATTACAATTACAGTAATTGTAATCAATTACTTTTGTAATTGTAATTTTATTTTAATTGATTTTTTTCCAAAAAGTAATTGTAATTGTAATTGAACATTCTGTATAGAAAGTAATTGTAATTACAATTACAATCAATTGTAATTAAAAAAGTAGTTGAACCAAACCCCGGTACCAGTGCTGAGACTTGTTTGTTGCTGGCATCAGAATTAGTGATTATTTGAGATGTTTAACATTTGAAACCCTAAACATTTGAGATTTACATTCAGGATTCCAATAAATTGTGCACAAAACATAGAACTCACCTTAAGTTCAATTTGGAATCAGTTAATGAAAATCTTAAAAGTTAAACATTTTAAATAAACATTTGACAATTCCACTAATTCTGATTCCAACGGCACAAAATTTTGAGCTCACCTCAAGTCCAATTTAGCATTTTTGTCAGGCCTCTCTACTGCCCTTAAAGAGTCTCTTTTTATTTTTGGGATGCCAAAAATGGCTGCATTGGTAAAAAATGTCAAGGAAAAAAATTAAGAAATTAAGGGTTTAAAGGGATTTCTATCACCAGTCTTTTGAATAAATTCCATGCTAAATGATCAAGAGCTTTTAATTGAGCTTTTCTGGTCCACAGGGTCCCCATTATTAGAGGTTGACCTTGAATGGACCCAAAATTATATATACAATCAAAAGTATGATGGAGAGACCTGTCATAACACAAATATTTGAGGTTTGGCCTTGTTCATGCTGCATGCAGTTTGTTTGCTTTGAAGGCTTTTCAAAGTTTTAAAAAGTCCATGAGTGACCAATAAAAAATGATGACTATGATAAAGTGAAAAATATTTTTTTGACATTATTTCTCAAGGAGAAAGTGAAGTATATTTTTCAGAACCCAGGGGGAACCCTGTAGAAGATCAACTGAATTCCTAAAGGCCTCCAGGCAGAAACAGTAAAATGTGACGCCATAAGGTCTGGTGCACATTAGAGGCCCAAGGGCATCAGCAGCAGCACTGGCACGCTCTACCAGGGCATATTATTCCAGAAAATAGTGAAAATCGATTCAAAATATCACTGAAAAAACATCTCCCAGCTGAACAGCTCTTAGCATCTGCTGATATTTAGCTGGTGCTGCCACATATATCAAAATTAAGAAAATCATAAAAGGTTTGAAGTTTTTTTTAAAAAATACAACGTCCTCTTAATGGATATAATTCAAGATGTTGCCGCATGGTTGGCTTTGCATTTTGATGATATTTTTGGTCTGACCATTAATGATTTATGTTTATCCTCTATATTCTGTGATTAATTTGAACAAGGTCCTGTGCAGTGTTGTCTTGTGTTGATGCGTTTTGAATGTTGCCGAGTCATTGTTAATGTTGATTTGTTATAGTGATTGTTGTTGTGAAAGGCTTCCGAGTAATTACACACTGTACAGTATAGAGGACAGCGTTTCTGGTAGACTCCGGGAAGATCAGCAGTGGCTGTGGCCACAGCGAATGGAGATCTGAATCAATGACATTAAACGAAATATTGGGACGGAGGGCATTTGCCGTTTTGGGCAGTCACTTCTCCATTTGATGCCACGAAGCAACAGATTTTGAAATGGCTTGTAATGGCTAATTGGCTGTGCACCTGGTGACATGATAGGGAACCTTTAAATGACAGGCGAGTGGGATATGAGGATACTTTGCTCCTGAATATTCTATCTTCTGACTTCCATCCTGTCCGTGTAATTGCACGTGTACCCTCGTGACCCTCGTACATGAACCTGCGTAGGTTTGCAAGACCGCTAACCGTACTATTTCTCTAATGCTTTTCTATGGGAGTACTCCAACTCCCCAAATGCACCCCTGATATGCCCCTCCTACAAGTCCGCATCAGACAGCACTTTGCTGTAGACCACTAACCATAAATGCAGTGTAACCGCATGTTTTACGTGATTCTAGCTTGTGACATACGCATGAGCGACACTTTCCTAAGATGAGTCCGAGGAGAGGCAAACGGACGTCCGTCCAATTCTTTTCTGAAAATTGGGCTTCATCCTGTAGAAGTCTGGACCTCTTAAAAATCACACCAGTGAGCACTTTGAGGGCTTAGGATGGGTATTAGGACAAAGCCTTTCATTCTCAGACAGCTTGCATATAATACTCAGTACTTTGTCTCCCCTCTGCAATTTCTTTTGACTGCTAAATGACTCCGATGAATTGCCCAAAAGCAATGCCGTGACTCAAAACTTCCCTTTCAATAAATAATCGAAAGCTTTCAAAAGTTTCGACGCCTGCTTTTTACCCTCGCCCCGAAGGGGAAGCGAGGGTATTGTAATTGGGTCCGTCCGTCTGTCCGGACGCATATCTTAAAAACTATACTGGACAAATAAAGTTAGGGATCACCCCAAATTTTGAATTTGAAATATGTGATAGTTTGTATTTTTTTCCATATCATATTTTAATATTGAAAAGTTGGGTGATCCCTAACTTTCTTTGTCCAGTATATTTGCGCGATTTACATAAAACTTTGCCAGCAAAAGGGTCCAGTCCGTGGCGCGGTCCTTCTCTAATCTCAGACTGCTAGGTCAAAAATCAAAGTCACAAATAAATGTCAAAGGGGCGAGGGTTTACAAACCCTGATAGTCTTGTATAAAATACTGGTTTCACCGTCACTGTAACGGACGTTCCATTAGTTCATTGAATTATGTTTGTTTTCCTTTCACTCTGTTCCAGAACATTATACGGTGCGGGTGCGTTCTGAGTCCCATCGTAGTGGCTTTTCAGAGATAATATCCCGTGGTAACACTTCATTGGCTAACCAAAAGAAAATCCGTCATGACAAACCACCACGCTCTCCACTTTGGAGCACTATATCGAGGGCTGACTGCTATAAACAGTTACGTCCAATATATAACATCTGGACATAACTGTTTATTGCAGTCAGCCCTCGATATATTTCTAGTTGCTTGCCTTAGTTCCAAGTGAGACCGGCGCGCGACAGTATGCTGTCTTTATGCGCATAGAATTTTTTTTTTCGGATCCTGGATCAAGAATAGAATATAAGTCAGATCTGCATCAGAATTTAATCACCTCCTTCTCCTTAGCACAGTGTCTATTAAAACGCAAAATTTCATTAACATTCATACAGAACTTCATAGGATATCCCTTTAACCGACGAACGAAAGAACAAGCAAAGCCGGGGAAAACGTATTACCTCCTGGCGGAGGTTTAACACGGCAATACATTGACTCACCTGAATTACTCGTGTTATGCAGTATTTAACGCCACATGCGCTGCAGTTCCAATTCTCCGGTGGGCTCCACGTCACGTTAAGGCAGAAGTCATCGTTGGCGACCACAGACAAGCGACTAGGCGGAGGGAGCGCGCCTAGAGAAACGACGCGCACAAGATTTAATATTTTTCTGAGGATGAATCAAACGGTATATTTGTATAAAATGATTCTATTTATATTACATGATTCAGCCGGAAGACTTGGCACTTCTTCTAAACGGATCGTTTCAATATAAACAGGAGGGTAAAAATGACGGTCACAACTGTGAGGCCATGTCCGCCGGGACCAATAGAGTCCATGGGACCAACAAGCAGGCTTCCAATGAATTGTGAAAAACCAAACCTTTGTGGTGAGCAACGAGAATCATTGATTGACAGAATAAAAAGATTGTTAGCCAACTAAACAATACCCCCCCAAAAAAAAAAAAAAAAAAAAAATACACGACTTTGCTGGCAAAAAGGGGTCAATTTGGGGTGTAGGGTAGTCTAGTGGTAGGTTGATTTGTGGAGATGCTGGTTCAAGTCCTCAGTGGGGCTTGGGATTCTGAGTTGATCAGGTGAGATGAAGTTGGGGAGGAAATTCTGCAGTTGGGCCCTTCAGCAAGGCCCTTAACCCCTAAACTGTTTGGGGACTTTACCCGTATTTCTCTATATACCCCCTCACTTGCAACTATTCTATCTGGAATTTCTCCAAGGGCATCCTTGAAAAAGGAAAACATATTCCCAATGGAACTTTTCTGGTTAAATAAAGGTTGGAAAAAAAGGAAGCCAAATTATTTTTCGACGACGAAAACTTGCTTCGTGCCTTCCTGGGAATTCCCCCCCCAATCAGACATATTATATTATCTTTTGATGATTAAATATTCACATCAATCGGCCACAATATAGAATTACATCTTATCTGGAGGTCGGCGCTGTTCTGAGCGCATTTTCTAATTCCATTTGATATTCGGCTATCAGGCCAACGCATAGTCTATACTATATTATAATAGTTGACAAGAAAATTAGCCCCAGTAAAGGCTCTTTGCCCTCTAAGTCCAATAGTTATAAACACCGAACAAAAAAAAAAAAACCCAAAAACAAAACCACACCATTTTTCAACTTACGTTTCTAAAAGTGCACGAACACGTCACTTACTGTAAGTTTATTAGACAAGACTTCTTGAGTTTACAGAACTACTGTTTCTCCATTACAGTGGGCAGTTTCCTATAAACCGGAATGGAATTTTCTGATTAAATAAAATAAGCCAAACTTACCAGTTTCCCCTGACACAAACGTAATCGCCGTCCAAGACCAAGTAACCAGGAACAATCCCCCGAGTTTGAAGTCCATGCTTAACGCTGAATTCGTCTTGCTCGGGATATCCTACTTTCCCCAAACTTTAAAAATTGTTTCCAGAATTCATGGCAGCGATTGTATACCTCGGCCAAGTCGAAAAATATGCGGAGAATACGCATTAAAAACACTACATAAAACAGCCGATACTAAACAGACTGAAGCCATTAATCTTCAGAGCCCAAGATTCACAATTTCCGTATTGCCCCGATTCTCCCGACGAATTACTGTAACTGAAAGTAAACGGAGGGGAGAGACGTCGGCGTAGGACTTCCACTGTAACTACTCACGTCATTGTTCGTAATCGGCCATATTAACACCAATAATTGTTAACATGAGTTTACTACGCAATCATTTACTATGCTGCAATCGGAGGATTTTGACAAGCAGTTAATTTTTCTTCATTGTGTGCATTGCAGCAGCCAAGATATACTTGACCCCAGCACTTCTAAAATAGTTCTGGCGTCCCAGCCTTAGACACACGGTCCCAAAGAATAACCATTTATTAACAAATCAAACGATAAAGACTTAATCCTGTTTTATGTCATGTTTGTGTCATCAGGTTCAAGGCATTTTGAAATTACTACAGACACTTGTGTTCAACGACCGACTTCGAAGCTTACTAATTTTCTCAGGGTCTATTTTGTCCCGTCTAAAAGTGACCGGCAATATAGAAAAATAGACGCACTCTGTTCAAGGGATCTTTTACTCCTCATGACATGCATGGATATTCCTGCCAACAATGTGGCAAGGTAAACAACTGCAATAAACATGAAACGCATTTAATCGAGACAAAATAACAGCTTGTTAAAATCCAGCAGTTGCAATTGTGATTGAACAAAAATCAACATGCCCAGGTTAGTCCAAGACCAAGGTTGACACCAACTGGTCAACATTTTTTTTCAAAATATTATGCAATGAAATATTCTATGTCAAAACAGTTATAACAACAGGAGGATCCCCCAGAGCACACCCACACAGACACAAGCCTTTGATTTTGAAAATGCACTTTATTTAAAAAAAGTTTAAAAAGTATCTTTTAACAGCCATTTGAACAAATATACAGCAAAATAAAATGAACGTACAACAAATTAACACTTCAATGGGTTGAATCAGCAGCATTAGCCCAATACATAGGCCTAACCAATATGACTAGCCAACACAGGCTACACACGCAATTAATATTTTACATTTTTTGAATCATATAAATCTGCATATACTTTGTCTTTTTTTTTCAGTGCAGCACTTGTGAAAACAGTTATAACAGCCTGTTAGTAGGTCTTGGTATTTCAAGGTCAGACAGGTGATGTTCCTGAGGAGAGAGAATGAGCCGGCTACACAAGATGGCGGCCGTAGATCAGTGGGCAACACTTCACCCACCCTCCAGCAATCCCTTAAGAGTCATTTTCTCACCCTAGATTCCGTGTAGCAAGTAGGGATTAGGAATTTTACCCAGCAGTAGGCTAGGCTTAATTCTATAAACCACCTTCCCCTCAAATCACGTTTATCAGGCATCAACTGTACTCCATTTGTATTATTAAATGGAGGGACTTAGCTATTTCACCACAAATGAAATAGAATACACAGAGAAATTTTAAAAAACACTTTGTGTTGTGTCGTACCTTGTTCCGACTGCTGGGTTGATAAATTTCCCATCATCCCTTGGTGCAACACACTGCAACAAACACTAAAAATAACCACTGCGATTCAAATAGAAAACATGGATAGTGGCAGAACAAAATATTACTATGAAGCCTATCTGCGATTTCAAATGATTGCATATGCATATAATGTGTGCAACATTCACTGTCCATAATTATGAGGCCTAAATAATACTTCATTGAGCGTAGGGTGCCTCCATTCACGCACAAATATATTGGTCACCAGGGGGCCCCAATTCATCAGATGCTAATTGCCAGCTATTTGTCATTTGCTGATGATCAATAGAGCCCCTGGTAGGCAACATCAGTACAAATACGAGCCTGATTTCCTTAAATGGTGAGGCCAACATTCATAAAGGACATCAAACCGGTACTGCTGATGTCTATGATGGGTTAACATGCGAAACGCGTGTATTCGCGTCTTTGCATTGACTTTGAATGTAATCTGTCGTGCGAAAAATTCGTTTCGTGTCCAGTGTGACAGCGGCTTTAGACTGCTGTGCAGGGAAAAAGGACCCAAGATTGGCCCGTGCGCAGTTTTACAAGTCCTACCTGATCAGGTTTACGAGTCTGACCAGTCCTTTAGCTACCTGCACACCTTAACAGGACTGTGGACGCCACGGCATGCGGATCACAGGTTATAGTCACATTCCTTCTCTCATACACTACTGGTCAAAAGTTTTTGCACACCCCAATATTTTCTTAAATTGTTACAATTTTTTATATTTTGTTCTTGTGTAATAGTCTCATATTGTTTGTATAACAGAAAGGTAGGAAAACTGAAGCCCGATGTATAAACCATGTTTACAACAAAACTAATCAAGAAAAACCAGGATAAGTCATTTTGTCAATATTTAAGCGGCTCAGTAACAATGGTCTAATACAGTGCTTCTCAAACCTCTCCTGGAGTACCTCCTGTCCTGCATGTGTTAGATCTCTCCCTGCTCCAGCACAGGTGATTCAAATGATCTACTCATTCTCAAGCAGCTTCAGGGGGTTGATAGTGAGCTGATCATTTCAATCACCTGTGCTGGATTCCCTGTGGATTTTTCCTGTAAATTTATTATTGGTAATAAACAAGAATTGGGTTCCAGTGATTTCTTTGTTCTAAACTGATATAAGGTAAACACGTGACGAGATCTTAAGGCGTGCAAAAACTTTTGACTGGTAGTGTACATAATGCTTTTATTTATTTTTTTTTAACTTTTTCTCCCAGTTTGACCATTAAAGGAGCAATATGTAAGAAATGTATGTTGATTAATCATGAAATGGCCCTGATATATCACCAGACATTAAGGAATGATGTTAATTTCAAATACTTATATCACTGACAACAGTAGTCCAGCCAGAATATTCTCATTACAAAAGCGAAGTTGCAGCCCACAACTAATGTTCATGTTGTCATTTTGTGTTTTGGCCTGTTGCGCCGCCCTCCACCTATCTCCCAATCACGAAGTCAGTACCATTTTGGCATCCAGATTGCCAGTTACCGCTGAGCTGCAGCTACCAGCGTTTCGGAGCACAAATGTCTGGCGTTACTAAACCTAAAAGACCTCGTTATGATTCCGAAATACGTCGTGACAAAGTCAGAAACAAAACAAGGATCTGTATAAGACATGCCTTTGAAAGATGGAGACGGCTGAAAGCAGAGAAGAATTTGAAGACCGACACCGAAGTTGCTAATTTTCTCCTGGACAGGTAAGATTCAGCTAAGTTTGGCTAACTTAATTCTATTTAATGTGGGCACGGACATTTCAAATTTTCTCTACAGTCGAATAACATTATGTATGTTCGTTCATGGTACGTTAGTGCATATGCAGGTGGGTCATCGATTTGATTACGTAAAAAATTCTTTGAGAAATAAAAACCGTGGCTCTTCATTGCTAACATAAGCAATGCATTATTAGTCCGTTTCTCTGGCTTTATGCTGAGACGCTGTGGAAACCGTTCCAACATTAGCACAGCCATTATGGCAATATATAATGTAATTGAGACAGTATATCGGTCAAATGAGTCCTCATTCATTCTTCACGCATACTACAGTATGGACTTTAGTGGACTGTCCAAACAGAAGAATGACCAGCAAGTTGACCAATATGACCATTGCTAAAGTTAGTCATTAGTCTCGATCTTTTCTGAACTGAACTGACCTGAACACAACCCTGTGAGAGCAAATCATTGGTGATATTGAAACGTAGCCATGGTAGCTACGTGTAGTAGACGTTCTTGCTGGACCCGGCAACCTAGCTGGCAACCTCTGGTCTGGGGGAGAGGAGGAGGGGATACTCCCCTCTGCACTATTTTGAATGTGATTGCACTACCAGTTTTGGCCACAAACTTACATATTGCTCCTTTAAATGACCATGTGCAATTCCAACAAATCCCACCGCTCATTTCGATGGAGATAGTCTGGCTCGGAAGCCTGTCCAAATGATGTTCAGTCGAAAGATTGAAAGCTTCTCCGATTATATGTTCTGGCCGAGATTCAAAGAGCTGGTCAGGCCAAGACTCCAGTGCGCTGTTTTAAGACCACCGCTACTGTCCAGCAGCACAAGTAGCCAAAGAAAAACATAACAGCCAACCCCAACACCAAGTTGACACGCGCATTCTGAATTTCGATTTTATTTTGCAGGCCTACTACTACTTTTCTGACCCCATCCCCCAAAAAAAGTTCGTGAATGGCAGAAGAAATTTAACAAAATGACAAGCAGCCTACATAGTAGGCTAACTAAACAAGCTAGTCTTTACTCGACAGATGATAAACCAAAAACATTTGTTATGACAGGCGTGTTTTTGGAGGGAGTGTGTTGATATCTGGGCCATGGGAACGCAGCTGTAACTAATTCTTGGCTGGAGCAGGGGCTCCAACGGCCATATAAGGTGACTTGGCGGCAAGCGCCAAACGCTGGACAAACACAGATGACGTCTTCTTTCCGCAGAGCAGCGTACTCTTAAGGTTCCTCGAGGAAAAGGCTCTCACAGCAACAGTCTGGCAGGCTCCTTCAGTAACTGAAGAACAGTGCTCTTATCACAAGGGGTTAACAGCTTACAATAGCCACGTAGAGGCTGATCTAAGTGATGTTAAAATCCTACACACCCTTAATCAGAGTGCAGGATTTCCTGATGCGGGCTGCCAACTAAAGGTGCCCTGTTCTCCAAGTTTTTTAACTTAATTTTTTTTCCAAATAAATGCAAAATTTTCCAATCGTTATCATTGGCTTTCATTTTCGTCCTCATCATCTTCTTCCCCTTATTACTATTGTACCATTGCAGTCTATTGCAACCCACAGAGGCATATGATAATAAGCTGTGAAATTTGGCAGACTAATAACATTCAACAAACCATACACCAATTTTGGGGTTTCGGCCTGAAGCATTCTAGCACCAACATCAGGCCAAAGCTGCACTTACACTTCAGTTCATGACTTCTGAGCCACGTTACAAATCTTAAAATCTCGAGAATACTCAGGTCGAGCCAATGCTAACGCAGGACATGATGTCATGTTCTGCTGAACTAGATTTTACGCAATTGTGAATTTTATCAAATACTGTTTGCATCAGAAAAAAATCCTTTTTCGTTGCCTCCCACTCCATTCAACTGATTAGCTTGAAACTTGGTGTGTATGATCAGGAAGACATCCAGAGAAAGTGTGTAAGACAGTGTTGACGGGACAGGACAAAGCATGTACAACAACCATTCAATCAAAATTGACAACAAAGATGCCACACAGGAAGGAAAATGTGAAAGCTCATCTTTTTCATATTCAAATATTCACATTAATCACCAATGTTCTGAAACAACTTCAGGTCATCAGTGGTTGCGCAAGCTGCAAGCAGAAAATTTTACCAGGTCCCTGAAATGTCGCTTACAGCTTTAATTAACTATTAGTAATTTTTCACTCATTTTTTATTCTGTAAAATATTTTTTGAATTTGTTTTTGGGAGCGGCAAGTTCACATCAAAGAAGGAGAAACTCTGACAATTTATTGTTATTGTTTTTTTGGCCTGGCACGTCTAAAACCTGCATTCTCAACGAGGGCATGACACTGATAGCATATCAAAGGTTTTGAAAACCCTGTCACAGCTCCAGGAATCCCACAGCAGTTCTGGCTCAGCTGAACAATAAGAGGTATGTAGGCGTGCCTCGATCCATTTGGCAGGAGTACCCAGAATCCTGTGTGGTGAACTTGTACCATTGCAAAATCTCACAGTGCCATTCAGTAATGGAGCTTCAGCTGCCCCAAACAAAACCACTTCTTTGCAAAAATATGCCCGTCTTAACAAGTGATTTCGTCTCATTGTGAGACTTTAATTATTTTCTCTCACTCAAGCAGAAAATACTGGCATCCGTTTAGGCTAATGCTGGATTGACGAGTGACATTCTCTAAGCCCTTGCAAAGGGGTAAGAAAATTTTACTTGAGCAAACGGTAAAATAAAACAAGCCAATAATTTTTTACTTCAGAGAGGTAAACAAAACAAGTTCTAAAAGGCATGTTAGGACAGAATTACTGAAACACATATTATAAAATTGGCCTGTGCTTGGCTTTGGCTCAAAAGAACAGTGACATTTAATGATTTATTTTGGCCAAAAGACAAATGCAGGAGTGGGCTGTCCAGGTGATGTGACAGCGGTCTGTCTTGATTGGATACTGCGACTTTGATTGACAGGTCTGACTAATACCTCTGCAGGAGAGCAGGGAGGGAGGAGGGGAGGGAGTGTGGGAGAGGACGACAGGATCTCATTCCAGGTCGGGGGTCGTCCCGCTGATGGCGCGAAAAACGTGGAGCGAATTCTGCAGCAGAGAACGCATCATGTCTTCTGGAAGGATCTGTGGGATTGCGGCACAAATGGAGGTTAAAAAACCGTGACCATGAAGAAAGGAAAAAAAAAACAGAAAATAAAACAAACAATACTTGGCTACCACTAGTCATGCAACTCGGATTCTCAAAAAAGAAGTCTCCTGTTTCACATTGTTCACATTGCGGGATCAGAGAGCAAGCTGGATTAGGAAAACATCGATTTCTCTCAAATCCGGAACAAACACAATGACAACCTTTTCTGGATTTGGTTCTCCGAATATCTAATTCGTTACCCCAAGATAAATCCAAATGTTAGCATGCTCCACCTCACGCACCCCTGATTCAAACAATGCACCGCCTGCTTAACCCTTTCAGTGCCGTGGGCAACTACAGTTGCCCAATGATGGAAGATATCAAAGTCAGATGCTGTTGAAAACCTATCATGTGGCAACTTGTTTAAAAAGCTCCGGGAGCTCTTTTAAACAAGTTGCAACATGATAGGTTTTCAACAGCTCAGGATAACTACATTTTTAATTCCTTGAAAATGTATTCGGCGCTCAATGGGTTAACCGCATGAGGGGTGCTGCAGGCCCCAGTTCCTCCAATCTCCATCCTCGAGGGCTGAGAACTGCCCCGTTTTCCACCCTCGCTTTACCTGGGAGGTGGGTGTAATGACAGTCTGGCCAATCAGAAGCAATAATTGTTTGCTTAATTGCCTGAAAGGATAGAAAACCAGGGCGCGACTGGATTGGAGGGCTAAATTTGGGGATCACTGCGGCAGGGGGCAGATCCTGCAAGGGCTACAGGAGCGAAAACATCATGCGGGCATCATGCTGAACAGACAGCAACTGAGCAAGGATCAGTCATGTGATTTATAATACATAATTACCCAAGCAGTCCTTATAGCTGAGAAGTGGCCAGCATGGTTAAGTGAGAGAGAGAGAGAGAGAGAGAGAAGGGGGGGCGGGGAGACAGGTGAGAGAAGCAAGGTGAGCAGGATCAGAAAGGACTTTAACACGTACGGGACGGCAGTTTTAAAACATCCCTCCAGCAGACAAAGGTTTGAAACCAGACTGGGGCTCCTTGTTTGTGGCACGGCATGAAGTACCCAGCCTTTCTACAGGCTGTCTGTACACACCCAGCCCAGCTGTCAAAACAAAAAGGCCTGTATCACAGCAATTATCGCAGTGTAAACTGAACTCTAATAGCGTCAAGTTTTGACTTGGCACCGCAGCAAAATATTTTTATCTGTTCAAGTTTGACAAGCACAAGTATACACTGGTCTTTGGAGTTCCAGTAATTTCCTTATCACAGTGAGGCAAAAAATATTCAGAACATGCTGTCTGCGTGACTGTACTTTTTGGCAAGGTGTTCCACAGTTCAGATGCACCAGAGCTTTAATTAACCAGCACAACAGCACACTGTGAGAGAGACACAGGACTGACGCAAGTTTCCCAGACTGCAATCAGATTAATGGCCTGAGGTATGGAAGTTCAGCTAAAATGTACCAGAATAGCTCATTACTTTACACCATATTACATCAATTTAGTGGTTGTTTTTATCCAAAGCCAAGCATATGTTATCGGAACCCCTGCAGGACAAGTCAGATACGGTACAATTCACATAATTGGCCATAACATCAGCATGCAAAACTGTAAGGAAAAATTTAAATATATCACTTCACAGAAACAACAACAACCACAACAAGAACTACAAAAGACGAAAAAACTGCATTAATGACAGATGATACAACTGCAGAGAGAGAGGCAGAAAATCAAGGCACAGCCCAGTGCACAAAATATTACAGGACTCTCAGTGGACTTGATCAAAGATGGAGGGAGAAGCAAAGCAGTTCAGAATGTACATTGGAAGCCGACTTGGAATTTAATACATCGCATTGTTCTGCTCAGGGAGAGAGTTCGCTGCCAAATTTGGGCAACTCGAATAAATCCTGCCTAGTCATTCACACAGAATTTGGGGAATGTGATACAATCTTATTTTCGTATCACATACGCACATTGAGCGAGGATTACCCATTTTTGGTCCATACACAGTAAGTGCAAAATTAAAACTGATTCTCCTTGCCCAGAACCCTAGCAGAGGCAAAACTTATCAACCAATCACTGATTAAGTACATTGTGTAGTAAGTAATTATGACCACAACATGATGTGAAAGAAAATGGAGGAAGGGAGGGAGGTGGAGGGACAATGCATAATTTGTGTAAGACTCAACAGTCATTATTTTATGCTTTATATGATTACACTGCCTTGGTTGACCCTCTGGGTCAAAGAAGATGTTAAATGCAAATATTTAAACCAAATATGGTTGTTGGAGAACTGAGGATGGCCAGCTATAACTGTAATGGTCTTGCAGACCATAAAAAACGACAAACGATTTTCACCTGGCTCAAAGACAATGGTTACAATATTCTTTGTTTGCAAGAGACGCATTCCGTACCTGCAGATGAAGCAGTCTGGGAGCAAGAGTGGGGGGGACCAATTTATTTTTCTCATGGTACAAAAAGCTCAAAAGGTGTAATGACACTCTTCCAAAACAACCTGAACATTAAAATAACATTTTCTCTAACTGATTCACAGGGAAGATTTTACCATTATTAACATATATGGTCCAAATAATGATGACACTAACTTCTTTGAGATCATCCTTAATGATCTATCAGGTTTACAAGATACAAGCAACGCCTTTATCATGGTAGGAGACTACAATACCGTATTAAACCCTGCTTTAGATCGGAAAGGTAATCATTGTACAAATTATCACCCGCATGCTTTTAAAGGAATTTTGGGTATTATGGATGCCATGGACCTTGTAGATATCTGGAGACTAAAAAATCCAGATTTACGCAGGTATACCTGGAGGAGACAGAATCAAGCTAGTCGTATTGACCATTTCCTGATCTCTTTTTCTTTGGTTGCGAAAATCAAAACGGCAGTAATCGAAGACAAAATGAGATCCGATCACCAACTTATAGGGCTGCACCTATTACTCACTGATTTCCCTAGAGGCCATGGATACTGGAAATTTAATCAGAGTCTTTTAATGGATAGTACTTCTATAACCAAAACAAAAGTTTTCATTACAGACTTCTTCTCAAATAATATAGGTTCAGCAGATCCTCTTATTTTGTGGGATACATTCAAATGTGCCTTTAGAGGGCACGCAATACAATACTCCTCCTTTAAACAAAAGAAAAAAAAAAGCAGTTTAGGGAAAAAGAGAAAAATCTAGTAAAAGAAATTGAAAAGCTTACAAGATAAAATGATACTTCTATTAATATGTCTTCTGATATGTTGAACAACTTGGAAGAAAAACAGAATGAACTTGAAGAACTTAATCAAGAAAGATCGCTTAACCCTCTGTTAACCAAGTACCTTTCCAACTGTGTAAAAATCATTTCCCTAGGCAAATATGTTGATTATGGGCCAATATTTGGAAAAATAGTTAAAAAAAAAATTCGACCCTTTGGCCCATCTTTCCAAAATGTAGCAGATCTGCTACATTGGGTAATAATGCGAATGGAAAAATTAAAGTGATGGACCATTCAAGTTCTCAAATGTTTATTTGGCAATAAGAAACAAAACCAGCAGGGTGTCCAGGCTGTTAACCATTTCACTTTATGTAGCAGATATGCTATGGTGGTTAATAGAGGGTTAATGTATACTTTAAAAACAAAGCCAAATGGATGGAGAAGGGTGAAAAATGTAACAAACACTTTTTAAATCTTCAATATAGAAACGCATCTAAAAAGAACATACAAAAACTACTCATAAATAAGGGTGAAACTCTAGTGACCCAAACAGATATATTAAAAGAAGAATAAAAATATTTTACTGAACTGTTTTCATTTCAGACTCCACCACTGCCTCTAAATGATGTCCACTGCGAAGACTTTTTCCCAAAAAACCAGGTTAAGCTTTCAGACATGCAAAGGGAATCCTGTGAAGGCCTAATATTTGAAGATGAGCTCAGACGGGCAATTAAGTCATTTCAACCAGGGAAAACACCTGGACTTGACGGCATACCAATTGAGGTGTATCAGACTTTTTATGATCAAATTAAAGAACCATTACTTGCATGTTTTAATTACTCATATGACAAGGGTGTACTGTCTGAGACCCAACAAAGTGGTCTGATTTCGCTGCTACTAAAACAAGAAAGCAGTGGCCAATATAAAGAACCAGTTTATTTAAAAAACTGAAGACCTCTTACACTTCAATGTTGTGATGCCAAGATACTAGCAAAATGCATTGCACGTCGCATTAAGAATGTCATGTCTGATATAGTTCACAATGACCAGTCTGGATTTTTACAAGGTCGAAATATTGGGGACAATATTAGGCAGCTACTACAAATTATAGAAAACTATGAAATGTCAAAAAAAGCCGGTTTAATTTTTATAGCAGACTTCGAAAAAGCCTTTGATAAGGTTAGTCTGGATTTTATTTATAAATGCCTTGAATTTTTCAACTTTGGTGAATCTCATAAAATGGGTTAAAGTTATGTACAACAGCCTAACATGTAAAATTATAAATCATGGTCATATTTCAGGAAATATTTCATTGTCAAGGGGAGTAAAACAGGGTTGTCCTTTATCACCTTATTTCTTTATAATGGCAACTGAAATACTTGCTATGAAGATTAGATCAAATGAAAATATCAAAGGCTTAGAAATCCAGGGGCTGCATACAAAGGTTTCTATGTATGCAGATGATACTACCTTTCTGTTGACACCGCAGTCCTTATCCTTGCAAAGCGTAACACAGGACCTGGATTGTTTTTCCTGCTTGTCAGGCTTGAACCCAAATTATGACAAATTCACAATACTTAGGATCGGGTCTCTGAAAAACGCTAATTTACCTTACTGTGTAATTTATCCATAAAGTGGAAGAATGGATCAGTTGATATGCTCAGCATTCATGTTCCTGAAAACATGGATAATCTCTCAGAAGTTAATTTCAATAAAAAACTTGATAAAATGGACAAAATTTTGCAGCCATAGAGGGGGAAATATTTGACAATTTATGGCAAGATCACCTTAATTAATTCCTTAGTTGTGTCCCAATTTCCATATTTGTTTATGACATTACCTTCACCAAGTGAATCATTTTTCAAACAATATGAGAAGAAAACCTTCAAATTTATATGGAATGGTAAACCAGATAAAGTTCAGCGTGTGTATCTTTACAATGAATATGAATCAGGCGGCCTAAAATTGTAAATTTAGGAGCTCTGAATCTCTCCCTTAAAGCTTCCCTGATTCCAAAATTTTTTAAAAACCCAAGATGGTTTTCCAGGAGACTACTGGACAATGTACACCCAATTTTTAAAAAGGGACTGTTTCCCTTTCTACACTTAAACACACCCAGTTCTCACAATTCAATGAGGAACTGCTCATTAATGTATGCCCGTTTTTAAAGGAAGCCATACAAACCTGGCTGCAATTCCAATTCTATCCTCCAGAAAATACACAGGAAATTTTGCAACAAATCATATGGTTCAATTCTAATATCTTGATTGGAAAGAAATTGATTTTTTGGGAAAACATATTTGATTCTGGCATTATCTTTATAAATGATATTGTAAATAATGAAGGTAAATTAATGTCTTATGAAGAGTTAATTGATATTTATGGCAAAGTTTGCCCTTTCCAAAAGTTCAATCAATTGGTTGCGGCCATACCGCTAAAATGGAAAAGAGGAATAGTTAAAGGAAGTAACAAGGAGCTTGTCTGTCGACCATCTGTGAAAAACCTTCAGTGGATTGATAAACCAGCATAAATAGAATGATATATAAGTTTCACCTTGAATCAGGAAAACTGAGAGCCAATCCTCGCAATATTCTAGATTCTTGGGAGTATATACTAGATTTTCCGATTCCATGGAACCAGGTTTTCAATTTAATTTACAAAACAATAGATTCGTCAATAAGGTTTTTTTTCAGTTTAAATTAATATATAAATTTTAGGCCACTCAAAAGATGCTTCATATTTGGGGAATTGAGGGGTCCAACTTGTGTAGATTCTGTGGCGAAGAGGTTGAGTCAGTGGATCATTTATTATGGTGCTGCCCCTGTGTAGGTCTGTTTTGGACAGGGGTTCAGGGGTGGCTGGCTTTATATTCAAGTAATTTTACACTGGATTTGTCCACCACACTTTTGGGCAGCCTAACAAATAACTCCAGAAAAATAATCAATATTATAATACTTCTCGGGAAAATTTTCATTTTTAAATCAAAATCTATGGACGCTTTGAGGATAGAGAGATTCAAACTCTTCGTAAAACATCACAGTAAAATTGAATGCATGATGGCACAAGAGAACAGTAGCGTAAGTGTATATACGGATAGATGGAAGGCTATGAGAGTAGCGGACAGTGGCGTCACCAGACCTTTTATTCTGGGGGTGCACAAGGGAGGCACAACAGTTTGGTGAGGGGGCACAAACCAAAATTTTTTCGTTTATTTTGTTGACCGGGGGGAGGGATTGTCTTCATTTTGTCGAGCTGGGGGGGCGCGAGATACTTTTTATTTATTTAAATATCTTAAATGGGGGGGCACGAGATGTCCGTGGCGGGGGCACATGCCCCGCCGGCCCCCCCTTGGCGACGCCACTGGTAGCGGAAGGATGGGAATGAAAATAACAAGTAAATATGTATGAGTCTATTAATATATGTGTCTGTGATTGTATGTATGTACGTATGCTGAAGCATGAGCATATACGAGCATGAGCATGTATATGCATGTATATGTAGTTGTGATCATTGTACGTAATTGTATGCTGTATGCTGATAGTTCTCATTTCTTTTTATTCATTTTTGTATATATTTATATTCTAATTTATGTCATTGTCCGTTCACTGTAGTATATGTATATATGGGTGTAGGGTGCTGTCATGGGAGTCAAAGGGTGGGTGTGGGGTCTTATGAGAAATTTATTGAAATTAAATGAATTCAGTAGATCCCCAAAATTTTGGGGGGTGGGGGTGGTGGTGGAGGGATTAGAAGAAAAAAAAAAGAAAATGGAGGAAACTCTGTTCAGCTAACGATGCCAAGAGGATCAGCGGGGATGTAAATGTGTGCACATGTATATGTGTGTGTGTGTGTGTGTGTGTGTGTGTGTGTGTGTGTGTGTGTGTGTGTGTGTGTGTGTGTGTGTATGTGTGTGTGCGTGTGTGTGTCCCAAGCAGCTGAGCAGGAGAGGTAGGTCTTCACTGAGAAGATGGTCACTGAGCGCGCCTCACCTGTTCATGGATGATCTCTGACAGCTCCTTCACCATGTCCTTGAAGTTGCCCTTCAGACCTTCCTGGTACTCAATCTGATCTTCTTTGATGAGCCGCTCGTTGATGTCCAATGCCACGCTGCAGGCCTGGACAAACCGCCTACGCAGGAAATGCAGCGTATGGTGGGGGGGGGAGGGGGAAATCAGGGGGGCGCAGGATTAGGTAGCCATCTCATCTTTCCTTCAGCCATTTCTCCAAGAACACTGCAAAACTGCTCCCATCACTGCAAAACTACTCCTCTCACTAAAACAATACTCCCCAAAGTGCAAAACTACTCCTCTCACTGCAAAACTACTCCCCTCACTGGAGAACTACCCCACTCACTGCTAATTATTCTCCTCACTGCAAAACTACCCGTCACTGTGAAATTTCTCCTGTGATAGCAAAATACTCCCACTCATTGCAAAACTTCTGCCTGTCGCGAAAGTACTTCCCTCACAGTAAAACTATTCCTCACCAAGTGGAACTACTCCCTCCACTGCTAAACTACTCCTCTCACTGCAAAAATACTCCTTTCACTGCAAAACTACTCCCTCACTGCAAAACTACTCCCCTCATTGTAAAACTACTCCCCTCAGTGCAAATTCAGTCAGTCTGAACAGGTTCTTAAGTCTCAAAATAGGCTTCATCTCTAAGTTTTCTTTTACCCCCTCAAGCTGAGAGCGAAGTCCTCCGTTTTCTCAAAAATTGAAACCTTACCTCTGGCAAATCTGGAAAATGACCCAAAATATCTCAAACTGGTAAAAAGTACATGATTCAGTACACGTCCAGTCGAACGCTGAAGTGCTAATAATTAATTCCTGATATTTTTTTTTTTTTTGGATTTTGCAGCGCTCCCTTCTCTTGCGATCATAAAACCCTCCATGGTAAATAGGAGAGAGCCCAGAAGTTCCCTCGGGTTCAGTACTTCCTTGCTTTTTACGGGAATCCCGCACAGGTTCCAAAGTGCTAACACCAGGGAACCTTTAGCAAGGATAGCATCTGGCAATGGTCTGCCATTCCCACGGCAACCGATAGCAAAGAAAATAATATAACTCATGATGCAAATGGATTGGTGTCACTAAACTGGAATATTAAACAGCACGGAGATTGAGCACAGATGTTTAGGCTGGAATTCTGTTGGCCCAAGGTGAAGTCATGCAGGGCCTGAAACCATTCATCTTCATCCTCTGACAGACTATCCACTATGGAGTGCCACACATGTCAAAAACCCTTAAAACCATGTATCACCGTCGTTATTTTTGGCCTCTTGACAAGGCGACAAAGGACCAACACAGCATAACGGCTCTCCGCAACACGTGTAACTGACCCAAATCCCGCTGTAACGCATCGATGTGTCACTGCTATGAGTTTCAGTGAGCATATTAATGTCTCACATGCTTAAAAATATGATTCTGTTATGTTCTTGTGATTTTGATGCATCTTTCAATCCAAGCTATGCTTGGTCTTCTGTGCATCCCCATTAACTCAACATGGCAAATTTCAGCACGTTAATAATGGTCTTGCTGACAGATCACATGCTAATGCATGAAGAATTGACAATTTTTTTTCACATTCATTCTAATCATCAAAAGCATGTGCAGTTTTCCGCTTTTACAGTGCAATTTTGGCCTCATCAACGGGTTAAAATTACATGCAATGAGATGATTTTTAAAACTTACAGGCACCGCTGGCTTGCCATACTTCATCTGGAGTGTCAGAGGCCTTACCGAAAAATGTCCTTCAGCTCTTTCGCCTTCTTACTGCTGCACTGGCTGGACTTGGCGTCGCGGAGAAAAGCCCGTGCATAGGCCATCGGACCTGCGTTCACCTGGAACAGACGGACGACATCAGGAGTGGCATTTAACTCTCAGGCATGATTAATCAACCCGTTCAGCAGATCCAATAAAAACTCATGCATGTCTTATTATCTACAGGGTTTAAAGTGAACCTTCATGCAGTGCTGGTGATGTCAGAGACATTTGCATGAGGCATGAATGATGTCAGAGACACGGTTGATGTCAGAATTGCGAATGCAGTGCTGGTGATGTCAGAGGAACATTTATGTAGTACCGGTGACATCAGAGACACATGTATGCAGCAGCGGTGATGTCAGAGGTGCATGTATAGGGTGCTGGTGATGCCAGAAGCATGTGTATGCAGTAGTGATGATGTCATAAGCACGTGTATGCGGTAGTGATGATGTGCAGTAGTGATGATGTCAGAAACGTATGCAGTAGTGATGATGTATGCAGTAGTGATGATGTCAGAAGCACAAGTATGCGTGTATGCAGTAGTAGTGATGTAGAAGCTGCGTGTATGCATGATGATGATGTCAGAAGCACGTGTATGCAGTAGTGATGATGTCAGAAGCACGTGTATGCAGTAGTGATGATGTCAGAAGCACGTGTATGCAGTAGTGATGATGTCAGAAGCACGTGTATGCGGTAGTGATGATGTCAGAAGCACGTGTATGCAGTAGTGATGATGTCAGAAGCACGAGTATGTGGTAGTGATGATGTCAGAAGCACGTGTATGTGGTAGTGATGATGTCAGAAGCACGTGTATGTGGTAGTGATGATGTCAGAAGCACGTGTATGTGGTAGTGATGATGTCAGAAGCACGAGTATGCAGTAGTGATGATGTCAGAAGCACGAGTATGTGGTAGTGATGATGTCAGAAGCACATGTATGTGGTAGTGATGATGTCAGAAGCACGTGTATGCGGTAGTGATGATGTCAGAAGCCCGTGTATGTGGTAGTGATGATGTCAGAAGCACGAGTATGTGGTAGTGTGTATGTGGTATGCGGTAGTGATGATGTCAGAAGCACGTGTATGCAGTAGTGATGATGTCAGAAGCACGAGTATGTGGTAGTGATGATGTCAGAAGCACATGTATGTGGTAGTGATGATGTCAGAAGCACGTGTATGCGGTAGTGATGATGTCAGAAGCCCGTGTATGTGGTAGTGATGATGTCAGAAGCACGTGTATGCAGTAGTGATGATGTCAGTGATGATGTGGTAGTGATGATGTCAGAAGCACGTGTATGCGGTAGTGATGATGTCAGAAGCTAACGTGTATGCAGTAGTGATGATGTCAGAAGCACGTGTATGCAGTATGATGATGTAGTGATGATGTCAGAAGCACATGTATGTGGTAGTGATGATGTCAGAAGCACGTGTATGCGGTAGTGATGATGTCAGAAGCACGTGTATGTGGTAGTGATGATGTCAGAAGCACGAGTATGTGGTAGTGATGATGTCAGAAGCACATGTATGTATGTGTAGTGATGATGTCAGAAGCACGTGTATGTGGTAGTGATGATGTCAGAAGCACGTGTATGTGGTAGTGATGATGTCAGAAGCACGTGTATGTGGTAGTGATGATGTCAGAAGCACGTGTATGTGGTAGTGATGATGTCAGAAGCACGTGTATGTGGTAGTGATGATGTCAGAAGCACATGTATGTGGTAGTGATGATGTCAGAAGCACGTGTATGGGGTAGTGATGATGTCAGAAGCCCGTGTATGTGGTAGTGATGATGTCAGAAGCACGAGTATGTGGTAGTGATGATGTCAGAAGCACGTGTATGTGGTAGTGATGATGTCAGTGAATGCACGTGTATGCGGTAGTGATGATGTCAGAAGCACGTGTATGGTAGTGATGATGTCAGAAGCACGTGTATGCAGTAGTGATGATGTGGTAGTGATGATGTCAGAAGCACGTGTGCGTAGTGATGATGTCAGAAGCCGTGTATGCAGTAGTGATGATGTCAGAAGCCGCGTGTAGTGTAGTGATGTCAGAAGCACATGTATGTGGTAGTGATGATGTCAGAAGCACGTGTATGCGGTGTAGTGATGATGTCAGAAGCGTGTATGTGGTAGTGATGATGTCAGAAGCCACGTGTATGGTAGTGATGATGTCAGAAGCACGGTATGTAGTAGTGATGATGTCAGAAGCACGGAGTATGGTAGTGATGATGTCAGAAGCACGAGTATGCGGTAGTGATGATGTCAGAAGCACGTGTATGCGGTAGTGATGATGTCAGAAGCACGAGTATGTGGTAGTGATGATGTCAGAAGCACGTGTATGTGGTAGTGATGATGTCAGAAGCACGTGTATGCGGTAGTGATGATGTCAGAAGCACGAGTATGTGGTAGTGATGATGTCAGCTAACGGTATGTGGTAGTGATGATGTCAAAGCACGTGTATGTGGTAGTGATGATGTCAGAAGCACGAGTATGTGGTAGTGATGATGTCAGAAGCGCGTGTATGCGGTAGTGATGATGTCAGAAGCACGTGCATGTGGTAGTGATGATGTCAGAAGCACGCGTATGCGGTAGTGATGATGTCAGAAGCACATGTATGTGGTAGTGATGATGTCAAACGCGTGATGTGGTAGTGATGATGTCAGAAGCACATGTATGGTAGTGATGATGTCAGAAGCCACGTGTATGTGGTAGTGATGATGCGGTAGTGATGATGTCAGAAGCACATGTATGTGGTAGTGATGATGTCAGAAGCACGTGTATGCGGTAGTGATGATGTCAGAAGCCCGTGTATGTGGTAGTGATGATGTCAGAAGCACGTGTATGTGGTAGTGATGATGTCAGAAGTATGCGTGTATGCGGTAGTGATGATGTCAGAAGCACGTGTATGTGGTAGTGATGATGTCAGAAGCTGCGTGTATCGCGGTAGTGATGATGTCAGAAGCACATGTATGTGGTAGTGATGATGTCAGAAGCACGTGTATGCGGTAGTGATGATGTCAGAAGCACGTGTATGCGGTAGTGATGATGTCAGAAGCACGTGTATGTGGTAGTGATGATGTCAGAAGCATGTGTATGCGGTAGTGATGATGTCAGAAGCACGTGTATGCGGTAGTGATGATGTCAGAAGCACGTGTATGCGGTAGTGATGATGTCAGAAGCACGTGTATGCGGTAGTGATGATGTCAGCGAATGTGTGTATGCGGTAGTGATGATGTCAGAAGCCTGCGTGTATGCGGTAGTGATGATGTCAGAAGCACGTGTATGCGGTAGTGATGATGTCAGAAGCGTGTATGCGTAGTGATGATGTATGCGTGTATGCAGTAGTGATGATGTCAGAAGCCCGTGTATGTGGTAGTGATGATGTCAGAAGCACGTGTATGCGGTAGTGATGATGTCAGAAGCACGTGTATGCGGTAGTGATGATGTCAGAAGCACGTGTATGCAGTAGTGATGATGTCAGAAGCCCGTGTATGCGGTGTAGTGATGATGTCAGAAGCACGTGTATGCAGTAGTGATGATGTCAAACGCGTGTATCATGGTAGTGATGATGTCAGAAGCACGTGTATGTGGTAGTGATGATGTCAGAAGCACGTGTATGCGGTAGTGATGATGTCAGAAGCACGTGTATGCAGTAGTGATGATGTCAGAAGCACGAGTATGTGGTAGTGATGATGTCAGAAGCACGTGTATGCGGTTGTGATGATGTCAGAAGCATGAGTATGCGGTAGTGATGATGTCAGAAGCACGTGTATGCAGTAGTGATGATCTCAGAAGCATGTGTATGTGGTAGTGATGATGTCAGAAGCGCGTGTATGCGGTGTGATGATGTCAGAAAACAGTATGCGGTAGTGATGATGTCAGAAACGCGTGTATGCAGTAGTGATGTCAGAAGCACGTGTATGCGGTAGTGATGATGTCAGAAGCACGTGTATGCGGTAGTGATGATGTCAGAAGCACGAGTATGCGGTAGTGATGATGTCAGAAGCACGTGTATGCGGTAGTGATGATGTCAGAAGCACGAGTATGTGGTAGTGATGATGTCAGAAGCACGTGTATGCGGTTGTGATGATGTCAGAAGCACGAGTATGCGGTAGTGATGATGTCAGAAGCACGTGTATGCGGTAGTGATGATGATCAAAAGCGTGTATGCGGTAGTGATGATGTCAGAAGCATGTGTATGCGGTAGTGATGATGTCAAACGCGTGTATCTGTGGTAGTGATGATGTCGGTGTATGCGGTAGTGATGATGTCAGAAGCACGAGTATGCGGTAGTGATGATGTCAGAAGCACGTGTATGCGGTAGTGATGATGTCAGAAGCACGTGTATGCAGTAGTGATGATGTCAGAAGCACGTGTATGCGGTAGTGATGATGTCAGAAGCACGTGTATGCGGTAGTGATGATGTCAGAAGCACGTGTATGCGGTAGTGATGATGTCAGAAGCACGTGTATGCGGTAGTGATGATGTCAGAAGCACGTGTATGCGGTAGTGATGATGTCAGAAGCACGTGTATGCGGTAGTGATGATGTCAGAAGCACGTGTATGCGGTAGTGATGATGTCAGAAGCACGTGTATGCGGTAGTGATGTCAGAAGCACGTGTATGTGGTAGTGATGATGTCAGAAACGCGTGTATGTGGTAGTGATGATGTCAGAATGTGTATGCGGTAGTGATGATGTGATGATGTGCGGTAGTGATGATGTCAGAAGCGTGTATGCGGTAGTGATGATGTCAGAAGCACGTGTATGTGGTAGTGATGATGTGTATCGGTAGTGATGATGTCAGAAGCACGTGTATGCGGTTGTGATGATGTCAGAAGCATGAGTATGCGGTAGTGATGATGTCAGAAGCACGTGTATGCAGTAGTGATGATGTCAGAAGCATGTGTATGTGGTAGTGATGATGTCAGAAGCATGTGTATGCGGTAGTGATGATGTCAGAAGCACGTGTATGTGGTAGTGATGATGTCAGAAGCACGTGTTTGCGGTAGTGATGATGTCAGAAGCACGTGTATGCGGTAGTGATGATGTCAGAAGCACGTGTGATGATGTTGTGATGATGTCAAACGCATGCGTGTATGCGGTAGTGATGATGTCAGAAGCTGCGTGTATGCGGTTGTGATGATGTCAGAAGCACGTGTATGCAGTAGTGATGATGTCAGAAGCACGTGTATGCGGTAGTGATGATGTCAGAAGCACGTGTATGCAGTAGTGATGATGTCAGAAGCACGTGTATGCGGTAGTGATGATGTCAGAAGCACATGTATGCGGTAGTGATGATGTCAGAAGCCCGTGTATGCGGTAGTGATGATGTCAGAAGCACATGTATGCGGTTGTGATGATGTCAGAAGCACGAGTATGCGGTAGTGATGATGTCAGAAGCACGTGTATGCGGTTGTGATGATGTCAGAAGCACGAGTATGCGGTAGTGATGATGTCAGAAGCACGTGTATGCAGTAGTGATGATGTCAGAAGCATGTGTGTATGTGGTAGTGATGATGTCAGAAGAAGTAGTGATGTGTATGTGGTAGTGATGATGTCAGAAGCATGTGTATGCGGTAGTGATGATGTCAGAAGCACGTGTATGTGGTAGTGATGATGTCAGAAGCACGTGTATGTGGTAGTGATGATGTCAGAAGCATGTGTATGCGGTAGTGATGATGTCAGAAGCACGTGTATGTGGTAGTGATGATGTCAGAAGCACGTGTATGTGGTAGTGATGATGTCACCTGCACAGACACACAGCCCTGCAGTTTTAGCTGAAGTTGGATCATGTCCAGGTCTGGAGCCGAGCACAGCCTCTGCAGCTCGCTGGTGCGATCCCGCATCTCGTCGATGGCCACGTCGATGGGCTTCAGCTCCACCTGTTTCTCCGACACCACCTCCACCCTCTTCTTCACATACGGGAAGGTGTTTGCCGCTGGTCAGAGGCAAGAGGGATGGTCTTCATGAGGCTTTATACTACAGGCCATTGATAACAGTGTTAACTGGGGAAACAGAGTACTGAGGTGACTGCCACACTGGTGTCGGAAGAAAAAAGTTCCCATCATTTCAGCTGAATACATCCTTAAAAATTCTTTTAGTGAGTGCTTCCAGTTATTATTAGGTTGCCATAGAAACCATAGGTTGCCAGAAGAAACAATGTATGGTGCTTTCATGACCATGGATAACGATAATTTACTTCATGGTAATTTTTCAACAATATGCTAGCCCTCTAAAAAAAAAAAAAAAAAAAAAAAAACTACACGTTCTATGATAGAGGTGTCCTTCACTATGAAACAGCTTGATAGCTGGGAAAAGCAATTGTACCTTTGCAATATTTTTTTTATAAAGGCAAGGTAGTATTAAGAGGGGCAAGAGCCCATATAAATCAGGTCAATAGAAGGAGTCCGGCCATTTTGAACTTCAGATCCCTTGTTTATTCAGGGCAAGCATGAGAGATATGCCCAAACAACGAATCTGAAGTGCCCACGTACCCTATAGGTTAATCTTCAGCCATATCGGCTCATCAAAGTACTTCTAATTCCAGAAATGGTGGGAAGTTTCCAAACCCCATAATAAATTTTCCCATGGGTCTGCAAGGCATAAACAACATTAGACACAGGCTAGCTCCCCTGCTGATGCTCTGCCAGGCCTGTACAGCAGCCATCTTCACTTCCTGCTTGTTTCTGAGACTTCCAGTCTTCAGTCTCCTCTTCAGAACATAAAAGACAAGCTCAGTGGGATTCAGATCAGGTGATCAACTTGACTAACGAAGCTAAAATAACGAAAAATGTGCCACTGTCCGATTAATTATGGTGTACACTGTAGCCACTACTTAGCAGTAGGTGTTAACTATTACTCTGTAAAAAGTAATGGCCCGAAAAATGAAGTTTGACCAAAGTCATCTTTATTTACACGCGTCATCTAAAGTGTTCTAATAAAGGAGTAACAAGTTTACATGAAAATATCTGTGGGACGTGTGTCAGTTTGGATCTATATCAAGTGTGTTCCATTGTTGTAGCTGGCTTGTTACACAATCGCAAATAAGTTTTAAGTCATTAGCAGAAGCTAACATCCAGAGCAGCTCACTTTACCTGCCTTAGTTTGCTTACATACATTGTGGTTTCCCGACTAGATGTTTACATATTTTTGAGGTCCCCTTGTTTGTGAATAATTGGAGAGACACAGAATCTTCAGAAGCCATCTTTATTCCCAGCCTTGAATCGTGCAATAATCCAAACCCGGTGAGCAGTCCCTGGCCAAGAAGTGCTAACTCAGCATTCTTTGCAGAGCAATATTTATGGGAAAAACTCAACCAACTTTGCTCCAATTAAAATACATGGGTTGTAACCATCTTATCTCTAACGTTTTTTTTTTAACCAACTTTGCTCCAATCACAATTCATGGGTTGTAACCATCTTATCTTTAACGTTTTTTCATTCTCTAGCTTTGTTTATTAAACCATGGTGGAGCACAGAAATGCTGGTTTTAAAAAACATAAAAGAATATATACTAAAAATGGTGTGGAAAATTACAGTATAAGGGTGGAAAAACACAGTCAGATGAATAGGATACATGTAGATACATAGATGATTCAATTGATTATGTTTTCAGTAACAATTTATGATTGTACTGAACAAATATTGATTAAAGCTACAAAAATCAAATACATCATCTGATTATGTTTTTGAATCAACTAAACAGAGGCCTGCTTACTAATCAAAGCTACAGAAGTCCACTGCTTGTGTGTGTGAGCTGCTCATGTGTGAATTGAATTGCTTGCATGTGAGTGTGACTATGTGTGTGTGTGTGTGTGTGTGTACGTGTGCTGCCTGTGTCTGTGTGCACTGCTTGTGTGTGTGAACTGCTTGTATGTGTGTGTGTTATGTGTGTGTGTTACTGCTGCTTACAGAATATTGATTATGATTATTGATTATGGTTATTCAACATGGCAATTGATCTACTGATGAATGTGATGAGAAATATTGAAATATAATCCTCAACACATACGATCAGTTTATACAGGTGGACAATGACTGAATTCACCGCAAAAAAACAGTGTAAGCACCCTTATTTGCCTATATTTTTTTAAAATCTATTTATTAACTAATTTATTAGTTTGTTTGCTTGTTTATTTAATAATTAAATGCCTTTCATTGCTTTATCATATCACATCCTTTCCCCCAAAAACCTTTAGAGCTCAATTTCAAGTCAAAGAAATTGTATTCAGGTAGGAGAGCACGAAAAATGCTCTCTCCCCCTTTCTGAGACCAACATGAAGACAAGGCGCCGATAACAATGTGTGGTTGGGCGCGGTTATATTGTGTAATATCAATTGCACATTCATCCACATCCTTCTCTATTTCTACTTCCTCCAAAATTCTAGTGAACCAGAACATTCCAGAACAAATAATTAGTCATATGTTTCAAATTATTATTTGTTAGTTTTTTGCTCAATAAAACAAATAAAAAATGCCATCAGTAAGATAATTTGACAAATTTCAAGTTATAGAAATAAGATTTGCAAAATACGAATATTTTTTTTTTACAAGACTTTCCAAAGAAACACAGACAGACACCTGCTGCTTTAAAGCTCCACTGAGCACGTGACGAGCCCACACGAGAATGTGTCACAAGTAACAGAATGGAGCCGAACGCAGAATCACCGAATACGCCAAAGTTTGCCTTTTATTAACAAAACTGGAGAACAAAAAGAACTTCTCGAGCTGGAGAGAGTTTTCCGTAGATTGGTCCATGGTCAAGTGGAAGCAGACAGGGAATTGAGGATGGGGCAGGACAGAGTCGGAGGGACTGGTACAAGGTCAGTTACCTGCATAGCAAGTTGAATGAACCAGGGCACAGAGGGAAGCTGCACGCCTTCAAATGAAAGCGAAGAAGGTACGAAGATGAAGCCGCTCGCCAGGGCCCAAGACTCCGGAGGGAAAATTCCTCATAAATAGATAGTCGGTTTTGAGCGGAGAATAACCGATGACAAAGGACAAGTCACAAAACAACAATCCAGCAAAGGGAGGATTAAGGGCAGGAACTAAATAAATAGGATGGCCATCAACAGAGTGGAAATTTCCTCTAAGGTACGGGGAGTGAAACAAGGAGGGAAGGGAATGAAACAAGACAATCATGAAATAATAAGAATCAATCAGTGAAGTGACATCGAAACTGACATGGGCAGGTGAATCGTGGGAAAAACCAATTTCAGAAACACTCAGGATGTTGACAGAGCAGATGTTGCACAAATCCTACAGTAGCTATGTTTCACTGTCATTGTATTGACAACCAAAGAGTTACTTGCTGTAGCACCTCAACTCTGCTTCTTTTCCCATCGAAGCACACAGCACAGTTACTGCAGCGGCAGAATCAGTTGTTCCCAGCTTGAATGTAGCCTTGAATATCTTGAGTTCAACATTAAATTATTACATCTTTTTCTTCCATCAATGGGAACATTGCCTCCTGCTGTGGTATTCCAGTGGTTTTTGAAAACATGGCGGAAAGGATGTTTGGATTTTGGATCCGAGGGGCTGACCTCTCGTGACTCATGGAAGTGGGCATACAAATGCTGAAGTACAATCAGTAGTTTGACCGACCAACCGAGAGCAGAAAATTATCTGCCAGATGATGCGAAACACGTCATCTGGTGGTCAATTTCTGCCCAACGAGCAGGCAATTCTTGGTGCCGGCAACATTGCGGAAAGTTAAACATTGTTTATTTGCATATTCTGCCCACACTGTAATCATACAAAGTTGGTTGAAAATCAGTAAAGCATGGCTTTAACCCTAGTCTGGCCTGTCCTGAACATGTAGAGGACCAACACTCGTTTCCCTGTAGTCAGTATACCGCATCGTTTCCCGGTAGCTATTTCCCTGTATGCCATTCTGCGATAAGCATCAGCCTAGAGGCAGGACTAGGGTTAATAATGGCTGGCCTCGACTGATTTCCAGGTCAGGTGAAAAGAAGAAATGATATTAGTGAACTAGAAAATTTGTGCCCAATGGGACAAGAGGACCCCCAACTCTGGGACACTTGACAAAATTTACCTAAGTTCTAACACCTGAAAAATCTTCAAAATTAGTAAAAATTCAGACAGTAAGTATGTACGAGATGAACACCTTATGGGTCCCTACAAAGTGCATGTACAAGTTCAATTAATTCTGCTGAGCAGGTTTTGAGAGGAAGTGGATAGAATACACCACCTATTACAGCAAAGGGAGATGGAAAGTTGCCAAAATTGATCTAAGTTCAAACACCTGAAAAAATCATCCAAATTTCAAAATTCAGAAACAAGTTACGAGATGCACACCTTTGATGTCGTTACCAAGCACACATGTAAGTTCAATGAGTTCTGTTGAGCAGTTTTTGAGAAGAGGTGGATAAACCATCACCCTCGTATAGACGCACTTATGAAATTACGGCCGTACGTACGGACAAGGGTAACCCTGTATGCCCCCAGATTGGAATGAGGCTAGTGCCTCGCTCGTGGGATAGAGGGCCCCGTGCAGATGTCATGACCGCGTCGTTACACTCACTGGTGAGGACGGTCCGCCTCTTGCACTGTTCCTCCACACCGCCATGCTTCTTCCCCGTCAGGGTGTACGGCGTCTCGAACACGAAGCGGTTGATGTTGTGACACTTCTCGAAGTCTGTCATCTCCTCCGCCACCTCCTTCTCTTCAAAGTACGGTTTAACGAAGGTGACCTGGATGTGGGCGAACTTGGGCTCCAGGTCCTTTGGGTTGACCTGAGAAGAGGGATGAGGGACACGATTTATTTGTTAAACTATCTGGCTTTTATTAGCTACTTATGATTTAAACTTGAGCTCACAGTCTAGCCTCTTAATGTATTTTTTCAGTTCAAGGCAAAAAATTCCAGTGTTGACCAGTTCACATAGCCTCATCATTACACGTAAAACCATATATTTTTACATTTTTTCTCCTCAGGTACAATATTAGCATGGTTAAAGTCACCGTTTGCCTGATATTTTCCTCACACGGTTGGAAACTCTAGAAATTTTCTGACCATTGCACCTCTGTGGCAAAATTGTTTGTCAAATTCAACCAAGAAGTGAGACGTTTAAGATTTTAGGCCTAAATATAAGACAAAAATATTCACTGATATATATATATTTTTTTTTGCAGTGTAATTACTGGCTTTGTCTAATGTTGTGAGGTGTCATCATGAATAAGCGAATGTGCCAACTGACTATCAGGAAACATTTTCCTTTATCTACCAACATCATCAGAGACTTGTAACACCAGCCAAAGTAAACTTTCACTGGCATGAACAACATTTTGAATAACTGAAACAGGTATGAGGGGAGAAAAGCTTTGTTGATAAGCTTAAATTAAAAAAAAAAAAAAAAAGGTAATGTGAAAAACCAACTATTTTTCATAAACCATCATAAGTCCAATTCTCGTATTAAAAACCCAACTGTAACATGGCAGTCACTCTTTAAATATTGATAGTTAACAAGAGAACTTGAACCTGAATAAATATATGCCAGGTCAAGATGTAAAAAGGCAATGAGAAATCAGCAAGGGCTTTGGAAAACTTCATAAAAGGAATTGACAACAAATGTGTTCCATGTGCTGAAAAGCTCCCGTATCGGCCTTTGTGCATTCAGGATGTACAGGAAAATGTTAAACACATCAAAAGTTTTTTATGTGGTAAAATTGCAAAAAAATTACACTGACGTAACAAATTGCCAAAAGTGGTTTGAAAATCTCATAGAGTGAACGTTGGGTTTACAGTGCACAATCCAGGAATAGACTGTTGCTCATTGAAGACCAGAAATATTTCAGAGGAGTTTCAAAAAAAGTGACTGGCCAAAATGAATGGAGAATTTACGTCAGGTGGACCTAGCCTGATGTATGAACAAGCATTTATATAGCGCTTTGTAGTACTCAAAGTGCTTTACTTTGAGAAATCACATCATCACCGCTTATGAGTAGAACCCACACATGAATAATGCATGGCAGCCATTTTGTGCCTGAACGCTGACCACAAATCAGCTGAGGTAGGGAGGGGGGGGACCATTTGCATGGACAATTAGATCAGGCAATGATTAGGTGGCAGGTTGAAAGAATCAGGTTGGGACTTTAGCCATGACAACAGGGAACCCTCCACTCTTGTGGAAGAGTGTCACAGGATCTTTAATGACCACAGCGAGTCAGGACCTCGGTATACTGTCTCATCTGAAAGACAATGTCTCCTTCAGCACAGTGTCCCCATCATTGCACTAGGGCATTGGGTATTATTCCACCAGAGGGAAGATCGCCACCTATTGGCCCAACAACACTGCTTCCAGCAGTAAGTCTTTTTCCCAAACGGTCTCTCATCCAGGAACTAACCAAGCCCACACCTGCTTAGCTTCAGCCTCTCGGCTGGAGTAGGACAAATGGGGTATGCTGGTGGTATGAAAGAGCCTCTTCTGGACAACACTTCATGAACGGTCCAAAAAACAACAGTTGTACATATTCAATGATCCAAAATGAGCATCCTGCTGCAAGATACACAGTTTTTTGAAAGGGTGATTGAGGAAAAGGTTCACCTTGTTGGAGTCCTGGATGATCTTGATGTTTTCAGCGCCAAATTTGTCCCCGTAGAGGCTGAGGAGGCGGTGAGAGATCTCAGACAGGCCTGTGAGTTTGGGCTCTTTATATATGTACTCCTTTCCATCCTCCTCTTCGAAAAAGCCCTGCGAAACGATGACCAATTTCACCGATTCCACAGACAATCACACACAGAGCACTCACAGAAAGACAATTCTACAGATCTTACCATGAACAAAGAGTCACGTGCGACAAAATCATGAACTGCAAAAGTTTGTCTTCATAAGGGCTTCTATCAAACAATGAGACTTGAAGACTTCTTTGTTTCACCTTATTAAAAGATATTAAGTCATTGTTTGCTTGACAAGCCAAATTTTCTCACCCCATTGGTAAACCTTGCGAGGAGTCTAAATATCTAACTTAATTTGCAGATTTTATCTGATTGAGCAGAAAAATAAGATGTGAATGTCTGTCTATAGAACAAAACCATTTCTTGGGGTAAAGCCACTTTCTGATTTGTTCAGTGTCTGTGTAACGCCATGATGACCAACGCCCTATGGCTTGGCAGCTGTTCGCTCGTTTCAGTTGTTTAACTCCTTCAACCCCACAGCCCTCTACAGAGGGCTGACCAACATATTCCCTTCAACCCCAAATTCCTGTAGGGAAAATTCAAACAATCTGACTAATTGATTGGAACATATCAGGTTACATTTAATGGGATTCCAGAGATCACAGTAAGATACAATGTCCAGATAATGACCAGCCCTCTACAGAGGGCTGTGGGGTTGAAGGGTATAGTGATGCTAGAATATCTGGGGTTGAAAGAGTTAATCTTTAAATCTTTTAAATCCATAATTAGAATGTATTCTATTTCAATGAACAGTGTTTGCCAATTTCAAAACTGTTGAACTAGCAGTAATTAGTGCCACAGCAGCCTAAATTCATTGGCAGGAAAAATAAAGCAAAAAAAAAAAAAAAAAAAGAAGATAAATAAACTAAACACAAAAAATATGCGCAAGCCACTTCCAATAGCCATTAAAAATGTGTCATTACTCCGGGTAAAAAAAAAAAAAAAGTAACTAAATAAACAAAGATAAGGCACAGTAAATAATGCAGTCTGTAGCTTCGTTTGCAGAAGACCAGTGAGAGAGCTATTACAGTATTAACTGCTGAATCCCGGAAACCACATGCACACATAGACAGCAACCAAGAAAGAGAGAGAGAGCACCCCTCCCTTTCTGCCACACACGCAGGCTCAGAGAGAGACAGACTGTGGGTAACCACAGTGGTTAGTTATACCACCAGCCATCAGTTCCCACCTGAGGACATACAAAGTGATGAAATCCGCAAACGCACGCTATGTATGAAAGTGAGTCAGAGCAGTGTGTGTGTGTGTGTGTGTGTGTGTGTGTACGCGTCTGTCCGTGTTTGCATGCGTTTGTGTGTTTGCGAAGGACAAACTCACCTGGCCATAGAAGGCCACTCTGAAGTAGGTTCCCAGGAGCCTTCGGCCAGTGCGCATCACTTCCAGGATTTTGGTGTAAGCGCGGTGAAGAGTGTCATACAGCCGACTCAGTTTCTATGCGGGAGACAAGAAAAGGATGTATTTGCAGTAAAAAAAAAAAAAAAAAAAAAAGGTCTTCATCCACACCAGATTGTAATTATTTAGGTCACAATTTTATCACGTTTGAAATGGACTAAGCAGGTGCTAATCTCCTCCAGAGCAACTTTAAGTAAATGCTTGCTTCAAGAACCCAAAGCCTGCTGAGACTGCAGTGTGGCTAGACTGGGGCTTTGACCACATGGGGTCCCATCAATTAATTAGCCACTAAGCTTTAGGCTACCCTTAGCTAGCTCAAGCACAAATACCTTGGTCCAAACAAATGCTTTGTATTTTAACCATTTATAATGAATTCAAAACTGTGCTTGAAAATGAATGCTTAGAGCACTGAAATAATTAAATTAATGAATTTTTATAATTTATCTTTTGCTGTTGAAAACCTATCCTGTGGCAAGTTGTTTAAAAGAGCTGCTCTGGAGCTCTTCTAAGCAAGTCGCCACATGATAGGTTTTCAACAGCTTTGATTTTGATATCTTACATCGTTGAGCAACAAAAGCTGCATTTAGCGCTCTAAGGGATAAGTCAAATACAACTGCCTGCTCAACCATTTTGTAGCGCACATTTTGAGTCACTTTATCTAACTGAAAGATGTTTTGAACTGAACCGTTTGCATTTTACAGCATAACGTACCTCAGCCGAGATTAAGAGATGGCTTAATTAGGTTGACCCAAGTTTAGCAAATTTTTCAATTATATACAGTGACTCAAAATGTGCTCTACCTAAAGGTTGAGGCAGTTAAAGGGTTAATGTATTTTGGGTTCAAGTCAAATACAAAGTCACGCTCACATATCTACTGTAAATACACCATACTATTGCATCAAAGGTTTGCTCAACATAAAATTAAACAGTTAAACGAACTAAGTTTCCACGGAGGAACATTTCTCAAGCGCGATATAACATCCTTTATTTTCTAACCAACAAAACTGTCAGACCGCTGTTTTCTAACTGACACGAGGTATGCTGCAGGTCAAAAATGTCCGTACACCCACAATTTCAAGCAGATAGGGATGGGGAAAAAGGAAATGTAAACACCCCTCATTAAAAAAAAAAATCTATCAAAATTTTTTAAATTGGATGAATCCGAAAAGCCACATTGAGCAACGAATACGGACAGGACATATGCAAGTATTATTTATTTCTTTAACCCCTTTGCGCAGAATACAAGTAATGCCAATTTTTTCCCGTTGTTCATGGGCCTATTTAGGCTTTATGACTTGTGTATTTGTGTGACAGAGACTCTGGAAAACTATTCCAGAGAAGCAAGACAGCAGCCATACCACTACATGATCTGCTCGAGCCATGTGGCTGAAGCTAAGCAGGTGTGGGCTTGGTTCGTACTTGGATGGGAGACCACACAGGAAAACCAAGTTGCTGGAAGAGCTGTTGGTGGCCAGTAGGCAGCAATCATCCCTCTGGCGGAATAATCTCCAATGCCCCAGTGCAATGGTGGGGACACTGTACTGCAGGGCGACGCCAACTGTCGGCTGAGAAGTTAAACTGACATCTTGACTCACTGTGGTCATTGAAAATCCTATAACACTCTTCGATAAGAACAGGGGTTCCCGGTGTCATGGCTAAGTTCCCAACCTGGCTCTTTCGACCTGCCACCTAATCATCCCCTGATCTAATAGGCTGTGCAAATTGTCCCCTCCCTCTCCACCTCAACATCCCAGGGCTCCCTTGAAAAAGAGATTTCAATCTCAGCGGGACTTCCCTGGTTAAATAAAGGTAAAATAAATAAAAAAAAGACATTTGAAAATTCAGTTACAGAATTATTTAGGAATTACATTTCAGAATTTATGGACGCCGGCGTCTATATCTGCGCAAAGGGGTTAAGGGTTTGAAGGTTCACGTGCAACTGCTAAAGTTCCAACAGATGAGCTGCACTTCTGAGCTGATTCTCATTGAGTTCTTCAGCAAGTTTGTCCCCAAACCTGTTTGATTTTAGTTTTCTATTTAACTCAAATAACAAATTAACCCATGACTTTTTTGTGGTCTACACATTTTTAGGCAACTATCCAGCAAATTAGCAGATTCCTTTGCATTTTTGTCACTATTCACTTCTGCCACATTTCATTTGAGATTATATATTTAACCCTTTGAGCGCTGAATATATTTTCAAGGAATTAAAAATGTAGTTATCCTAAGCTGTTGAAAACCTATCATGTATCAACTTGTTTAAAAGAGCTCCCGGAGCTCTTTTAAACAAGTTGCCATATGATAGGTTTTCAACAGCATCTGACTTTGATATCTTACATCATTGGGCAACTATAGTTGCCCAGGGCGCTGAAAGGGTTAGGTTTAAACTACTCATACGTCACTAAACAGGAGTGAAGTTGGTGTAAACTTCTGACCGGTAGTGTACTGAAGACCCTGGCCCCTCTTGCAAGAGCGTAATTTACAGGAGGCTTCTGGGGGTGGGGGGGGTTTCCTTTGAGCAAACATGCAAAAAAGACCCACCAAATGACAGAGGTGTCGCTACATCAGTCTGGGCATCTCAACCCTCCACCCTGCCCCTTTTCAAACCATAATTACGCCCGAGTCCTAGCGCACTTCCCTTACCTCAAACTCGTGCCGTTTCTCGTAGATAGGGGCGAGGAGCTTGGCGATGTGCGTTATCAGCTCGTACCGCTCTGCTTTCCACAGGCCGTCCACGCACAGCTCCAGCTGCTCCACCAGCACCTCCTGCACCACAGCACACCCCAGCCCCCCTCTCCGTTAGACCCTGGACCTCAGGCACCGGAGGGCCACTCCGCACCACTCTGCTCAAGACTTTACCTTAATCAGCCGAGCCTACACATCTCATTTCCGGGGCCCATTTTAGCTGCTGAATAAGTGGAAATCCCCAAAAACCAGCCATAACTTTAGCTGCCAAGGGCCAGAATTTGAGACCCCTGGATTACAGGTTCATGCTTCAGGTGCTGGACAGATGCTAACATACAGTATGGCTTCAGCTGCTAACAAATTCACAATGCAACCTTGGAATGTACAATCTGTATGTACACCTTTCGCAGCTCGGACGTGTTTCAGGAAGCGTTGTGTACATGAATGTACAGGCAAGCAGATTAATCGCGCCAGAACACCAGCAGAATCAGTTTGTGATCAAGCCAGACATTCTCCCTCAGGATTTTTTGGTGGAGAGCAGAATTCATGGTACCATCAATTACGGCACATTGCCCAGGTCCCAAAGCAGCCGCCTCAGACCTTCACACTGCCACCAATTAGTTAACTTGAGGCCAGACGTTATGGGATGCGTATCTTCCAAGAAGTTCGACTTTTAACTCATCAGTCCACACAGTATCATCCCAAGAGTCATGGGGATCATCAAGATTTTTTTGGGGGAATGTGAGACGAGCCTTTGAGTTCCTTTTGGTCAGCAGTGGTTTTCGCCTCGCAGCTCTAACATGGATGCCATTTTTACTCAGTCCTTTCTTCTTCTGGAATTGTGAGCACTGACCTTCACTGAGGTGTGCGAGGCCTGCAGTTCTTTAGATGTGAGTCTGGGCTCTTTTGTGACCTCCTGGATGAGTCGTCAATGCGCTGTTGGAGTAATTTTGGTAAAAAATTTTTTTGTGGCAGCATCAAGTGCTGTTTTTTTGTCTATTTCACATTGCCAGACATGCTCTATTGAAGTGATTTTTTGATTCAACAAAGCTAAATATATGTGGCACTAGCAAGGCTGCTGACCACAGTCAATACTGGCGTCACAAGATTCAAACAGCGACAGACACTCTCGCACTGCATTTGGCACCTTAAACCGAGCGAGCCAACCCTGCAGTCCATGAACAGACTCTTAAAATTGCAGATACAAAGGAAATGTTTGCCAAGCTGACTGCCCTTGGCAAAATAAGCTAATTGCACACCTCCCAGCACACTGTAAGCACATTTCTGCAACAAATCTTTGCCTAATTTTTTCAAGATGTTCGCTGAAGATGTTCATTCGCAATAAAGTCTGCAGAGAAGCAAACAGGTTGGTCTCTTTGTCTGTGGCCATGGCCAATGGATGATTTTTTCACAGGTGTTTTCACAATACTGAGCCTGCTAAGAGAGTTACCTTCTTCAGGGAGATTAATTAAAGGGAAAAACTGCCGTGCTGTTGAAAACCACACTCAAACACATTCTTGTACAAGCCCAGTTCCTTAGGCATTACCTCAATGCAGGGCTACCCAATCCTGTTTTTGAAGGAACACTGTCCAGTTGGTCTTCACTCCAACACTAGCAAGATGCATCTCATTCAATGGGTGGAAATATTATTCAGTTGCTGATTAGTAGAGTGTGGTATGTTTAATTAGGGTTCATTAGAAAACCCACAGGATGGTAGATCTCTAGAAACAGGACTGCGCAGAAAGAAAAATTTCTCCCAATATCTACTAAATAATTTAACTCATTTCAAAACTAGCCAATGGATTAAGTAATTCCCTTCTGTTACATAGTGATTTAAAACAAGCTAAAATTGCACTGAAAAGCAAATATAGTAAAAAAAAAAAAAAAAAAAAAAAAAAAAAAAGATATGAAGCCTAGACTCAGAGTAAGACTAGCGTGCTTGCGAGGAAATCCTCACCTCGGTGTAGTACACGTCCTGCATCCCCGAATCCTCTTTCATGGCTGCTTCCTCCTCAATGTTCAGTGTGATCTTCTTAAAAGCTACCAGCCCACTGGGAAACATTTCTGGTAACACAGAAAACACGAACAGAAACATTCGTCAGACTCTTTCCAAGTGTGTTTGACTGCAGACCGCAGAAACACCAGAACATTAGTTTTAAGGCTTTTGCAAGTTCGACTTTTTCTGGTGCTTCGCGCATGGCACACGGACTGCTTGGTGACCACTCAAAAACAAACAGAACGAACCATTCTTTTAAATTTGTAAAATAATGGACGTATCGCTACTGGTTTTCTTAAGCCCGCCCAGGCCTACTGGAAATTTAATGGGCTATTCAACTTGTGTTCAATAGCCCACAAAATACCGAGACAGTTGATAGGCAACTTAAATGACTGACATGGATGACTATTCTGACGCACAGTCATTGACTCAATCAAACTGGAAAGCAAAGTCATCAACGAAACGGACATTCACATGAACGCTGCATAATTTTGAGATGCTCAGTCACTCCGTATGGAAGCTTTGGAGAAACTAAACTAAACTTTTGGACTACTTTGTCGCAAACAGAATGGATCAAGACCCACACAAAGAATATGGGTTCCGCAAATGTGTCTGAAACAAGCAATGTTTGCCCAAAATAGCCCCTGCACTCCCGGACTGAAACTAGTAGGTACCAGGCAATCTTATGCCAATTGTTTACATACACTATAGTGTGTACTTTGCTGAGCCACTCTTCTTTTTAGCATAAAAATTTGCATATATTGTCCCGGGGAGACGGGAGATTGTGATCAGTGGAGATACCAAACACCAGTAAACACCTCCGCAGGTCCTGGAGGAGAAAGAGGGTCTTTGTGAGAGGCCACGGATTGCACAAACTCATTTGCAAGGCAGGCAAACAAGCACAAACCGTGAACCTGTTTTTCATCACATCTTTACTCATCCATCAGTGATTGCATTGTGCTCTATATGCCACAGATTAGACCGTGCTGGGAAGTTAAAGCTTTTTCTGACAATTCTAACATCCAGATGACTTAGAATTCACCATTGGAGTTCTCTACAAAAAGCTAGTCCACTGCTGTGACCAATACTTCACTTGACAGTGCAATAATACCATGATCTGGATGTGTTGAAAACACACCTTGAACCAGCACAGCACGCTAGCATGACAACTGCATTTTTCAGCAGGACTGTCCTGGTCTGAGTCATGTTCTATGTACAGTCATTACCCGGCTCCTGTCGAGAGAGTGTACTGAACTATGGAATGCAGTTTTAATAGCTCATAGTTAGCTATTCTCAGTAACAGTGAACTGTAAGGATAGCAGGTGATTGTTATTCTGCAGTGTGTTTGAGGCACAGCCTTTTTTAAGATGTACCATGCAAATTAGAAAAGCTTACTCTTCCTGAAGAGGTACTCTGCCACCAGTGCTGCAACATGGACGTTACACATGGCTGCCTGTGGAGAGAAGCACACGGACACAACCGCATACATGCACACACATACACAGACAGACCCACACACGCGCACGCACACACACACACACACACACACACACACACATAGACCCACACACACATACACACAGACGGACCCAAACACACACACACACACACAGACCCACACACACATACGGACCCAAACACACACACACACACACACACACACACACACACACACATGGACACACAGACAGACCCACACACACAGCACAGATCCACACACACACACGCAAACACACACAGACAGACCCACACACACACACACACACACACAGACCCACATACACATAGAAACACACACACACACATGCAAACACACACATAGACCCACACACACATGCACACACAGACAGCCCCACCACACACACACACACACACACACACACACACACACACAGACCCACACACACACACATGCACACACAGACAGCCCCACATACACACACACACACACACACACACACACACACAGACCCCCACACACACACACATGCACACACACAGACCCACAGTTTAATGTTGAAATAACCTCAGCACAAGGACAATGTGAAACAGTCTGCCTGTGGTCTCTCAGTCTGTCACATGCACTCCTGTGGGGGGGGCTCTGGTTAACCCCATACCCCTCTGTTATCTCACAGGCGCCAGCAGTAACATCTGTCACCGTCTGCCTGAGGCATCTGACTCAGAATGCAGCCTCAAACAGACTGGCGCCTAATTACCCTTAATCTCCCCTTTTGATATAAAAAATGAATGCAGTTGCAATTGTAAACAGTATACATTAAGTAAGCGCTCCTCCCTTAAGGGGTTTCAACTTGTTCGGAGAGAAACCGCAAAACATACGCCTATAAATGGGAGAGTGTTAAGTTCATTTTCCTGGAATATGAATTTGCGAAAAAAAAAAAAATACTTGTCTTCCATATTATGGGACTACATTGTATTTTTCCATCACAACTGGGCAATACTTCCTTGTTTACTGTGTGCTGAACAAGTGACATTTCCTTATCCTGTTGACAAATCCTGAAATGAGTCAAAATAATTCACCTCATTGGCTGATATTTTTTTATGTTTAAAAACTGAGCGTTATGTGTTACAGCCTAAAACCATGAACCAATATAATTTACAAGCAGATATACTGCACAAAAGTGGTGCATACATGTCTTTTAGTGGAGGTCTAAACGTAGATTAGTGCACTAGACCACGCCTGAAAATCTCATCCATGCCCTAACCAACCAGCCTATTCGTACCGCCTTCACTCTGCAACGCTCACCTGTCTCGTTCCACGTTCCTCTCTCCCGTTCCCTTCCATTCATCTCTCACCCTGTCTCATGAGCGTAATTTATCAGCAGGTCTAGATTTACGACAGTCAGATTGTACCGTGTGCTCACCATAGTCAATATGTTTTGTTCTTTCGTTTTACGACCGTAATTGATTGGGGTATAATATATCAATTTTATATGGTCAATGTACTCTTTGGAAAATATTTTAATTCAATTTTTGACTAATTTCTATTATCAATAACCTGCCAAGGCGATTAAACAAAAACAAAGCAGACTGCTATCTGATTTAGATTACGGGCTGCCAGTGCAACTATCGTTTTACTTAAGAAAATTTTTTTTTTTTTTTAAACCGTGATCATGATGTAATACCATAGTCCTGTCTGATTTTATATGATTTTATGTTACTATTTGAGCAATTTAACATAGCAATGGAAATTTGGGCCGCCAGATTTCATTTTGGGCCAGTAAAAATACATTTCATTTGCCCTAAAAAATTTCTGCTCTGATTGTGCAGCTGAGTTGCAGAAGGCATGAGAACAGATTTCAATGACGCTCAAAGAACAAACGCAACCACATTCTTCTGCAGGCATTTGTATTAGCTGGCGAGCTTCTCATTTGTGTAAAGGCTGCCAAAATGTCTGTCATGAATTATGAAGGATAGGCTTCAGAAAAGGCAGATGAGCTCAATGCTGTTCTTTCAACAAAAAGAAAGAACTCCACACTACTCCCCTGCGAGCCTATTTATTCCACAACTTACATTGAAAATTGCTTGGTGAGTCTTCAGAATAAAATCAGCATACTAAAAGAGTTCCAGTGGGGATGAATAGTTAGTTGGTGCCCAAATTCCTGGTGCAGCAGTCATAAAAAATGTCAGACAGTGTGGGAAACTACGTCCAAAATTATGACAAAATGTGCCAAACAAATAAAAAATGGCATCAGAAAAGAAAAAAAAAACCCCCCCCAAAAAAAACAACTGTGGCCAAAAGTCAAATCACTCCGATTGGGACAAACAAACCAATGATGGAATAGCTGCCAATACCACAGAACTACAGTGCTAAAAAAAAAAAAAAAAAAAATCACTGCAGGATTCGATTAGCCCACATCTGCTCCGGTCTCAACAAAAACACTGCTTCGCAAAAAACAGTGTTTACAGCAGCGCTTCCAACCCTTAACCCTCCCGTACATCTTATCAAGGACGTTTGCTCTGATCCAGCCATCTTCTGAAGTTCTGAGGTGTCTCGAATTAAGGGCGTAACTACGGTTTGAACATTGGGAGGTACAGGGTGAGATATGTTGCTCCTATGTCATTGAGGGGATCTTACTGGCATGTGTCTCATATAGGAGGTGGGGCTCGCAATAGAGTCCGGGCGAAACATGACGGTCTTGCACAAAATGTTTCTGCCTGAGTGTTTGGAAGGACTGAGAGGGGAGGTGTGTGTGTGCTTTACTCCTCACCTCGGATAGGTCCCCGTTTTTGATGTGGGCCCGCGCCATACTGTCCAGCCAGGTGCGCCGCAGCTCTGGGGTGCTGGCGTACGAGCGCGCCAGACTGTACTGCAGGTCCAGCAGCATTTCAGGGTCCCGCTCGTGCTCCCTCATCTGCGCCGTGGCCATCAGGACCGTCCGGATACGCATGGTCAGGCTCTTCACCTCTGCGGGGAACGCAGTCAGCTGCGCAGTCGCGGCCAGCGAAAGAGGGGAGATCGTTAGGTCGTGCTCGGAGTGGCCTGCAACTCACTGCTCCGTGATCATGCACAAGAGTCGCAAGACCATATGGCGTGTCACTGACATGAAATTTACCAAAGACACCAGCACGACATACAACCACTGACCAAAGTTCACAGTGGCAGCCAGCGCTGTCTTTGTGGCGTACTGTATCCCACAATGCAACTCTGTCAATGGTAATGCCCCACTGAGACAAAAGTGACTTCAGCAGCTTGGTGTTTATGTGTGTGACTTTGAGGACAAGACATAATTATTGTAACACACTGGCTACTATGCTGTGCCTGTATACATGGAGAATGCCAAGCACACCAGGGTAATGCGTGGGGAGACATTGGGCTTCTGCCTGGAGAGCCCCTGCAGATAACAGAGGCAGTATCGCTCCACAGACGACTAGAGTAGACACCAAATTCCCACTCGTGTCCATAGAGGAATTAACTGCCCTCTATCAGGAGTGACAGACATGCAGTTTACAAACGACACATCCCACGAATTTGCATGCTGCACTTCTCCTTCCTTATTCAAGGAAATCCCCAATATGAGCACACAAACTGCCCCCACGTGCGGCACTTCACAGGAGGTGAGCAACCCCATCCTGAGCATTACATAGAACCCTGATAAAAACCGCACAGCCATTCGTGGATCCTCAAATAGGCAAACCGCAATTTATATAGTGAGCCAAATGGAGGATAAGTGGTGACAAGGCACACCTTCCGTCCATTTAATTGTACTGGCATGAGCACTTATAAATGGTAAAGAAGTACATACAGTAATAAGACACCATGCGCTGTTTATGACTGCGTTATTCTGCTGAAATCAGGGAATGTTCACAAGGAGTGTTACTCAACAGAGGCTCCTCGCAAGATGAAGCTGGTTGTACGTGTTTAACAAGTGAAGTCCACAAAGGAAAAACGATCAGAGTCCAAATTTTGCATTTTTGTATATATTATATATTATTATACTATTTATAATAATATATGATAATATTATATATAATTATCACATTTTCTATATTTAACATTTTTTGCATATTTTTTCAGTGCTTTGTTTCTAAGATCGTTTTGAATTTTTAATGCATCATTTCTTCAAAACGTGAAAATGTGACTGATCAATTTTCCATTGTGGTCTTCAAGCAGTTACTTAAGTAGTTAAAGTGCTATGTAAGGCCTATGAAGATGTCATAGAAGTCCAAAGAAGGACCAATCCTAAGTGGTTTTAACAAACAGAGGCCCTATGAGGGTTGGGGCTGGTTGAGCCTGTTGCCGTTCACACAGGGCTTATTATAAAAAAGGAAGGGTATAGCTAATTAAAGCACTGTGAGGATGGACTCATGGGGCTCTAATGATCATTCATGAGATGCGTGACCAAACGAGCTTTGCTCGGGTTGAGGCAGGCTGTACTTGTTAGCGTGCTCGCTGGTTCAGAGGACTGGTACCTTCATGGCTTTGTCACTGTTGGCGAAGTTGTTGATGACGGACAGGGACTCCTGGAAGCGCGAGCTGCCCGTTAGCACCACATCTGCAATGAGCTGGCTGACGGCAATAATGATCTGGAGTACAAAGGGAAGGGAGGAGCAGGCCATGACGTCAAGGTCCCGGAACGTTCTTTCATTTCATAGTCTCAACAAAAAGCAGAACAAAGACGGATTGCGAGATATGTTGGTAAAAATAACGCAATGCAGTGGCAGCTATGTGACTCAAGGCCAGGAAATAAGCCTTGAAAACCGGAGCTCAACTGCGGGAGCTCGGCTCTTACCTGGAGGTGTGTGCGCAGAAAGGTCTTCCTCTTGGTGTACTCAAAGTTGTTCCTCATGAGCAGGTAAAGTAGCGCGGACGCCTCGCTGCGCAGGGCCGCCAGTTTGGACACACAGCACTTGAGCACCTCGTAGCACATCGCCGCGCACAGCGTCACGCGCCCCTTGAAAAGGACTGACGGAAACTGAAATGGAAATGATACGTCATGTCATCCAAGGGTGCTTAGCAACTGCACTTGGGAAAAATATCTCAAATAATTCACACACAGTACCAAACTGCAGCCCAACAACCTGGCTCAAAATCAAGAAGGCTATGCGAAGTTACTGCCCAGGCTGAGTAGATTCCAAGGCCTCTGGATACCATGCTCAAACTCATAGAAATGATCATGCACATTTGTCTCGCATTAACACAGTAGCTGTCCTCTGCAGTCACCTTGGTGATGAAAGACCTCAGGGCGGCGAAGACGTGTTTGAGTGCAAACTCTGATTGGCCGACCTTCAGGAAGGTCAGGTAGACATCGAACACCTTCTTCATCAGAGAGTTGTGGCCATCGTTGTCCAGCAGCTGACTCTAAAGAGAGCAGACATGGCAAAGTACAAGCAGTTATACTAATCAATGAAACAAGCAATGATCCAATTCAACCATCATCAAACCAAGCAATGACTCAATTTAGCAATACTCCAACCAAATGATGACTCATTTTCACTAATCATCGAAGCAAAGCAAGCAAAGACTCAGTTCACCAATACGCTAAAAAGCAATGACTCGATTTACCAATGATCTAAATAAGCAATGACTCGATTCAGCAATCATTACTGACCTAACCATGCAATGACTCAATTAATCAATAATCAATCTAAGCAATGACTCAATTTACCAGTCATAGAACCAAGCAATGACTCAATTCACTGGTTAACAAACCAATGACTCAATTTAACAATCATCCAACCAAACAATGACTCAATTCCCCAATCATTGAATCAAGCAATGAATCACCAATATTTTAACCTAGCAATGACTCAATCCACCAAAAATCTAACAAAGCAATGACTCAATTCCCCAATCATTAAACCAAGCAACGACTCAATTCACCAATCATTAAACCAAGCAACGACTCAATTCACCAATCAAACCAATCAACGCTTCAATTCACCATTGAAGCACCCAAATACTTCATTCACTTATATAAAAACCATGCAATGACTCAAATCACCAATGACTGCACCAAGAAATGACTCAATTCACTAATCATTACGCCTCGGTGCGCATGTGCAAGCGAGGTATACGGTAGTTCGTTTGTATGTCATTCATTCAGTCATTCTGTCTGGTACCGGGATAGCTGCTATGCCGGTCAAAATCAAATCCTAGAATATGGCTCTATGGGTTAAATGCCATGATCTCTTGGATTTAAATTTGCCAGATTTTGGAGATAGAGCTTTGTTTTCAAGTTATAGCACTATTTGATTACCACGATGGCTGCTCCGAGCGATCAAGGCTTCAACGAAGAAAAAGCTCTTCACAGTGGATTGCTTTACCACTTGTGAGTTCGATTTATATCACAGCAATGGCTACTGCTGATGGCAAAACAAACGGAGCACAATGCCGACAGTGATTCATATAGACACACATTGCGCACTGTGTTAAATACAGCACTGCGTGGATTTTCAAACTTACTGCTGTATGAACTTTATAAAACACCACAAATGATTTCTCCCCCCACACAGTAACAGTGCGCAAATGAACAATGCTTTCAGTTATTACTGGGCTTCACTAAGCCAAACAACCGCAGTCTCGCTAAGCGGTCCTACGAAGCTGCTTATCAACTCGTTATGTCAACCGCGGCTTTCCCGACCAAGATATCAGCGTGTTCACATAACAGAGACGGCGTTTGTACCATATGACCAATCGTCTACCGGCAGCAGAGCAGCATATTTTACAAATGAAGAGTAAATTATCATATTACAAAAATATGAGGAATACAGGATCATACAGATCAAAGACAATGCTCGAGACAATAGGACACCCACCACCAGTTGGACGGGGGTGTGAATTACATTCTGTCAAAATGACGGACAGCCTTCAAAATGTTCTGTCATTGTTAAAAAAAATCCGTCAATGACGAAAAATATTCGGATAACGCGACCTCTGTCCCGCATAGTATGAAAGGTGCTTCCCTCCAAAAACCTACTGTTGTTCCCACAGAGTCTGAATTGCACTAATTATTGGTCAGTGTTAAATAGACCCTGAATAGTGTAAAAGGTGTTTCCCTCCATAACTGTACATTATTTTCATCAGACTGCCACTGGTGGGTAAATACTTGAGTATGTCAAGCATAGATGCACAACTAGGGCACTCTTGACATGTCCACACCCAATTTTATAGCTTCATTAAGGGACATACTTGTCACTGCTGTAAGCACCGAGGCGTCAGCACCTTCAGTGCTTTCATTAAACCAGGCAATGACTCAATTCACCAAACAAGGAACCAAGAAATAACTCAAGCCACATCAACAAACCAATGAAAGAATGCAAAAATCACTAAAAAATGACTTACTCTACCAACCAAAGAAACGAAACAATGGTTTAATTCAATAAACAACAAGCTGAGGAATGATGCAAACCTTCAATCAACAAACCACAAACGGTAACACGTGATAGGCATGTTTGTAAAACAGAGCAGTCACATATTCCAAGTGTTTTTGGAAGACAGAATAGCGACCCATTGTAGGTACGTTTGAAAGGCAAAATAGTAACTTGTTGTGAGCATTCTTGTAAGACAGTGCAGCATCACATAACAGGCATTAAAAACATGCAGCAGGAGTGTCATGCCAGCTGACCTTAAAGCTCTGGGTAAAGAGTGTGATGACGTCCAGAACCGTCAAGCAGACCTCAGTGGAGATGTTTCCCTCCAGCAGGGACTGGTGGTTGATCTCCGCCTCAGAAGGGCCAGTACCTGAGCAGCGAAACCATTGTACAGAGCGAGAGACACACAAGAAAACCCCAGCCCTCCTGCAGCACACATCTCAGTGAAATGGAATGGTCTACAGCAGTTACGAGCGATGACCTCCCTGTGACATCATCCATTTTTTATTATTTTATTTATTTTTCAGCTCTTCAAAGTTACTGAGGTATTGTTCCACGACTCCACTGCTTTTAGTTGACAGCAGTGGGTGTCGGAACAGCATTGAAATGTACAGAAAAGAAATAAATCAGCGTAGATATTTATGACCTCACGCTTTAATGGGCTAAGGGACTGCGACTGGGGTGGTGACTGCTGTGCTGAGTGGCAGAGGGGTGAGGGCAGCACCTGTACTCAGAGTGAACGAGGTGTCCATGGTGCCGAACTGCTGGATTTTGGCCTGCATGAGGCCCATTTTGCTGCGCATGACTGGCATAGTCTGGGACTTCCTGTCTGGGGAGAAGTGCTTTGACACCCATGGGTCCTGACTCCTACACACAAACACATTGACAAAAGAGCACGCGCGAATGCACACACAATTTAAGACTTAGCTGCGATTAGCAATTAAAGACATACGTACTCATTACATGGAGCGTTAATTTTTTGGGTTTTCTCCCTTTTATCCCCACCGAAAACACTACCAAACTGTTAAGTCCACTGCAGCGACCTGCTCCTGCTGATTCGGGACAAATAAGCTGCGGCAAGTGATTCCCCGACTCACATGACAACTAGCTCTCACTTCTTTTCCACTACGATGTCGCACCAATCGCACGCTGCCGACGCCGTCGAAGGAAGATGCAGTCAGCATATGGCTCGCTTGTAGAGCTACATGACCCTAGCTAACCAGGAATGGCCGCCAGAGAGTGATGAACCCAAAATTTTGACCTCTTTACCCTCCATCATCCCCTCACTCACAAAGACCTCCAGCCATAGCCGGTAATGACATGGCTGAGATTTGAACACCAGATCACAGGGCTCCCTGACAAACATCTTAGCTGTAAGGCACTCAAAGGCCCTAACATAAAGCATTTTTCTTTGAGGATTTACTTGATTTGTTTCATAAATCCATTACACCATTGGATTAGCCATAATATTGTCATTATTAAATGAGCAGAGAGACCAGGAATTATATAATCAATATTTTGCATTAGTTTTGTTTAAAGCACAGCAAAATAAAAAGTTTCTATACGCGATAAATATTCTCCACATGTAAATTGAGCAAAATCCCCTGCAACTGATGGATCCTCCTTAGATTCCACAACCCCTATCCTTCCGTTATTCACCATGATGACCTGTACTTCACAATCCACACTCCCTTATAAGCACTGATCACAGCTACTCACAGGCAAACTCACCTGCTGATGTTTCTCTTCCCGATATACCTGAACTGTGCGAGACACGTTCTATAAGAGACCAAAAACACAGCAGAAAACTTAATTATTTAGTTATTTAGGGCCAGTCTCACAGACATGAACTAAGCTTAGTCCTGGGCTAAACTGAATTTTGTATGGAGAATCTCCATTAAAAATTTAATTTAGTCTAAGATTAAGCATAATGGGCCAGTTTCACAGACATGGCTTAAGCGTAGTCCTGGACTAAACAGAGTTTTGTACGGAGATTTTCTATTGAAAATTGAATTTAGCCTAGGATTAAGCTTAATCTGTGTCTATGAAACCAGCCCAATGTGTGTCTGTTAATCTGGTCCAAAGAGTCTTAAAGACAAGAAATGCACATCATGTGAAAATGAGATAACCCTGGACCTCTTAGCCTTAAGGTTAAGGTATTTGGCTGGAATCAGCAGGTTAGAGGTTCCTGGCCCAGTGTAGCCATTGTAGGATCAGAGCAGATGCCCTGCTTAGTCCAGTCAACAATGAGTTGTTTCGGATAAAATGATTGGCTAGCAGCAATATAATCCTCCATCGTCTGATCCAAGACCAGGGCATCATTCAGCCATAGTCAGCATACTCCCCAAGCACTGCTTGGAGGTCATTTAACAGATGAAGCCCATGATTCCTCAGTTACCCCCCTCCTCCCTAAATTTGGTATCCATCACACGAAACCCGTTGAATGCGCAAACACTGCCGCAATGACAGTTCATTTAGCAGAAACTATAAACTCAATTATTCATCCATGTAATCTTTGTAAGCTGCGCAATACATGCCAATTCAAGTGTTCTGCTGTAAGTGATAAGCACTGTAAATGCTGTTCCATGTATGGTGTCATAAAAATCAAATGCAGCTAAATCTATGCTGCCATCAATATCAAATGCAGTTACACAGATGGTGCCAGAAAAATCATATGGCGTTATATCTATGGTGCCTGATGTCACACTTACTCCAGGAGACTGAGGAAGTTCATGATGTCCTGAGGAGGCACTTTGTTCCAATAGGACAGCAGAGTGTCTGTGAACGGACAAGTAGAGACAGTCTCCTCAATGAGGCTGTCAACCTGTGATTTTCTTTTTTGTGATTTTGTTTTTCAATTATTTTTTGTAAAAAAATAAATAATGAACCGTAAAACATTTACAGAGCAAAGGAGGAAGGCAGGCATGATATAATATTTCCAGGAAAAAAAAAAAAAAATCAAAATAAAAATGACAAATATAATGATATTTAAACAGAGAAACATCCGTTTCGCCATATATCATTTGGCACTTTGACAGTGCGCAATCCAATCAGTCCTCTCTACTGGCAGAAGCAGTTTTGGAGTTACACTCTGCCGACAAATATTTTCAGGATATTTGTATGAAGAACAGAAACTGATTCATGCCATTGGTAAGGACATTTATAACTCTGGCATACAAATTTCACAACAGTACGGGAGTGTCACAACCCGAAATTTCATGATTCAAAAGTTTCTATGAATGGATTCGCTGTGGAGTGAGGAACAGGAACACTGAAGCTCTGCTACAATAACAGACCACCAACAATGGGCGTTTTGTTTTTGCGAGATGGTTTGTGTTGAATGAATGACCTGATGCTGGTCCGACAGGACGAACTGACCTTCGGTAACTGAACGTATCATGTGTAGGAAGCACAGAAGCAGGCCCTTGATCTCGTACTGACCCAGTCGGCCAACAGGAGGCAGTGTGCTCATCGTGGAACCCCGCCTATTCATCTACAAAAGGTGGACAGGGTGGGTGACATCATCAACAACATCATCGCGAACATCAGCAGAACCTTGATCTAAATCACCAAGACTTGAGACTTGTTTTGAAAAGCAGTATTCCAGAGTTTCAAATCTAGAACACAAACTGAAGTAAAAACGCAAGTAACTGCTGTAACTTGTAAAAGCAAGTTAAACTTCGCGAAGTTATCCAGCACTCAGGCCCCGTCCATATGTACCCGGGTATTTTTGAAAACAGACATTTTTCTATGTGTTTTGGCCTATTGTCCACACGTAAATGGCCACTTTGGTCGCTGAAACGGGTATTTTTTTAAACGCATTCTAAAATGCCAGTTTGGGTGTATCCGTGTGGTCATGTAAAATGGAGCTTTTGCAAACCAGTGATGTCACAGCTCATATCGCGCAAGCCCGCTGTTGCGCTGTGTGACGTTCTTCGCTGGCAATACACTTTTAAATGAAGATCTTATCGCCGCCTACTGGCGGGGAATACTTGATTTGAGTGTTTGAAGCCGCTTTTGCCTTCTCGCGTGGACGGAGATAATGTCTAAGACAGAGTCGTGTGGGCAGAATTTTTTTTTTCTAAAACGTGGAAATATCCATTTAAAAAAAACATCCGAGAAGGTGTGAACGGGACCTCAGTATTCCTGTTTCATGGACGTCTCATGCACACAGAGGCCTGTATTTATTATGCCTTTCAAAACCACGGACTGGTGGTTTCAGATCCGCTTCCCATGTCCAATTCCTCATCCCAGTCACGGTGAGCAGAAAAAAACAAACAGCCGCGAGACAAGATCAATTTGAGATTGTTCAGCCTCGATGGAGTTGAGCAATCTCCCTTTTGTCAACAACTTTGCAAAAGATTCTCGCTATATATTCTTTTCATGTAGCAGCTGTCAACACTCCACTGAGTCTACGTAATCTCAACAATAATGTAGTGGAGGTCTCGACCTCCATTAATTTAATGACCGCTAAACATGTACACACCCAAATTTTGGCCAAGTTGAATCCCTGGGTCCAGAAAGTTATCCAGATCCAGATGAGCGATGTTTTCCTGACATCAAGGAGGTAATATCCCCCAGTTTATTGAACTTCAAATAGTTAAATATTTTGCGAGGAAGTGGCTCAAAATGTCAAATTTTGCAATGGTGAAGAATCCTTTAAGAAAATCCTGGATTTAGATCCGTATCCAGATCACTCCCTAAATTTAATTGCCTCTAAGATGGACCAAGATCCAACTAAATTTTCATGCAAATCCATCTATTTGTTTTGTTTTTCCCCCAAAATCCCACTAACTTACCACCAAACAAGCAAACAAACAAACATGACGGATTACACAACCTCCTTTGCAGGAGTAATCAGTGAATGTATCCTGAGACGTTTCATGACTACGGGTGAATGAGCAGTAAAAAGCGGGACCCTGCAGGCGCGGTACAGTGTATGCATCACAATAAGCCTGATGATGTCGCAAATGGCATTTATGGTAATGGCGGTGAGGTTGTTTTGCAGCGGTGCTCACCCCATCCACATTCTCTTGAGTGGCGGATTCCGTAAACAGAGAGCCACGTGAATCCTCCCGCCTCACCAGGTGTCCGTTCTGAACAGCAAATCCTGATGTAAGGACAACGCAGACATTCAAATTTTAAAGCAAAGGTTCATCAGTAATGTTACCTGAGAAAATGCAGCAGTGCTCAATGACTTCTTTTACAAGGCATTTACACTGACCGATACTGATTGTAGCATCAGCATTAAAAGTTAGAATGAAGTAATGAAGCGGGTTAGCACAAAAGAGTACTTCCAAAACAAGCACATGAATGTCCAATCCTATGAAGGCAATCCCTTACTTAAGTAATAGCTACCTGACCCTTAAAGCGCTTAATTTTCACTCACCCCATCCCTCCAAAAGTTAATCATTCATTATGTAGTTGACAAACAACCTGCAGAAGGACTCATAGGTACCTGTGAAGCCCTCTGAAGGTTATTGCCAACTACGTTGTAATTTGAGACTGAAGATCGACAAAATTGTTGAGCTTTTGAAGGCTGAAATCTGAAATTTTGCATTGTATGTTTTGCGCCTTGCGTGACTATAGCAGTGGCACTTTCAGTGTCAATATCAACATTATTAACTTTTTGAGGAACTGATACATTGAGTGGCTATTTCAAAGTGGTTTTAACACTGTAAGTTACTACACCAAGTAAAGTATGACCAAATTTTACTGAGTACAATTATTTTCTTTTTGTGTGATCACAATTCAAACACACACACACAGAACAAACACTAAACACATTTTAAAGACTTGACAGTCCGGTCGGCCGCGACCGTAGGGGTGTAGCCTCCGAAAGCCCGCTTCTCCTCTTTTTTGCACATTATTCGGCCAATACTGTCGCCATGGCAATCAAAATCGAAAGGTGTCATAAGTGAAGTATAGCACATGTCCACACCAAATATGAAAGTAATCGGTCAAAAATTGCTGCCCGTACTGTGTCCACAAGGAAATCTCTGTGCTTTGCCAATAATTTGCACATTATTCGGCCAATACTGTAGCCACGGCAACCAAAATCAATAGGTGTCATAAGTGAAGTGTACCACATTTGCATTCCAAATATGAAAGTAATCTATCAAAAATTAGAACCTATACAGCATCCACAAGGAAGTGTCTACATACGCAGACACGGCGGCGGCAGAGACGACACGCATGAATCCATAGTAGCCACCCGACGTCTACCGGGGGCTACAATTAAGTACCATTTCATTTATTGAATGAAAAACTTCAGCGTGAGAAAGAAACTGGTGAGTTTTGACCCACCAGCCAGCAAAAGCAATAAAAAGACAAGCTGAAGCAACATTAGTAACTGTGACCCGACAGACTTATTTGCTAACGTAATTTAGAAGGAGGCATGCTGGGAAATGAGCGAGAGCTTGACATAGCAGAGGTTGACTTGGTGAGAGACACGACATCAATAAGACCAGATTCATTGGATACTAGTCTCATTCTATGCGGTAGTGCTAACATAGCATGCTAGATAGAACAACGAGATCATGTACTGTATGTTGCAGCCTTCTGTAGCACGGTATCGTATTGCCATATGGAGGCAAACACTGAGATTTTTTTCATGGATCAAGAGGAAAATGAGGGACTAAATACATATAATCGTTATCAGGGTTTACGTACCGCCCTTCAGGATGCTCCCAATTAACTTTCGTTCATTTTTTTCCCCCCCAGCTGAGCGTTCCTTTGTAGCAACGTTACCCTAATCCCACCCTGCAGTGTAAGGAATGGTGGTTATGCTAACTGTTCTCTGAGCGCTACAGCTAATGCTAGCACCTGACGCGTTTCCAGTCAGACTATATCCGGCTGTAGAGACGGAAGAGCCTCACCGTGTTCCTTGTCTACAGGGGCACTGGTCCTGCGATGGTCTATGGCAGTGCACGCCAGCATGAGGTCATCTCCTGAAGCCTGAACGGGCAAAGCACCGGTTCGGTCAGTACATTTTATACAGGTAGGGGGACACAGCAAGCTAACAAAGCCCCAACACTGGTAGTTCATTAAAACATTGAAGTGTGACAGTATGTTTATGACTGGGGTACAGAACAACTATTCCGTCAATGATGTTTTATTTATTACTACACATGATTGGGGGGGATGAAATTGCATGATTTCAATTTGGGGGGGACGTACCCCGCCATCCCCCACTTAGATTATCCCTGCATCAAAACCGTGCAAATATGAGCAAGACATGTCCAAATTTAGGCGTTTTAGAGTTCATCAAAACAGGACAACAGCTATGAAAAAGATAGGAACTGAAGTAAAATAAAAAGAAAACAAAATTTGTAATCATAGGATTGAACTCAAATACGAACCGGAAGCCGTAAACTGCGTCACCTTTCACCGCGTCCACTGCCTCGGCGCACGAAAAAACCGAAATCCATGACCCATCATCGCAAAATTTGAACACTTCAAGCAAAAGGAGCTGATCAAAAGCAAAGGAAAGGAACTGCGAGGCTTCAAGTTTGGGCTGAATGACCAGTTCCCCCGAGAAATTAATGAAGAACACAAAGTTTTGTGGCCAGTCTTTAAAATGGCACGGTGGCATAGCGGTTAGCACTGTCGCCTCACAGCAAGAAGATTGTGGGTCGATTCGGCCTGGGCCCTTTCTGTGAGGCGTTTGCATGTTCTCCACGTGTTCGCGTGGGTTTTCTCAGGGTACTCCCGTTTCCCCCACCCACAAAAACATGCATCATTGGAACACTCCTACCAGTACCCCCGACCAAGGAACTGGCTTTAGAACAGGAGTTGGTCCCCGGGCTCTGCTCTGTGGCTGCCCACTGCTCCTAACTGTAGGATAGGTCAAATGCAGAGGACACATTACCCCACGGGGTTCAATAAAGTGTATCTTATCTAAAAAAAAAAAATAGAGAACACTGCAAACGTGTTTCCTTGGTCATGGAAAAATTGTATATCATCGGCTGTCTATTTAGGGATACCAAAATCACACCCTGGCTTTATTAGAATTATATTCGGCTGGCATGGAATCAATAATTAGCCTCCAGTAACAGCCCCAACTCGCTCCCTCAGTTAGCACTTTTTGCATTTCTCTCTCTCTCTCTCTTTCTGAATAGATCTCTCTCTCTCTCTTACATACTGTGTAGATATACATCTCTCTTTCGCTCTCGCATTCTCTGTAGATATTTCTCTCTCCCTTTCTCTCTCCCTCTCTCGCATTCTGTGTAGATCTCTCTCTCTCACACTCTCACATTCTGTGTAGATCTCTCTCTTTCTCTCTCCCCCCACTCTGTGTGCATCTCTCTCAAAATGCATGTTTTGTCTGTCCTGTCCAATGGTTATTTTTGTGTGTCTCAATGTTCATCCGCTTTTCATGTAAATCTCTGTGTAAATACAAAGAAACCCCACTAAAACTTGGGGAATCTTAATTGATTCCTCATACAGTAAGATGCATTGTTGTACCTCTAAAACTATTATACTTAAGTCTATTTTTACTGTCATTCAATCTGTTTATTTTTATTTTTAGAAATGGTATGCAACTGAAATTTATCACCTGGAATATCCGAGGGATTAGTTCACAGGCAAAAAGAATACAAATTTTAAATCATATCAGTAAATTACAGGCAGACATATGCTTGTTGCAAAGAACCCCATCTTACAGAGTTAGATAGTCAGAAATTAATAAATCCACAATTTACTCAAGTATTTTCATCAACTTTCAAATCAAACAAAAGAGGTGTATCAATTCTAATTAACCGGAAAATACCATTTATCCATAATAATACCATCATTGATCCCGAAGGGCGATATGTCATTATCAGTGCTTCAGTTAACTGCTTTAATATCACCATTGCAAGCGTCTATGGCCCCAATGCAGATGATCCTAATTTCTTCCACACTTTTTTCTCTTCACTAAATAACACCCCAAACTCAGCAATAATAATAGGAGGTGACTTCAACACTGTTATCAATCCCATCCTGGATAGGTCAAGAACTGCAATCAATTCTAGAAATTGGCACTCCACCGAAATACTAAAGCAGTATATGAACGATTTTGGTCTTGGCGATAGTTGGCGATTAAAAAACCAATTAAACAGGGAATATACTTTTTTTCTCCAGTACATAAATCATTTTCTCGCACTGGCTTTTTTCTCATCAGTAATTCAATCATGTCCAACATTTCTGACCGCAAAATCCACCCCATCGCAATTAGTGACCGTGCACCTGTGTCCTTCTGTCTCAATAATATACTAATCAAACAACCCATGACAAGATGGCGATTCAATCTATCTCTGCTCAAAGATGCAGATTTCAACACTTTATTCACAAAAAAGTGGGTATCCTTCATGGAAATAAACAATTCCCCAGAGACCTCACCGTCACTACTTTGGGAAACCGCCAAGGCTGTACTTAGAGGGAAAATAATATCATATTCATCACATAAGAAGAAAAAAGAACTTGAATTAGAAAGGAATCTTGAACAAAAATAAAAAAAAAACCTTAATGACCAGTATTCTAACACCCCCACAGAACAAATTCTATATGAAATAGCAGCAATCAATTCTCAACTTAACGACATCATAAACAAAATGACAACTTCAAGCACAATAACAAATCTGGTAAATATCTGGCTAACCAACTCAAACAAAACCAAGACAAAGCAATTATTGCAGTCAAGAACTCAGCAGGGGAGACAATGCAGACGCCTAAAGAAATAAATGGCACATTCCAGGAATTTTACTCAAAACTATACACCTCAAACTGTGAACCGCAGCAATCCGATATTCACTCTTTTCTTGACTGTACAGACATCCCTCAACTTAACCAAGACGAATCAAACAAACTAGATGCACCCGTAACACCGGGTGAACCCAATAAAGCACTAGAGCTAATGCCAAATAATAAAGCTCCTGGACCCGATGGCTTCCCTGCTGAGTTCTATAAACACTTCTGGAACACAATCTCACCACTCTTTCTTAGATTGATAACGGACATCAAGCAAAATTCAAAAATCCCTCCACACATGAACACCACTCTCCTATCAGTAATACTGAAGCCTGAAAAAGGTCCAATACTATGCTCCAGCTACCGTCCAATATCACTCATTAACACAGATCTCAAAATTATCAGTAAAACACTCGCCATTCGAATTGAAAGAGTAACCCCATCCTTAATCCACACTGATCAAACCGGTTTCATTAAAGGAAGAGACTCATCCAGCAACATGCGCAGACTATTTAATTTAATTTCAATAACAGAACTAAACCAAACCCAATCAATAATCGCTTCATGAGATGCAGAGAAAGCTTTTGACAGGGTAAATTGGAAATTCTTGATTGAAGTACTCCACAGATTTGGCTTCGGGGAATCGTTTATTCACTGGATAAAAATATTATATAATTCACCAATGGCAACAGTCTTCACTAATGGACTAACGTCAAAGAATTTCACATTGCACAGAGAGACAAGGCAAGGATGCCCACTCTCACCATCACTGTTTGCCCTGTTTATCGAGCCCCTAGCTGCTGCAATACGTCAGAATAACAACATAACAGGAATTCAAACCCCCTCCATTCACCACAAAATCAGCCTTTATACAGATGATATATTGCTTTATCTACAAAACCCATCAAAATCCCTCCAAGAGGCTGTAAAGCTCATCAACTCATTTCCTGAAATATCGGAATATGCCATAAACTGGACAAAATCATATATCTTATTATTAACCCTTTAAGGCCTAATGCAAAAATCCCACCAGAGAATCATGCTGCCATGTTTACCATAGTAACCTGTATTTGGGCTGAACCACAGCTTCTCAGCTTTCAGGAACAGTTGAATTTTTTTCTATTGCGCAAAACTTACAGTAATTACGGTACTTTCAAAATTACGCGCATATCTGTGTCGGCAACGACACGTTCTTAAAATGCGCGCATGCTGTCCCGGTTTAAATGGGTTAAATGGGGATGACTGGCACCCTGCAGCTCATGATTCACCTCTCATCTCAACTGGCACCATGAAATATTTGGGTATAAATACCTCAACCAAGCTGTCAGAGTCGTTCCACCTGAACTTCACTCCCTTAACAAAAACAATCAAAGATGACTTAAACCGCTGGATAAACTTACCACTTTCCCTAATTGGCAGAATTGCAACAGTGAAAATGACCAACTACCTAAAATCAATTATTTGTTCAAAATGATCCCAACATACCCTCCTTCTAAATGGTTTAATTCTCCAAATTCCATCATCAATAAATTTTACCGGAAAAACAAAACCTCACGGATTAAACTTTCAACATTCCAGAAATGCGAAACTCAAGGTGGACTAGTAGCACCCAACTTTCATTATTATTATTTGGCTAACCAATTACAGTACATCACAAACTGCATTCACCCCAACCAATTAAACAACTCATGGATAGAAATAGAACAGTCAGTGTGCAAAGAAATTTCGATATCCGACCTACCATTTCTCTCAACCTCTATAACATATCACAGCTGTTTTAAAAACAAAGTAATCTCAACAACCCTGACAGCTTGGTGGAAACTTCATAAAATCTTAAATTTCACTGTGACACCATGCAAATACACTCCAATATGACACAACCCTGACTTCTGTCTCAACAAAACACCCCTCTCCTTTACTCTCTAGAAAGACAGTGGTATAAATCATCTGCAACACATCTTCCAAAGTGACTCATTCATTACATTTCAGGATCTGACCTAAAAGTATAACATCGGAAACAATCAGTATCTTCAATATCTCCAGTTAAAATCTATTCTTAAATCAAAAATCAAACTGAAAGATAATAAATTACTACCTCCTCCAATAACAGAAGAAATAAAAAAAAAGACTAACCCCAAAAAACGCTCTCTAAATTATGCAAACTGATATTTAACTCAAATTCATCAATATCCCTTCCCATCCAAGCCTGGGAAAAAAGACTTATCTCTCTCCCCCGACTTAAACCTCTGGGCCCAGATATGTAAGAACACTTTCACAATGACCAAAAATACTAACCTACAATTAATACAGTATAAAGTAATTCACAGAACACACATCACTCAGCACAAGATGTTTAAAATGGGATTTGTAGAGTCAGACACATGCTCACAATGCACAATGAACACCCCAGATGATTATTTCCACTCCACTTGGCACTGCCCACTTACCCACTGCCGGGAAAGAGAAAAAAAAAAAAAATCATTGGATTGAGCGTGGCGCAATGCCTTAGCAATGGCTTTTTACCAAGAGTCTTCTCAATTGCTCCAGAAAATGAAAGCTATAGCTTTCACTTGGAGTATGCAAGTTCTGAGAAGCTAGCAAGAGGAAGGTGAATTTGGAAAGCAGCTACCCTCCCACCACCTGAGCCTGCCCTCCGAAGCCACCGAAATGCCTGAATGCGCACAGCCAACTGCTGCAAGGAATATGGAGAATACAGAGTGTTGGGGAGAGCAAGACAGCCTTTAATTCCTCCCCATTCCAGTCCACATCAAACTACTAGATGTCTCATTCACAAATGAGATAACGAGTGTCATTATACAGTATGTACACACTGATCCTGGCTACAGTTTATACTCTCAGCTAATATCACAGCATTGGTAGGATTTGCTAATTTTATTGCAAGTACAGTTTGCTCGATTGCTGACATGCCAGTGGTACCAGGCCGCAGTGATATTACATGTCTGAAAAAGATAAAAACAATAACAATGTCAGTGATACCACAAAGCTCAAGTTCATTCACCTCCACCAAGGAGGTGTATGTTTTTGCCGGCGTTTATCTGTTTGTCTGTTAGCAGGATATCTCAAAAACGGCCGCATTGATTTTAACCAAACTTCGCAGGATCTTAGAGTAGCACAAGGGGAACAAGTGATTAAATTTTGGCAAATCTAGGCCAAGGTACAGCTGAGATATAGGCCAAAGTTCAAATCCAGCTATGCTGGCAGAGATTTGAGTCTTTCCAATGGGCTGGATTTCCAATCGGCGTGCTTTTGGGTTTTGCTGCCACCTGGCGGTGGAATGCAACAACACCCTACATCAGCCAACGAAAATAACTAATGCACAGAGTTGCCTTGGTGTGGCAGAGGAGCTGCGCTCTCTGAGTGCTCTTGTTTTCAATATTTTAAATTTTAAGCGCATTTCGCCTGTAAATTTTATCAAAGCAGATGCAAGAACCTATGCTGAGCAACAAAAGAAATGCAAGCTATTACAAGACCTACCTGCGACAAAGTACGTGCAAAATTATTTTTAAAATTTTATTTGTTTTTAGCACATGCACATTTACACTCATTTCTTCAATCATTTCTGTTTTTATGGTTGCTACGGCTGGGTGATCATGTGAGTACACTAACAGCGCATTGGTGTTCACAGGGTGAATGGGGAGGGTCATAAGAAAATGCAAGTGCTGCCTGTTGTGAATTAAGGATTTTATGTTTGATGTTGTATGTTTTTGCTTAGATTTATTAGTTTCATTGTGTTTAGTTAATGTTTTCTAGTGTGACTGTTCATGTTTTTTGAATGCTTGTCTCTTGTCTTCCTTGTACTGAGCTCCCTTTTGTGTTTCCCAAGGGTGGTGTCTTGTCTTGTTTCCATTCACAATCTTTTCCCCTGTTTTTTCTGGTTGGGTACTTCCTGCTTCCTTCTTCCTGTGCTTGTTAACTGTCTGCACCTGAGAATAGTTTAGCTGAGGCACGGGTGATTAGAAATGGGTAGGACTACACATTAGAGCAGAGTAGTTAGGCACGGTGATTTGTTAGTTTGAAGAAGCAGGGCACACCTACTTCCCCAATCTGTCCTATCACCATCCTTTGCTGTTCTAGATTCCGCCTCCTCTCCAGCTGTCCTTTATTACTTGGGCTAAACACTCTGATTAGTTTGTTTATAAAAACCCCACTTTTCCTCTTGTCAGTGTCGATTCGTTTAGTTTCCTTTGCTCAGTCTTGGTCGTCTCGTCTCTGCCTTTCTTTCTAGTGAGCTTCTGCGATTGTTGTAAGATTTGTCTCGTGTTTCATTGTTTCCAGTTGATATTTTGTATTTGCGTCGAGTGATTGTGAATTTTGATTGCTAGTCTTTCGTTTTCCCATATTCCCTTGCATTCCCTTCGTTTTAGTTAATTTCTTTGTCTCCCTTTCCCTATCCAATTACCCTTTCCCTTTTCCCCTATTTCCCTTAGTTTAGATACCCCTTTGTTTCTGTATTTTTGTGCTGACGGATTTTCTGGTTAATAGATCCCTTGCCTGTCCCTGGTTTACGATTCTGATTACCTGTGATATTCCTGATTCTGGCCTCTGACTTGTTTCTGTTTTTTCTGACCATGAGCATTGAACATTCCCAGTCAAATAAAAGCGCTCTTCTGAGCTTGATCCGCGATTGGAGTCCTCGTATGTTCATTACAGCACGAATCGACCAGCACAGACTCCAGCGGGACGATTCTACACTGCAGCTTCTCCGGTCCCATGAAACCGTGATTCAGCAGCAGCAGCGCAACATGCACGCACTGAGGGAGACCCTCCAGCGTCTCACCCTGGGATCAACCGGCCCCAGCACTGCAGTCGCGCCAGCAGAGGCAGCTCCCATCCGGGAGCCCCGCCTTACCCCCAGGAGAGTACGATGGAGATCCGAAGTCCTGCCGAGCCTTCCTGTCCCAGTGCTCCATTATATTCGAGCTCCAGCCACTGGCGTTCCCCGCGTCGCGCTCGCGTGGCCTATGTCATCACCCTTCTGACTGGTAAGGCGAGGGAGTGGGGAACCTCAATGTGGGGCGCCGCCCACCCCTGCACCAGCACCATTGAGGCGTTCATGGCTGAGATGAGGGAGGTGTTCGTCGCTCGTTCAGGGGCGCGAAGCAGGCAGCACACTTCTGAGTCTGGCGAAGGCCACCAGAGCGTGTCTGATTCGCCATTCAGTTCGGTCGCTGGCTGCGCCACCCAGTGGGCGAGGGCGCTCAGTTTGGCGTATTCTACCGAGGATTGGCGAAAACATAAAAAGGCGAGCTGGCGTCCGTGAGCTGCCTTCGAATCTGCAGGGGCTTATTCGGGTGGCCATCCAGGTTGATTCCCGACTGCAGCAGCGAGAGGGAGCGCCAGAGTCAACCTGAGACACGCCCGATCTACTCAGCGTGGAAACTTCCGGTCCTCTTGGGGCGATGCTCCTGTACATTCTGTGCAGGAGACCGGCGTGCACCAGAGACCGGAGGAACCCATGCAGGTGGATCGATGCGTTTGTCACCACAAGAGCGCGCCAGAAGAATGCGCACAGGCGCCTGCTTATACTGTGGGAAGGAGGGTCACCGCATTAAGAGCTGTTCACTCCTCTGCAAGCCGGATGCAAAGGGGAAGGTAGGGCAGTTGTGTTATGCTGACGGTTCACGCAGACAGGTTCAGGTCACCATTGTTGTTGGTAACAAGACACTAACCTCCAATGTGTTGTTCGACTCAGGGTCCGACTTTAACCTGATCGACGCTGACCTGTTCAACCATCTGCAGCTTCAACCCCAGAAACTCCATACTCCGCTCCATCCTCTTGGACTTGGTGGGCAATCGTTGGGCCAGATTACACACGTCACCCCGCTAATCACCCTCGTTGTCTCTGGCAATCATCAGGAACAGATCAGGCTCCACGTCATGCCCTGCTCCTCCGCTCCCATCGTCCTGGGCCTTCCTTGGCTGAAGATCCACAACCCCACCATCAACTGGGAGACAGGATAAGTGGTTGAGTGGAGCACCCACTGTTTACGTTCCTGCCTTTGCAGAGCCCCACCCAACCAGAGCAACAGCCAGTCCAGTGAACCACCATATGTTCCTGACCTGTCTAAAGTGCCCCGTGAGTACCACGACCTCGTCGAAGTGTTCTCTAAGTCTCGTGCTCTATCTCTGCCTCCGCACAGCCCCTACGACTGCGCCATAGAGCTACACCCGGGCACTACGCCCCCTAGGGGAGGACTGTATTCCCTGTCTCGCCCAGAACAAGAGGCTATGGAGAAGCGTGAGGAGTCCCTGGCTGCGGCATCATTAGTCCCTCGTCCTCCCCAGCCGGAGCGGGATTCTTCTTTGTTGGGAAGAAAGATGGCTCCCTCCGACCCTGTATTGATTACAGAGGATTAAACAATATCACGGTAAAGAACCGTTACCCTCTACCGTTAATGAACTCCGCCTTTGAGTTGTTGCAGGGGGCCACCATCTTCACTAAGCTGGACTTACGGAACGCGTACCACCTCGTCCGCATTAAGGAAGGAGGCAGTGGAAGACCGCCTTCAACACCGCCAGGGGCCACTACGAGTATCTGGTGATGCCTTTCGGGCTGGCCAACGCGCCCGCGGTCTTCCAGAACCTCATTAATGATGTGTTGCATGACATGATTAACCAGTTTGTATTTGTTTATCTGGATGACATCTTAGTGTTTTCACGCTCCAAGGAGGAACACGTGCGCCATGTCAGAGCCGTCCTGCAGCGACTCCTTGAGAACCAGCTCTTCGCAAAGGCTGAGAAGTGCGAATTCCACCTGGACACGGTTCCGTTCCTGGGTTTCGTGGTCACCCCCGGGGGCATCCTGATGGACCCAGAGAAGGTCAAGGCTGTTAAAGACTGGGCTACTCCTACGTCCCGCAAGGAGTTACAATGCTTCCTGGGGTTTGCCAACTTTTATAGAAGGTTTATCCGCAATTATAGTTCTGTTGCTGCACCACTCACCTCCCTGCGTCTCCCAAAGTCCAGTTTGTGTGGTCCTCTGGCGCAGAGAGGGCCTTCCAGGAGCTCAAGAGCGCTTCACCAGTTCCCCCATCCTCCAACAGCCCGACCGGAACGGCAGTTCATTGTAGAGGTGGGCCTTCAAATACTGGAGTTGGAGCAGTGCTGTCTCAACATAACCTCACTGACAACAAAAGGTACACCCATGCGCCTTTTTCTCACGGAGACTCAGTTCAGCAGAACAGAATTATGATATCGGCAATCGTGAGCTACTTGCTGTCAAGATGGCATTGGAGGAGTGGCGTCACTGGTTAGAGGGTGCTAAAGTCCCGTTTCAAGTTTGGACGGATCATAAAAATCTAGAATACCTCAAGTCTGCCAAGAGGTTAAATTCTCGTCAATCTCGCTGGTCTCCGTTTTTGACCGTTTTAATTTCACTCTGGCTTATCGCCCTGGGTCCCTGAATAAAAAGCCTGATGCTCTGTCCGCAAGTTTCCCCTGATGCTGCACCCAAGGAGCCACTGAGAATCCTGCCTGACAGATGTCTGGTGGGGGCGCTTGTCTGGGAGCTGGAGAACCAGGTCAGAGGAGCACAACCTCCTGGTGGGCCACCTGCTAATTGTCCTAGGGAGTGTCTGTTTGTCCCTGATGCCCTCAGGTCTGAAGTGTTGCAGTGGGCCCATTCGTCCCCGGCTTGCCTGCCATCCAGGAGCCAACCGTACCCTGTCCATGCTGCGCAGAAGATTCTGGTGGCCCTCAGTCCGCCAGGATGTCAAGGAGTTTCTGCCGCCTGCTCGGTGTGCGCCCAGAGCAAGACCACCCCTCTCCTCCAGCCGGTCTCCTCCACCCCTCCCTGTGCCATCCAGACCCTGGGCTAGTATTGCTATGGACTTTGTTACTGGGTTGCCACCGTCACAAGGTAACACGGTCATCCTGACCATCATCGTCGTTTCTCAAAGGCTGTACACCTGGTTCCACTACCTAAGCTCCCTTCTGCTAAGGAGACAGCTGACCTGCTTATACAGCACGTAATTAGGTTACATGGGATTCCTTCTGATGTTGTCTCTGACCGTGGTCCGCAGTTCGTCTCCCAGGTCTGGAGGGCCTTCTGCCGTGCGTTGGGGAATTGCTGTCAACCTGTCTTCCGGTTTCCACCCACAAAGCAATGGGCAGACTGAGAGAGCCAACCAGCAGGTTGAGGCGGTGCTCCGGTGCCTGGCCTCCAGCGACCAGACCGATTGGAGTGACCAGCTGGCGTGGGTGGAGTACTCAATAAACAGTCTGCCTGCAGCTGCCTCCGGTGTCTCCCCTTCCAGGCCTGCCTCGGGTTATTAGCCCCCCGTTTCCCTCCCAGGAGGCAGAGGTCGGCGTCCCTAGTATTGAGGAGCTCATCCGGAGGTGCCGCCCGGACATGGCAGGAGACCCCGCCGCCCTCCTCAAGGCCTCCGGCCAGATGACCAGGCAGGCCAACCGTCGCCGCTCCAGCCCCCCAGACTACAAAGTTGGCCAGAAAGTCTGGCTGTCCACTAAGGACATTCCCTTCACGTCCCGACCATAAGTTAGCCCCCCTGTTACATTGGCCCTTTCCCCATAGTCAAGATTGTTAACCCTGTTTCAGTGCAACTCAAGTTACCCCAGTCCATGTCCGTATCCATCCTGTTTTTCATGTGTCCTGTCTCAAGCCAGTGTCTGTTTCCCCCCCTCACCCCTGCCCGCCCAATCCGCCCCCCCCCGCCTCATCGATGGAGGAGAAGCCTACACCGTCAGGAAGCTGCTGAACGTCCGCCCGGGGTCGCGGCCTACAGTACCTTGTGGATTGGGAGGGCTACGGTCGGAGGAGCGTTCCTGGGTGCCCGGCACGGCACATCCTCGATAAGAGACTCATCAGAGACTTTCACAAAGCTTCGAGTTCGGCCGCCAGGTGGCGACCGTAGGGGGGAGGTTCTGTTGTGAATTAAGGATTTTATGTTTGATGTTGTATGTTTTTGCTTAGATTTATTAGTTTCATTGTGTTTAGTTAATGTTTTTCTAGTGTGACTGTTCATGTTTTTTGAATGCTTGTCTCTTGTCTTCCTTGTACTGAGCTCCCTTTTGTGTTTCCCAAGGGTGGTGTCTTGTCTTGTTTCCATTCACAATCTTTTCCCCTGTTTTTTCTGGTTGGGTACTTCCTGCTTCCTTCTTCCTGTGCTTGTTAACTGTCTGCACCTGAGAATAGTTTAGCTGAGGCACGGGTGATTAGAAATGGGTAGGACTACACATTAGAGCAGAGTAGTTAGGCACGGTGATTTGTTAATTTGAAGAAGCAGGGCACACCTACTTCCCCCCAATCTGTCCTATCACCATCCTTTGCTGTTCTAGATTCCGCCTCCTCTCCAGCTGTCCTTTATTACTTGGGCTAAACACTCTGATTAGTTTGTTTATAAAAACCCCACTTTTCCTCTTGTCAGTGTCGATTCGTTTGTTCCTTTGCTCAGTCTTGGTCGTCTCGTCTCTGCCTTTCTTTCTAGTGAGCTTCTGCGATTGTTGTAAGATTTGTCTCGTGTTTCATTGTTTCCAGTTGATATTTTGTATTTGCGTCGTCGAGTGATTGTGAATTTTGATTGCTAGTCTTTCGTTTTCCCATATTCCCTTGCATTCCCTTCGTTTAGTTAATTTCTTTGTCTCCCTTTCCCCTATCCAATTACCCTTTCCCCTTTTCCCCTATTTCCCTTAGTTTAGATACCCCTTTGTTTCTGTATTTTGTGCTGACGGATTTTCTGGTTAATAGATCCCTTGCCTGTCCCTGGTTTACGATTCTGATTACCTGTGATATTCCTGATTCTGGCTTCTGACTTGTTTCTGTTTTTTCTGACCATGAGCATTGAACATTCCCAGTCAAATAAAAGACGCTCTTCTGAGCTTGATCCGCGATTGGAGTCCTCGTATGTTCATTACACTGCCACTGTTTATTCACTCGCCCCATATAAAGCACAATGCACAAGACTTGCTCGTATGTGACCCCTTGTTGCCAGCTCAGGAGAGAGAGACAGTTCGCGGCTCTCCTCCGAAGCACGCGCCTGTCAGCCCCCACATCTTTACACTCATTGGTCGAAACTATCGCAAGTTCAGAACGAGGGCGGAGAATACCAGAACATGAACAAGCTTAGAATCTCACTGACGAGCGCCCGGCTGGCCAACAGGAGGCGCTTGAGCAACGAACAAGGAAACCATTTTTAATTTCCCTTCCCGGCAGTCCCCTCCCAATTTGCATCCCTGCAGCACTTTAGCCAATCGTGCGTCGTTCTGAAAAAGCTGCTGACCACTGCTAGTTGGTAAGACTGGGGATCAAACCCGCGCTGAGCTACTGGCTATTTTTATTTAATCAGTGACACATACGGACGAGCCTGAGTTTAGCATTGGATTCATAGTACGTTGTGCAATGTCAGGGCTTAGACCGATTGCTAACGTATGCTGTTGTTGGCAAGGGTGAAATTTTAAATTTCCATGCTAACGATCCCTCCACCAGTACAGTGCTCCATTTGGTGGGTTACAAACAGCTGTGACCTTATTTGCTTTCAAATCTCAACTGGGAACATTACGACAGGAGTGACTCCTCCGAGAAAAGCTCTGCCGACTAGCTCAGGCTTTCTGGGAATCGAGAGGATTTGGCCAGTCAGAGCACAGAGGCTGCCAAGCCAAAGAAGGTCTATCAGCGCCCAAAGGAGTCACAAAGACCAGATTTTCTCACAGGACTGTTGCCTTTCATATTGCTGGAGGTTTGTAGACATTTTTGAGCAATGACAGTTGCCTACCGTAGCCTTAACATCAAGTCATCTGTGGCATTTTTTCGTGTAATTTAGTACAACAGATGAGGGAACGAGAGTCTTGAGCATTAATTAAAGAGCCCCATGTTCAAAAACACGCCACTAACAGGGCAGTTTTTTTTTTTTTTTTTAAATAAATTTGGCATCTCCAATCCCATCCGAATCTGGAATGCCCAATTGGTGAACTATGTGCAAGGTTTGCTCGTATGTGACCTCTTGTTGCCAATTCAGGAGAGATGGACGGCTCTCCTACGAAGCACGTGCTCATCAATACTGCTTCTTTAAACTCATTGGTTGAATTCTCACAAGTTCAGAACGAGGTGGAGGATACCTGAACATGAACAAGCTTAGAATCATCCTGACGAGCACTTGAGCAACGAACAAAGCAACCATTTTTATATCACCCTTCCTGGCAGACCCTTCCCAATTTGCATCCCTGTAGCGCAATGGCCAATTGTGCGCTACTTCTGAAAATGCTGCCGACTACTGCCGGTTGGTACAACTGGGGGTCGAACCCACACCGTGATAGTCACTTCTGCTCGCAATGCGGCGCTTTAACCGAGTGAGCTATCCAGCAGCTTAACAGGGCAGTTTTTGAACATGGCGTTAACAGTTCTGCTTGAAGGAGACACTGTTAGCCTCATGCGCAAGCGAGACATTAACTGCCCTGTGTTTGAATGGGACACTTACATCTCTGAGTTTGAACAAGACTTTAACAGTCCTGTGTTTAAACAAGAAAGACAGCCTACCGTCAGAACAAGACATGAGAGAACCCAGAGGTTGAATGAGAAACTAACACCCCAGTGGCTGATTAAGACATTAAAAGGCCCATATTTGAATGTGACAGTAACAGGTCCCTGTTTGAACAAGACACTGAGAACCCAGTGGGTTAACAAGACACAATCCGTCCAGTATGTGAGAGAAGCACCAACAGGCCCGTGATTGAAGATGACACTGACGGACAGTGACAGCCAACTCTTCGAAAAAGACACTAAGAACCCAGTGCTTGAACATGACAATAACATCCCTGTGTTTGTACGAGACACTGAGAGTTCAGTGCTTGAGTGAAAAACCGACAAGCTAATGTTGAGCGAGATACTAACTGTTCTGTACCAGAAATGGACAGTAACAGCCCACAGTTTGAATGAGAAGCTAAATATCAAGTGTTTGATCAACACACCAACAGCCTTGTGTTCAGTGTGCGAAATACCCGGTTGCAATCAGGGGTCTCTCCTAACTCGTGCTCCAAAGTTATGCTGAAGTCATACACTGACTCAATACGCATTATTCAAGATTTTATAAATGCAAGCCAAAGCAATCAATTACAGTCTATACACGATTTGCACACAATACTGAGACTAATACCTTAAATGACTTGGCCACTCTTGCAACTACACAAACCTGCAACAACTATGTCCCGCAACAGAATTCTGGACATCTTGCGCCCTTAAAACTACATTTTTAGTGACAACTGCAGATAAAAAATGATTAAAAAAAATTTTTTTTCCTGAGACCTCCCCAAAATTTTGCTCTTAAGGCTTTTCAGGGGGTCTCACCTGTCAATCAAGGGGTCTCAGACCCCCCGAAGGTCCCCCGTATTTCCCACCCCGTTTGCGTTTCAAGGAGACACCAACAGCCCTGTATTTCAGCCGGACGCTAACAGACCTGTTTGAATGAAACACTGATGGCCCTGTGTTTGAAGGAGACATCATGACCCTCGGGTTGGAACATAAGACAGCAGGGAGGGAGTGTTTCTCACCGTTAAAGAAAGGCTGGCAGTGGGGGTGCTGGGTCGGGCTGAGAGTTGCTTCAGGTTCTGATAGAGCAGCTCCAGGAGAGGCAGGTATAGCATGCAGATCCGGGCCTGTTGATTCTACACACACCCACATCCACACATACACGAACACCCACATCCACACACACACACACACACACACACACACACGTACATAGACGTACGTGCCCACACACGCCCATCCACCCATATGCACAGACAAGCACACATACCAAACACACCACACAAACACAAATGCACATTTCACCACTTCTAATCACAGCAAATGAACCAGTAAGCAATCGTTACTGTACTGTTACAATCTCCAAGCAAGAAAATTTAATAAAAGTCCAGTCAAAAACAATTTTTTGGAGAGAATATGAATTATGAAAAATGTGAAGTATTAAGAGTATCATTGTGTCAGTGGAGCACATAAAAGAATATTTACAGTGTAAAACCCTTGATGTCAGCATTTACATTCAAAACACTAGTATTAACTCAGGGTAAGTTGTCTGAGAGGCAAAACAACAGTCATAGTACGATCTGCTTTATATCGAACCAGTCATCCTAATTTGCAACCCTTTCCACTGAGGCAGGAAGCTCCTTTCAGACACAAGGCGACAACGCAAAGCCGACGTGGAACAGCTACGGCCAGAATTTGAATCCAGGACCTCCCTGCAGTACAGCAAGTGCTATCAAATCAATCAACTGACATTGGACTCAACTGCTAATGAAAGCAGTGCAGTGTAATTGCTTTTGAACACGACACAGGGCTTTGCAGCAGGCGATTCTGTGTGTAATCCCATTACAAATCAAGCCTATTGACACAAAGCCCTGGGCCTGTGCCCCACACTGCAGGTTCAGAATTGCAAACTCATTCGGAATGTGGACGTCCCATTAATCATGCAAATCTGACAAGATCTGCCCGGGACTCTCGCTTTCATTTTCATCTTTTATCTTTCATCTCTTTCATTTTCTGGCTCAGAGGGCAAGTTTCGCATACACAGATTAACCCTTAGAGCGCCAAATGCAACTGTTGGTTACTCTGATGTAAGATTTCAAAATCAAAACTGTTGAAAACCTATCATGTGGCGACTTGTTAAACAAGTTAACACATGGTAGGTTTTCAACAGCACGAGATATTTAAATTTATATATGTTTTAAATTTATTTCAGCACTCTAAGGGTTAAGTGCAGCCACGGAATCAAGTGAGATCTTCAATATCTACACGAACTAACTAAACCCAGAAGAGCCCTGTATTTCCAAAGGATTCACACAAAATAATGATCTTTTAGGAACTTCAGTAGGTAATCAGTAGGTTAGTAATTCAACAGATGACATTATGATAATGCAAGCACACTTATCAATCCACAAGGCCAAGTGACTGCAAAACTAATAAATCACCAGCAATATCCTGTTACACCTTCTTTCTACCGCGGCAAACATCCTCTCCAGGAGTACTGACTGGCAGCACGTAGAGGGAATAATTTGAGCAATAAATTCAAATAAAGTTATAAATTAACCTCAGACAAAGGACAGGGCCATTAAAGTTAGGTTATGAAGCACACAGTCCTGACTCATGTCATTAGAAGATATTTTGTCTAATTGAGCAAAGGAGTAATAGAAAGTCTACGCTCGCATTCACACTACATGGTGAAAGTAATAAAAAATCAAATTTTTTGGCCTGCATGTGAGAAAGATCTGATTTTTTCTGACTATTGCGATCACAAAAATCAGATTTTTTCAGATCAGATTTGGGACACGTCCACAATTCGTCCAACATTAGACACACGTCTAACCCATGGCCATGCGTTCTCAGTGAGAGAGGTCAGATTTTTAGCTTCTTTTTAGGCCAACGTGTTTCAGTTCAGAGCACAGGCGTTGATCCCTCATATTTGAAGCCCGCTAACACCGATGACGGATATAGGTCAAACGGCAAGACGAATATGAACAGTCCTAACAAAAAAAAACTGCGTCTCAGCAAAACGCTTGGAGTTGAGCAGCTTGCGTCCTAATGCGAGCGCAGTCGCAGACTAAAATTGTTGTTTGACACATTTTATTGTGCTTTTTAAATTTTAATTAACTTTTTTTTGAAGTGTACTCACTTTGAAAGTGGTGTAGCGGTCGTCCAGCGTGTGTTTGACCATGAGGTTCTTTAGCACGGCCACAGCCAGCTGCCGAATCTCCGGGCAGCCGTTTAGCGCCTCAGCGACTTCTCGTAAGAGCAGGCCCACGAGGAAGTGGTTCCGACAGTAATCCTCTGTCAGGCTGTATTCCAGGCCCAGGTCTGCGAGCAGAAAACAGTCAGGTCAGTGGAGGGACCAAAGTTCGCATGAAGCCAGAGGTCAAAGTTCAAAAAAAGGCTCCAGGTCAAAAGCAAAGATGTTACAGCGCAGGAAGATACCTTGCCGATAGTTTTCTCCAAATAATAATTTTTTTCTGCGTGAGGAAAAGAGAGCAAGTGTGCGCAGTAGTGATTTTCAGCATCCAGTGATTGTAGCATAGAGACAAGGTGTCCAGCATTAGCTGACATTACAGTGTTTTACAATAACAATTTCTATTCATCAAACACTTTAATGCTAGTTTTGACAACCTTGCTGGCTAACGTTATATTTCATTTTTTATTACATTGTTTATCTAACTGATATTCCACGTGTTAACAGTTAAGCCGCTAAAATTACATGAAGTTATGCTTGAAGCATTGGACAAATTAAAACTTGACTTTCGTTGGGTTGCCAAAACCATCATAAATTGTATTGAATTGCCCGAGGTGCAGACATTCTGACCGTGTCATTTCCTAAATCTAGCAGAAAAAAAAATACTTTTCATTTCTTCCACCCAGAAATTAACTACTTAGTTTACAGTAAAACCTACATTGCTCACCATTCATTTCATAAGCGCCTACTGTTTGTCTTATAAGTATGACAGCAGATATTACAGCCCCAAAGTCCCGCGTCTTCACAGCTCACAGAAGTCAGAGTTCAAAGTTCAGATCTCACATACAACCCACAGACCCTTAAACCCTGGGAGCGAAGACTTAAACAGAATCCAACAGCGGCAAACACACACGTACGTGCAACGTGTAGGGAACGGAGTACCCAGCATAACCATTTCTCACAAAAGCGAAGCGAGTACACCGTGGAAGATCATGAAGTGTGCAATAATGTCTAGTTCAATTAAAATATCTAGATTTGAATTTACTGTCGTGGTTTGGCCAATGAATATGAGGGAAAATTTTTCACCCTGAAAACCATATTCTGACTTGAAGCAGAAGAGTCATCTTCATGTTCAATCATGGCCGGGAGGATCATCAATGCAGAGGTGGTGCTGTTCATCCATCGGTTTTAATGACGCTACAGTCTTACCTGACGGACGCGATATAGCATTTTGGGGACATTATAGCGCAGTCACACTCAGAGTGAGTCCATGGGAAATCCAAGCGCCATTTGGGTATACAGTTACGCACACACTAAACAACTCTCTCACCCATTGAACTCAATATTTTTGAGAATGAGTGAGCAAATAAGCTGTTTTGAACACAGCCCCTGTCTGAATGAGCGTCCATACTGCCTCCCCGACTAGAACTGCGCATTCAATATGAAGTCTGTTTGAAACTCGTGGATCAAGTGGCTGCGTCACACACCGACATCTGTCATTTCCATTGTACGATTCTGCAGAAACAAGCGCTTTTCAAGCACAGCATCTGGGGTCACTTTGAAGATAATGCAGAATGCCAAGCTTGTGCTTTCACAAGAAACTGACCCACCTATTCCACTCCCACTGAGCTTACCAAGTTAATAAATCTATCCATCCAGCACTTTCTATGAAGCTCAGATGCAAAAATTCGTTTCATGGCGCAACAAAAACAAGGGACTGCAAAGCACGAAATAGCACAAAGGATGGATAGCTGATTCCCAGTATAAACTCATTCAGTTACAGGTTTTGCATTCTTGATCTTTAAGATGACTGCTGCTTAAGAAAGCAAGATGTAATGAAAGGATTTAAGGCATTTAGGCAAAAGAAACTGAAGGAGAGACAGTTGAATCAAACTAGAATGACTGGTTCTTGATATTTGTGCACTGAATGACTTACTATGCATTTGCAAACATCTGGGATTGACTGAAAGGGGAAAAAAAAAAATCCTATTTGATCTTGCTGCATTTGAAAGCTCAGGTGACTGCAACCCACAGGGCCCTGTTAGTGATTTTCGTGCATCCTGGGATAGAGAGGCTGAGCAGAAGTGTTAGCAGGCAGTAATGGCGGGCGGGGTGGGGGTGGCGGGTGTCAGCTTACCTACGGTGCTGAAACGCTCCACCGCGTACGATATTAAGTCTGACCCCAGGTAAATCAAAAAGAAAAAGAAAAACAAACAAAAAATAACTCACATGTATTTGCGAGCACACTTTTTTTTTTTTAAAAAAAAAAACAGCGGTAACCCAGATAGCCAGCAATTTCCAGGCAGTATCAGCAGAAATACTGAAGCTGAATTCTGGGGAAGAGCTGCTTCGCCATGTGGCCACCTCATGAGTCACAGCACATTAAACAAGTTTGAACAATAGCCCACCCTGGCAAAGCCTTGTTGGTGAGGCCCCAGAACTAACGTGGCAGGTGTTAAGCGTGACGGTGGGCTGAACCATGAAGCGTAAATATAGGTGGGCGGAGGGCGCGGGGACTTGCAGTGGCTAGTGCAGTAGGGGTCACGCACAGGTGACAAGAGCGTACCCTGTACCCTCTGCAGTTTGGTTCGTCCGAAGGCCATGGGTAAATTGAGGGGGATGTAGTGCTCGTGGTTACACACAAACATGAGGAACTCCAGTTTCATCTCAGTCAGTACCTGTTGGGCGAAAATACAGTCATTATAGTACCATGGCAACGTTAAAAACAAAAAAAACAAACAGAACAATGAGAAACACAAGCCCCCTGAGCCATTAACTTCAAAGCGCTGACTAGTAAAACGGTCGTGCGTCCGACGCTGCGTGCCGGAAACATTCCTTTGTTTGCATGTGGATGGAATTAATTCAAAAAACAGGAAGTCAGTCGGAGCCATCACTGCTGTATTCATAAAAGCCTAATGACCTTTGGAATGAGCAGAGTATGCAAGTCTCCTCCGCTTCAGACAGGGCAATCAGCCTTAGAAACTGACGGTTTCAATGATTCTAAGAACTTGCAATGCCACTTCAACCAACAGCTTATTTAAGGGATTATTTTCTCAAAACGTGGAAATAAAAGTTTTCCAGGGAGAACCAGATTGATGATTAATGTCATATTTGTCAGACATGTCCAGAATGGTTCTGACTTACCAGAACAATGTTTGCGCTTGAGGTAGACTTTTGAGCTGAGGGAAGTGCGGGACTGTCCCACATTTGTGAACATTACAATAGCAAATAAGGTCTCAGCAGGCCATCCTGTCTTTGGATCTCCACCAAATAAAAAAAATCTCATTAACCCTTTCAGCGCCTAATGTAAGATATCAAAATCAGACGCTGTTGAAAACCTATCATGTGGCAACTTGTTTAAAAGAGCTCTTTTAAACAAGTTGCCACATGATAGGTTTTCAACAGCTCAGGATAACTACATTTTTAATTCCTTGAAAATATATTCAGCGCTCAAAGGGTTAAGCACCGATATATAAACGTGGAATGATGAAGCATTGCGTAGATACTGATCCAGAATCAGACTGAGCGAGCACCAACAGAAACAACTCATAAAAGAAAAGTCTTTTGTTTCTTTGTTTAAAATATTTAACCTCACATAACCTACAGACCTGTGTTTTGGGTCCCTCAAATGCAGCTGCTATATTCAAACCTGTGGGACTTCAGGCCAATTTTAAATCCCAAGGTTTCCAACAATCGCAAAAATTGTCCTGCTGAATTACAAAGAAATGTGTATAAAATGATGTACAAGATCTGGACATTTTCCGTTAGATGTAATGCTGTGGCCATAAACAAAACATTGCGTCCTGGGTTTCAATATTTCTGTCAATATAAGTGTGAGGAGTCTTCAATGAAGTGCTGCAACCAGCAGATACAGAATAGGTGACATTGTCCCACAATAAAGAACTTTTTCTCAATATTAAAAACATGTACAAATACTAAAATTTACTAAAATACATAAAATTGTCAATACGAAAAATAAACAAACTACAAATCTAGATAATTTCAATCATACGGGCGGCCATATTCTCCATTGCAATGTCTACATTAGTAATGCCCACAGTTCTTCTAATGGATCGTGATCCTCTCAGACGTAGTAGAGCAGAGTGTATTAGTGCGAAGGATACTTTGGCTTGCTTTTTCTGATTTTGAACCTACTAAAGGAAAAACTTAAGTGAAACGTTAGAGTCTGAGGGGTCAATAAAACTTGGTTAGAATGAGGTTAATTCATACCACAGCAGCAGGAGGTGGATGTTTGACTTACAGTGAGAGCTTAACAGGCCTGTACCTCTTTTTTCAGCTAAAATGATTGTCCATATGAATATATAAATTCCAGATAACTGTTTACGGCAAACCATTATTGAATCACAGTAATACAATTTACATGAGACGGCCAACTGCACTACTCCCTTTTTTTGACAAAGAGCAGTAAATTATTATTATTAAGGGATCGTTATTTTAGTTTCACTGCACAATATCCCCCCACTCAAGGGAAAAAATGAATCACACAGGATGCAGATTACCTAATTCAGTCTAGAAAGGTATTTCATGGCCATTAAAACACTGCAAGCTCATGATTTATTGTACAATTTTCACTCAGGGGTGCAGTTTCACTTGCCCTGGCAACGTTGTTAGTTAGCCCGGCCAGCCAAGCCACGGACAACTACTGCTCCAATGACATTGTGAGTTACACTTGACAGAACTGAAAGTTAATTATGCAATGTGATTTATGCTGTGTGACCCTCCAGACCAGGAGGGAGTGCTGTAGCTGCATCACTGTCCTGCACCTTTGGGTCTTTGAGGCTGAAGCCACACATGTAGTCGTTGACCAGGCTGAAAGCAAAGCCTCGGTTCATGAAGGTGAAGCAGCGCTGCGAGGGAACAGGAGAGACTGATGTTAGGCAACAGCAGTTACATGATAAAACACAGACACAACACACACACACACACACAGAGACACACGCACGCACACACGCAGCAACAAAACAGGCAATGAAAAAAACATGTACCTCATTGAAAGACATGCCAATCCTCGGTTCAAAACGGTAAAGCGTAAAATTTTCAGCAGAGATAATCAAACCATACACGCAAATTTTTAATCAAATTTGGCGGCCTTATTTGCCAAAGGCGACATCTCTGCACATATACCAGCTTAATCCAGGAAAGCTAATTATCATATGCGATCCTCTGACGACACGCCCCTCATGCCATTTACACCTTGTACTGAGAAAAAATAGATTTTTTTGAATTGTATTATTATTGTTTTATGTACACACAAGTTAGTCAGCTTATCAAAGACTTCGCAATGAAGGGTTTGAGGGGATTTTATGAAAGGTATTAAGGTATTTCTTTAAGTGAAATGGAAGTTATCACTGCATGAACATGTATGATTCCAGAGAACAAGTTGCAGTGACAAACACATTTGAGACTATTTTCAGAGAGGAGTACAGAGAGCTAATTGAGAGCTTTGTCTCTCTAGTGACATCTATTCTTGATACATCTGAGACTTGGTGTTAATTTCGGAACCAAGTAACACTCACAAACACTGCTCCACCCATTTCAGCATTAAAACAAGTGTCTGACTCACACTGCTATCATTGATTAAATCATACCTGCTTATGTAAATTATCTAAAAGAGGCACTGATCCCAGACATATCTGACAGAACAATGATACAGTGAGCCGGTTAACTGCAGGCTGTATTATGAGGGAGTGAGCTGGTTTTACTACAGACTGTATTATGAGGGAGTGAGCTGGTTTTACTACAGACTGTATTATGAGAGAGTGAGCTGGTTTTACTACAGACTGTATTATGAGAGAGTGAGCTGGTTTTACTACAGACTGTATTATGAGGGAGTGAGCTGGTTTTACTACAGACTGTATTATGAGAGAGTGAGCTGGTTTACTATAAACTGTATTATGAGAGAGTGAGTTGGTTTACTACAGACTGTATTATGAGGGAGCGAGATGGTTTACTACAGGCTGTATTATGAAAGAGTGAGCTGATTTACTACAGGCTGTATTATGAGGGAGTGAGCTGGTTTACTACAGGCTGTATTATGAGGGAGTGAGCTGGTTTACTACAGGCTGTATTATGAGGGAGTGAGCTGGTTTACTACAGGCTGTATTATGAGGGAGTTAGCTGGTTTACTACAGGCTGTATTATGAGGGAGTTAGCTGGTTTACTACAGGCTGTATTATGAGGGAGTGAGCTGGTTTACTACAGGCTGTATTATAAGGGAGTTAGCTGGTTTACTACAGGCTGTATTATGAGGGAGTGAGATGGTTTAGGAGTTGGAAGGATGAGGTAGAAAGCAATTCGTCATCCTGGGTGTGAAGAGCGCGGGCCGTACTGTGATGACTCATTCTGAGTCACATGTCTTGGCTGACAGGAGGAAGGAGGGGAGCTGCCGAGGATTTGGGAAATGACTGACCTCTGTTCTAGCTCGACTTTGATTCGATATACTGAAACTGTGCCGCTAAAAAATATTTGCCTCCTTCTCAGATGTTTTTTGGCAAATGTGACAAGCCTTCATGTTCTTTTGGGTCAGCAGAGGTTTTTGCCTGGCAGCTCTCCCATGAATGCTGTTTTTGCCAAGCCTCTTTCTCATTGTGGAACTGTGAAAACTGACTTTAACCTTTATCATCCCAGGTATAGTAAACATTGACAAAATTCTGCCAAATACTGTAGAGACAAATCAAACTTTAGTTTCTTTTTTGCGATAACATGATCACACATTTTTGGTATATTTTGTTTTCCACAATCCCAGTGTTCCCATGTGGGAACATTCAAATTTTATGCCCTATCTGCACGCTATTTTGTTTACAACCTTACAGCTATTGAGACTAGTTCATTCAGGTCTGTAGAATGCTGCCACAAAGAAAAAAGTGACGTAATGTTTGTATTACCAGTCTGCTGCTTTCCAAATACAGGATACCACAGGAAAATACACGAAAATTACCGAAATGTCCAAATGGTGAAATTTCGTGTGCGGAGACAGAACTAGGGTAACTGGCTCTTGTTAAACCTTGGCCTGTTCTGCATCAAAGAAAAATAAAAGTCTTGGAATAATGGAACAGGGAGAAATTGCCCTCCAAAAACATGTTCCCACATGGGAACACTGGGAGGATGACAGTTAACTAAAGCAAGTGAGACCTGCAGTTCTTAAATTGTTAGTTTTGGTTCTTTTATGACCTCCTAGAAGAGTTGTTAATGCTCTCTTGGAGGACTTTTGGAAGGCCGGTCATTCTTGGAAAGGTTCAGCACTGTTTCAAGATTTCTCCATTTACAGATCATGACTCTCATGGTGGTTCGCTAGGGTCTTGGAAATGGCTCTGAACCCCTTTCCAAGCTGATAGGTTTAAACAACTTTGCTTCTCATCTGCACTTGAATTACCATATAAAATGGTATCATACACTGCTTTTTGCTTATTTCACATTGCCAGACAGGTTCTATTTATGTGATGCTTAGATTCAGCAGGGCTGGCAGTAATCATGCCTGGGTGTGTGTAGGGAAATTGATCCCAATGGTCAATTAAATTAGTTTAATTGCTTGGTTTGGTAACTAAGGGAGCATACTTTTTCACACAGGGCCAGGTAGGACTGGATAGCTTTTTTTTTTCAATAAGTAAAATCATAATTTAAAAACTGCATTTTGTGTTTACTTATCTTCAGCTAATATTAAAATATGTTTGATGATTTGAAAGACTTCAGGGGGAAAATGTGTGAGAGTAGAAGAAATCTGAAAGGCGACACATACACTGTATGCAAATTGTGCTGGATCTGATGCTTTAGAGGGAAATTGGCCAGATTAAAGCTTTGGCCGAATGCAACGGGTCCACAGCGGCTCACCTTGATGAAGTTGGCGAGGCTCAGGTTGACGCAGCGGGCCTCCTCGGGAATTTCGGCATGGCGGATGGTGATGTGAGGCATGACGGACAACAGGAGGCACTGCAGAGCCTGCTGGAAGCTCTCCGGGAACCTCTGAGCGCGAGGCATCTGTGGGACCAAGCCAACAGTCTCAGCTGGAAAGATATCATATTCGAATTCCGCTAAAACATACGCATCCCACGTGTCCCGCAGTCGACTAGAGCGTCCGCAGGCGTGAATCCTTGAGAATTAACACCATGCGCTTCGGTTTCATCTCGCCTTCAAATCTACAGTGTAACAGCCAAATTTTAACTATGCAACAAAAAACTTCAGTGTTCTAGTTGAATTTCAACCAGTGGCAGCGTTTCACAAAGAACTCGGGTATAGAAATTAGAGGTCACTTTACTGTTGACACAGTCAAACATCAGTACCAGAGATAATGTAGGACTTTTTGAGGACCTAAATATAGAAACAGCACAATAATAGCCTATAGCTACGTTACTTCACAACACCCATCGGTGAAATAGCAGCAGATTGACTTGCATCCTGGAATGAACACACAGGAATACTAGCATCAAAGCACAGAAACAGCACAACGATGGTCAACAATAAAATCGCCAGAAAAGCTCTGCACACAGTCACCCTTACATTCACTAAACCAGAAATCAAACACAGGCAGAAGTGTGCTAAAACCATCACATAACAGCAACAGGAGCACAAACAAGCCGTTCAAATGTCACCACATGACCTGAAAACCCTTAAGTTCAGTGATTCCATGAAATAATACGTAATAAATATTTTCTGATGGCAGTTCACATGCTATTCTGACATTAGACCATCAGTGGATAGATCCAATAACATTAGATTCCTCATTTGTGCTTTCGTCTGCTCAAGCAGTTTCATTTTTGCTTAAAAGCCATTGAGCAATAACTACTTATTTCTCTTATTATTTAATCAATTTTACCGGACTACTGAGATTTTTTTAACCATGGCTAAACTAGCGAGCAAAACACAGTTAGTTTCATATTCGAAGAAGCAAGAGAAATGGGCCTGAAAACCACAAAAATGAATGAATGATAGAATTCCTCTGAAATATGAGAGAAGTTATTTAATCGACATGTTACTGCAGAAGATATTTTTGATGCGCTGTGTGACAAAGAAATTTGTTCTTAGATAAAGGCTACAATGAGGGAGCTTGTCAATATACTGAACGCATTCAAATTTGAACAGGCGTTCAAAAATGAATGAGTCTCCGTTCGTGTTCTGCTAAAAAACAAACGGCAGTGTGTTCAAAAATGAACGAGCATGCGTTCATTTTGCGTTCAGAAATGAATGAGTATGCGTTTGTTTTGCGTTCAGAAATGGTGCATGTGTTCGTTTTGCATTCAAAAATGAACGAGCATGCGTTCATTTTTGACCGGACGGCATCCAAAAACGAACGCAGCTACCCTCTCTCACATTACAAAACGAATCGGTTCTCCACTTCGCAAAATTTACGTAAACATGCGTAAATATTTCCTTCTTACGAAAAAAAAATTTCCCGTCTCCCATCCTGCAGAATTTAGAAGTATATTGTAAGGTATATGCCTATTACATGACAGTTTTCACGTCGGCTAAAAAAATCCTACCAAATCTCCAGTTTCGAGATTATATCTTTACCAATCGTCAATCTTCCGCAATATGCTTACACTTTTCATCGAGTTCGATAAGATGCTTTAAAGGTGCCCTGTGTAATGGACAGCCAAAAATTAAATTCATACTCTACACACTCCAAAGAAAAAGGGGGCAGTATACCTGCAGAAAGTGAGTTGGTCTACCCTAGCGTAACAATCGAGAAACGGCACAGTCCCTCCTCCCATCAAGGCTACTGTCCATGATTCGCCCCCACCTTCCCACCGACCCCATAGCCGACTATCTACAATCCAAACAGGGCCGCACTGACTCCAAAACTCTGAGATATAAACACACGACCGAATGTCAGTTGATGTCAAGTGATTAGTACTATGACATCTTCAAGCTACTCCCCTTCACCCGATCCAGTAAATATGTCCAAATTACGTGTCATTGTTCATTCGAAATAAATTCATTAGCTAGATAACATTCGCTGCTGTTGAGCAAGTTAGCGTCAACGTAACGTTAGCTAATGTTAAGCGCTAATGCTGAACCATAGACTGTATACAAAAGATGGACGCAGCACCCTGGTCTGAAAAATGAAGCCCATGCGGAAGTACCATAAAATGGCATTCTATTTAATGGCCAGCAGATGGCGACGTCGTGGTTGCCACTGTTAGTTGACCATCACTTTACCGTACGTCATCAAAACAGTTATAGCTGAGTTCAAAATTATGAAGTAATCTTAGCTGCCACGTACAAGAAAAACTAGGGACAAGATCATTTTAGAACGTTACGTATGCTGCCCGCCTGATGCTCATTTCACAGTATGCAACCAGTTTGCCTGATATGCAGTCTTCATTAGCAAGACCTCTTCTAGCAATCAAGTATCATTAGTCACAACTAAACATTCTGTCATGTTTCATTACATTATGCAAAGTTTTGCGTTATGTTTCGTGCGTTCATTTAGGGTTCATTATCATCGAAGCCATTTCAAGCTTCTTAGCTAATGTACCTTCCACACGTTTGACATCAGGTTCAAGTACGCCCTCAAGACGTGCGATTTATTCGTGCACTGCAGTTTGGCTGGCTGTTAATGTTGCCTGCATACCGCCACCCATGGCAGAAACTGGCATTATGACACAGGACGGTGCGCAGCCAGTGATTTAGCGTGGTAATTCAGGTTGATATCTCTGCAGCACTATACCTTGTCATCTTTTTTATGACATCATTGCCCTTATTTCTTCTCATTCTTTTGTTGTGTCTAGCTCATTTTTTGGATATTTTGACCTCAATTCTTACACAGGGCACATTTAACACATTCCACACTCAAGGCCAGAGATAAATTGTGATTCACTGGTACCGGGGTACGTTCAGTCAGCCAAAACATTCAAATGTTGCTGTGTGAATACTTTACTGGAACAAATTGATTGTGTGGTATCAGTATGCCACTTTTTGTCTTATATAAAAAACCATTTTGAATTCCAAATCATGATGTGAACTAAGCAATTTTTGCGAGAGATTGTAGTTTTTTTTTTTATTTGCAAGATCCAGTGCCGATAGTTTACGCATTGTATCACATCATCTGCACGACAGCCCAAGTTTAATTCTACTATTCTGTGAGTATAAGAACTAGGATAACTTGGTCGCTCATATATCAAATTGCAAAATTATCCCGATATTCATCCTTACTTTTTAAACCTGTGAACACATAAGCCAAAAAATGACACTTTACAGCCCACTAGTTCACGATGAGTTCTGCAATGATATTCAGATTTTGTTCCATTGATTGTCGCAGATTTTGTACCATTTGTCATATATACTGTTTTAATTTACTGTACAGTATTTTTTTCAGATTGAAAATCCTTTATGAATATAACCCTTATTATAAGGGTGTTATCAGTTCAAGAATGGATTCAAGGGATAGTCTTGTGATGCCATGGGATTAGCTGGTTCAGGGATACGAGATCACGGAGTGAGACCTGAATTCATGCGACACGCTGGAATACAGGTGACAAGACTTTTGGATGATGTGCACTATTAATACTTAATTTGTTCAGTCGACTAAGTTTAATATGTTTTTGTTTAGATAACCGGAATATGTTCAGAGAACAGGAGTAGGTCGCATATAATCCCATTCCTTAAGCGTCACCTAAATTGGCAAATGATCTTTAGCAGGCAGATTATACCCAGTATATGAAAAAAAAACTAACAATGACAATGAGAACTATTTCACTTTAAGGAACTGAGAATTTAAAATAGGCCCGTACAAGCGTTTATACACTGCCCGGCCAAAAAAAAAGTTGCACACTCAAATATTTAGTTGGAACCCCTGTAGCTTTGATTACAGTACATATTCGTCTTGTCATTGTTTTTGACAACTATATGCAATGCCAGAACATTTATTTTCGATCAGAAATGCCATAATTTTTGGCCGAGATCTTGTCTTCTCGACATAATGGTTGAACCACTCGGTGGTCTTTCTTGAGCACATCCCAATAACTTTTAATGTGTTTAAGGTCAGGACTTTGTGGTGGCAAATTTGTTTGTGAAAATGATTCCTCATACTTGTTTTTGTCATTCATGGTTTTCTTTGCTAAATACAGGCCAATAACTTGCCCTTTCTGAAATACTGTAACATCTTTTCCACCATCAAGGCATGAGTCTTTCGGCATGATTTTCTAAGAAATGAGTAGCGACGCGGTTCATCAGTCAGGGTAAAAATGATTATTGCCAGCCAAAACACATTAATAACCGCAATAATGATCCAATTATAGAATTTGTTCATTAATTTCCAAACGGTGACTTTTTTTTTGGCCGGGCAGTGTATAATCCATCAACCATATTTAGTCATCGTTCACAAAAGAATATCCGCGCCCATAATCTAAAAGCTCACTTCACACACGTTAGTGCCAAATCGCAGAAATCAGCATATACCAAAGATCAGCTAGTTTCTTATAAAACAAAAGGAGTCAGCAGTGCCTGGAAGGCCTGGGGTGTGGAGTTCTTCTCTGTGCCCGTGCCAGATTAATTCTTCCCATCAGTGCACAGTCACTGAAAAAAAGCAGCAAATGTTAGATGAGCGAGTTTACAATCATATATAAAATTTCCATGATTGTTGTTCGGCGTAGATAATATTTTGACATTTCATTAAACAGAAGAAAATAATATAGTGCAGGGGTCGACAATATAAATGGCCCAGTGGCCCAGACGTACTTTTAAAACCGTCAGGGCCACCAGAACGCTCCAAGCACTGGCCCGGTGGGGCCAGTGAAAAATAATGCCTTGAAAATAAAATAACAAGTAAAAAATGTAATAAATCTAATTTCACATTAATTCCCTGTGGTACTGTGTCTTCTAATGATTTCTGTTAAATCCTCTCGGTAATTACCGCTAACACATAGTGTTACGAGATCCCGATCAAAGACAGAGACATCTACTTTCTGCAATGCAGCTTGGCGGCGCTGTGCCCTGGGACGTACTGTAAGCACACCACCTGCAAGCAACTGCACTGTGCACAGCTCGCTCGGTCCCGCTGAACGCTCGCCGCTCGCTCACTGCTGCTGATTGAAGACACATCCTGGCATAGTTATCATCAGTTAGCTACTTTAAAATGTTTCTAAAGCCCCCAGTACCCGGCCAAACGCCGGGCAAAAAATACAAAGCAAAGAAAAAGTCACCGGAAGAGTTGAGGGAGAGTGAGAAGGAGTATGAGAGAAAAGAAGGGAAAGAAAGTTCCAGTCTCAATGGCGAGACCGCTGGAATTGGCTGGGATATGGAGAAGCCAAAAATGAGGTCTTTTGTGAACTCTGCATATCAATGCCCAGGTTTGCAGACAAGTAAGTTAGAGAAAAGTTAACGTGTATGAAAAGAAGTGTATGATAACGAATTGCGGAGCTACGGAGAAAATAACTTTGCAGAGCCATTTCGTCTCGCAGTGGATGCGAGTGCCAGCGGCGCGGGTGCTGTTTTGCTGCAGTGTGGAACTGACAACATTGAGCACCCTGTATGTTATTTTTCAAAATAATTCACGCCTTCACAAAAAGGGTACTCTACAATAGAAAAAGAAACGCTAGCCTTAATAATGGCAATCCAACATTTTGAAGTATACCCCGGTGCGTCACCCCGGCCAATTACCGTTTATACAGATCATGATCCCTTAAAACTCCTTGCTCACATGCGCAACCATAATCAACGACTAATGTGTTGGAGTTTGATACTGCAACCCTTCGACCTTAAAATTTCACACATCCGTGGAAAAGATAATATCTTGGCGGATGCCTTATCGAGAATTGACCGTTAACTTTAAACCTGTTAAAAGTACATCTGTAAATATTGCTGTATATACATATCTGTTTGATTGTAGGCCATTTATCTTTCTATAATGTAGCACTTTCTTTGACTATCATGGTAAGAAAAATTGAAGGAAAAGTCTCACGCTGATAACGCGGCATGCAGATTCATTAGCTTGCGTTAGTTTTTGTGTATAGGTCTACTAGAAATTGATGCTGTAAACTGGTGAGTAAAAAATAAAATAAAAAATTAAAATATAATGGTTATATTTAAATATAAAAATAAGGTTGCTGCCTTAGTTTTTTTTGAGAAATGTGTAATGGTCCAGTTGTCTTGGTGCTCTGCTCTACTCTGTGAACTGGCGACCCAGTGACAATATTTGAGTGGTTAATTTTGTACGAGATGTCTAATGTAATTTGTGGGGACTAGAGTCACCATTTTGGGGTGGGGTGTTGCGTCCCTCAGCCCACTGTGGCTCCATTCTAAGGTGCGATTGGTTTTGGCTACCTCTGCTGGTAGTGGTCTGTCTTTTAATTTCCCCTTAAACTACAGGTAATGCAGAGCACCTGCGGTGGCTAGGCCGTGCCCACAAAAACCCTCCTCCTGGACCCTGAGGTTGGCATTCACCGGTGCTGGCAGGGACGCACACAGTTCCATGCGGGAACGGTTTCCTCTTTGTGCAAGACTGGTCGTCAATCCAGGCTCCGCGTCGCATTATTGTTATAAGTTTTTTTCCCCTAGACCATATCCTCTGTTAAATGTGAGCAACAAAACTATTGTACGTGCCAACCCGGTGTTGTCCACCCTTGTGTTGCGTTCAGAGGTGTCCGGGCATAACATCATTGTTTAATCGTTATTATGGGGATCGATACCTAACATTGTCCTGGGCCAGTGGTTACAATGGTGGGGCCAGTGATCTTCAAAAGCAAATTTTCCTTATTGTCTACCCCTGTAGTTAGATATTTGTCACCACTCTTAAAATTAATCCAGTAGTTAGCCACTAACAAACATTGTTATTGAGTAATACTCTGCACCTGTAAAGTAATACTAATCCTCTCTAATCCCTTTGATAATACGAATCTAATCTGTCAATCAGCTAAAATTTGACGCCGTTTGCTCATAGGGATCAAGCAACCATCAGTTGCGCTTCCTGCAGTGCAGATGAAAACAGCTCAAATGTAATTCACGCTCATAGCCTTTCCACCTCTGGTTCCCTGACTGATTGAAAAGTCCCCCGCTAGAAAATGAATGCATCAGAAAATGAACTGAAGGGTGTTCATTATCGAACGCAGTGACCAGGTTTGCAGCCTCGAACGCATCCAAAAATGAACAGGCGTCCGTTCAAAAATGAATGCGTTCACTGTACAGTATATTGACAAGCTCCCTAACTCCTAATGTAAAAGGACAAAAGAGCGTTATATTTGAGGGAAATTTTGCTTATTTTTCAGATGAACACAAGTACCACACTCTGCTACATGCAAATGCCATCCCTGATGTCGACTGTCCATTAAAACGAGTGATTCAGCTGATTTTCAACTCTCCATCAAAACAGCAGTGCTGTCACTTAAGTTCTACTTCTTGTCTGAACCCAGTTCAGGCAGGAAGGACACTTACATCAGATTTAACCATTCAAGAGAAAGGCATTTGAGTTCGGCAATGACTCTGTTCGAGTGATGTTCTGGAACAATCTGAGCAAGCATCACACGGACAGACCCTGAGATCACAACACCCCCCGGTAGAACCAGAGATTCAGGAAGTTTAAATAAATTAACACAATATGAGCAGATGCTGCTTGTGATGAATGTTGTTATGAAGAAGGAGGGTGGGGAGGTGGGGGAGATGAGATGCAGACCTGTAATAGGCCAGAGCAGGAGCGCAGTCGAGGGCACTGAGCCGGAGACGAACCAGACAGTCTGGTTGGCTGCGATCACATGGGTGTCACCCCCGAAAGCCCGCTTCTTCCCTTTTTTACGCATTATTCGGCCAATACTGTCGCCATGGCAACCAAAATCGATAGGTATCATAAGTGAAGTGTGACACATGCCCATACCAAATATGAAAGTAATCGGTCAAAAATTGCAGCCTGCACTGTTGTCACAAGGAAATCTCTGTTTTGCCACTAACTTGCATATTATGCGGCCAATACTTTTGGCATGGCAACCAAAATCGATAGGTGTCATAGGTGAAGTGTAACACATGTCCATACCAAATATGAAAGAAATTGGTGAAAAAATACACCCTGCAAAGTGTCTACAGACGCAGCGCCGGCGGCGGAAACGACACACGTGAATCCATTGTAGCCACCAGACTTTGTCGGAAGGCTGCAATGAACACTGCTTTGCTTATAAAAGCTCAAAAATTAGAGATACCCGATATCCAATACGGCAGATCACAAGGCGGATATGATCGCTGATAACGACGGGTCAAAGTTCAAAATGTAGACGAGTGAACTTCAGCTCATACCCACACGCTGTCAAACGCTAGCCAATATAATTGCAATTTATAGCTTTTAGTTCCAAGATGTGGACTCCGGCTTTGACTTGAATTTAGCATTTGTTTGAATTTTGCGGTATTTTTCATGTTCATATCCGTGCATCCACGATGGTTTTGTACTGCGAAGCTGCGCAATGCTCATCGCATTCCAACATGCATGCATTGGCTTGGCGAAGCCGGCCTTATTACCAGAGGGTCGGACGTCTACAAGAAATTCCGTTCATTCATCTCGTCTCCCAATTTACGACAGTTTCGAGCAATATTAGGTCACTCCAACTGGGTGGGAGGTGCCAAAGTCAGGAGTGATTGGACAGAAAGGGGCATATGACAAGACCAGACATCTGAGCCTGCCTAAAGTAACACGAAAGCTCCACTGATGTGGATGAATGTCAACTCTCCATCAAAACTACAGCGATGTAGCAGTGCAGAGTACTTCAACTCTGTCCTGTACTGCAGTAAATGCTTGGCCTCAGCCCTTCTGGTGAGCTTCAGAGCTTCTGCGATCTGGCCACATCCAGCCATGATCACCTTTTATCATCTTTGACGGTCCTGGGTTTAATTAGAGAAGTTATTCAACAAAGTCTACAGTCCTGCTCTGTGATACAGGTGTAAAGGCACCAGTTTGCCCCGATACACAAATCTATGCCGTTTGAATCGCTATGGATAAAAGACATGGCAACATGTAAATGTAGTGCAGAAAGGAGTGGTGTTGGTATGGCAATATGGTGCAATTTTGCACCAGGTAACATGCATGTAAAATTTGTATCGAGAGAGGTTATCAATCTTTCTGCACTTGTATTTCTTCCAGATTACTTTGTGTTGTACATCAAAAGAAAGCTGAGAATCTGACCTTTCCAAAGAGAATCTGATGATACCAAAATACGGAAATGATCGGCTATCTTCGGAATAGTTCGGCTCCTCCAAGCAAATGACATCATTTTCAAGAAAAATCCCTCTTTTACATTCGCTCGAACCCAGCAAACATTGCGTTTGTATGGCACCCCGTTTCGTTTACACTCATCATCACTTGAGAGCATAGACTGTATAAAAAGATGGACCAAGCAACTGTGATGTCACACATTGTTTTCAGCATACCATTTAGGAAGCCTTGATTTTGGTAATTTGAATAGCGCCATTTTGTCATTTTGACCAAGGGTCCTGTAGTTTACCGGCAAGCAGTCTTACAGTGATGATACAAGTTATGAAAATTTCATGTGAAGTTTGACATTTGAATTAATGAAAATCAATGTCAAGGTCACCAAATAAAAGTTCATATACATCTATAAGACCTTTTGTAATACAATCCTAAGCTCTGAAGCAGTTTTGGTGATAAAAGTCATTGAAATATGTCAATGTGTATTCAATATGTCAATTGTGAACTTTAAAGGTCACAGAATGTCAAGTTGTGGTCAGCAAATGGACTTCATATATGACTTTCTACAACGTAAATGTCTATCCAAACCTTGGCTCAATCTGTGACCATTTTGGTGATACAAGTCATTTTAATTTCACTGTGGAGTATGACCCACAGGTCACTGACAGTCAAGTTGAATGTCACCAAATGACAGTTCATATGTGACTTCCTAGAAGTCAGTAACACAAACCTAGGCTCCGTCCGTGACCATTTTAGTGATAAAAGTAATTGAATTTTCACTGGGTCACATTTGACCTTTGAAGGTCAATATGAAGGTCACCAAATGAAAGTTCATACATGACTTCCTATATGTCTCTAATACAAACCAAGACTCCATCTGTGACCGTTTTGGCAAGACAAGTCATTGTAATTGTATTATGTCAAGTTTGACCTTCAAATGTCACCAACAGTCAAGTTGAATATCACCAAATGAAAGTTCATATGTGACTTCCTATGTCAGTAACACAAACCTAGGCTCCATCTGTGACCTTTTCAGTGACAGAAGTCATTGAATTTTCTCTTGATCAAGTTTGACCTTCGAAGGTCAATATGAAGGTCACCAAATGAAAGTTCATACATGACTTCCTATACGTCTCCAATACAAACCTACACTCAATCTGCAACGATTTTGCTGATATAAGCAATTGAAATTTCATTGTGAAGTTTGGGCATTCAAGGTCACTGAAGTTCAAATTCAGTGTCACAAAATTAAACTTCATACTCCTATATGCCCACAATATGCCCACTAAGCTCTATCTGTAATAGTTTTGGGGATAGAAGTCATTGAAATTTCACTATGTGAAGTTTGACCTTCGAAGGTTGCCGAAGGTCAAGTTCAAGGCCACCAAATGAAAGTTCATACATGACTTCATGTAAGTGTTCAATGCACTTATGTTCCCAATCTCCAATATTTTCAAGCCTAGAAGCCTTTGAAAATTGTAACATTTTGCTTGACCTCATGTTTGACCTTTCAGGTCAACTTTAACACAGCCAAAATGTAGGTCATATATAACTTCCTATATGTCTGTAATACAAACTTAATCTCTATCTGCAACCATTTAGCTTCCATAGGCAATTTGGCCCATTCTCCATAAGACCGAATGACCGAAAGTACAGCGCTCCCACTAGACCCACTTCCGTCGATTCAATCAAAATGGCACTCGCACTGTTCATAAAGTGTATCAAGGAGAGTTGATTACTAGATTTAGAAAAAATGTTATCAGACAGTTTTTGAGAAATCATTTCTTGAAATTTCAAGTCATATCTTTTAACATTGTTAATATATTCCCTGACCTCGAGTTTGACCTTTCAAAGTCATCTGTGGTCAAATTTAATATTGCCAAAATATAGGTCATATATGACTTCCTATATGTTGATAATACAAACTTAATCTCTATCTGCAACCATATGGCCTCCACAGGCCATCTTGCATATTCATAAAGTACAGCGCCCCCAATAGACCCACTTCCGTTGATCAAATGGCGCTCGCACTGTACATTGACGGTACCAAGGTAAGTTGATTGCCTGATTTAGAAAAAAATTTATCATGCAGTTTTTGAGAAATAATTTTTTTTAAATTTCTCAGTCCTATCTTTAACTTTGGGGCCAAAATTCAAAGGGCCCATAAAACGGACAAAAATGATTCAATCAAAAATCCGAGAAAAACACCTGGAGATATGGTCTAGTAGTATGTTATTGCAAATTTACACGAAAATTCATCAGGCAAAAAAAAAAAAAAAAGCTTAAAAATGTTCCGGACGACGGACGAGGGACGACAGACGCCACACCATGACAATAGCTTATCGGGCCATAGGGCCGGTAAGCTAAAAATAATGAGGAAAATCATTATAGAAATGATCATCAGGTGGGCACGTAGGGTCATTTTCTCATAGACTTCTATAGGATTGAACTTCTTTCAGCAAACACTGACGTCACCAACTGCTGGCCATTAAATAGAATGCAAATTTTAGAGATTTCCGCACTGGCCTGTTTTCAGACCCGGGCACTAAGTCCATCTTTCTATACAGTCTATGCTTGAGAAACACCGATCAAAATGGTATGTACTACCAGGGTTTTTCCTGGCTCAGAATGAGCTGGTGGTGGTACTCGGTCATAGGCTCCTGCGCACACTCAAACTTGTTGTTGTTGATGCCTTTTATTTTGCTTAGCGGGGGGGTAGTAAATACTTCTCATTATGGTTTTTATCTTGTTGAGCAGGGGGGAGGGGTTAATGATTCTCACTGTGTTTTTTATTTTGTTCACGGGGGGAAATACAGTGCCGTGAAAAAGTATTTACCCACTTCCTGATTTCTTTTTTTTTGCATATTTCTCACACTTAAATGTTTCAGATCAAACAATTTTTTATATTTGACAGAGATAACCTGAATAAATACAAAATGCAGTTTTTAAATGATGATTTCATTAGTTAAGGGAAAAAAGCTATCCAAACCTACCTGGCCCTATGAGAAAAAGTAATAGCCCCCTGATACTAAACTTGCCCTCGGCGACAACAACTGCAATCAAGCATTTGCAATAACTGGCAATGAGTCTTTCGCCTTGCTGTAGAGGAATTTTGGCCCACTCTTCTTTGCAGAATTGTTTTAATTTAGCCACATTGGAGGTTTTTCGAGCATGAACGGTCTGTTTAAGGTCATGCCACAGCATCTCAATTGGATTTAAGTCCGGACTTTGACTAGGCCACTCTAAAACCTTCATTTTGTTTTTTTAAGCCATTCAGAGGTGGACTTGCTGGTGTGTTTCGAATTATTGTCCTGCTGCGTCACCCAAGTGCACTTGAGCTTGAGGTCACGAACTGATGGTCGGACATTCTCCTGCAGGATTTTCTGCTAGAGAGCAGAATTCATGGTTCCATCAATTATGGCAAGTCTTCCAGGTCCTGAAGCAGCAAAGCCGGCCCAGACCATCACACTACCACCACCATGTTTGACTGTTGGTATGATGTTCTTTTCAAGAAATGCTGTGTTAGTTTTACGCCAGATGTATCAGGACACATACCTTCCAAAAGGTTCAACTTTTGTCTCATCAGTCCACAGAATATTTTCCCAAAAGTCTTGGGGATCATCAAGATGTTTTTCGGCAAATGTGAAATGAGCCTTTGTGTTCTTTTTGCTCAGCGGTGGTTTTCGCCTTGGAACTCCCCCATGGATGCCATTTTTGCCCAGTCTCTTTCTTATTATTGAATCATGAACACTGACTTTAACTGAGGCAAGTAAGGCCTGCAGTTCTTTAGATGTTGTTCTGGGTTCTTTAGTGATCTCCTGGATGAGTCGTCGATGCGTAATTCTGGTAGGCTGACCACTCCTGGGAAGGTTCACCACTGTTCTAAGTTTTCTTCATTTGTGAATAATGGCTCTCACTGTGGTTCACTGGAGTCCCAAAGCCTTAAAAATGGCTTTGCAACCTTTTCCAGACTGATAGAGATCAATGACTTTGTTTCTCATCTGTTCTTGAATTTCTTTAGATTGCGGCATTATGCATTGCTTTTTGAGATCCATTAGCCTACTTCACTTTGTCAGACAGGTTCTATTTAGATGATTTCTTGATTCAACAGGTCTGGCAGTAATCAGGCCTGAGTGTGGTTAGTGAAATCGAGCTAAAAAATGTGGTTGATCACAGTTAATTCATGATTTAACAAGGGGGGGCAATTACTTTTTCACATGGGCCCGGGTAGGTTTGGATAGCTTTTTTCCCCTCCATAAATGAAATCATAATTTAAGAACGGCATTTTGTATTTACTCAGGTTATCTTTGTCTAATATTAAGATTTGTTTAATGATCTGAAACATTTAAGTGTGAAAAATATGCAAAAAAATAAGAAATCAGGAAGGGGACAAATACTTTTTCACGGCACTGTACATACTCCTTATTTAGTTTAATGCGAGGGACGGCTGCACATGCTTTTTTTTTTTTTTTTTCTTTTAGTGACCGCGGGAGCATGGCACTATTATTGAGCAAATTCTGCATTTTCCTTTTTTTTTGCGCATGCAAATCAGAATACGATACAGACAACTGCGTAGGGAGCTGGCGGTGGTAAGAAATTAGGTGGTGGCGGCCGCCATCAAATTTTCTATGCAGGAAAAACCCTGACTACAGATTCTGAGGAAGAGCTGAGTTGGACTTAAGAGCTATTCCACGAGAGATTGACATTCGGTGCGCAGTTGACCCCCCTGGAATTAAATAAAACTTGCCACATTGGTAGATATGGGTGTGTCATGGAAAAAGCCTAATTTTTAGGTCCGTATCTCACTTTGCCTATCATCTACACTGAAAATACTACCATTGAGATTTTACTAATGCTGTAACGTACCCCACAGAGACAATGTACCCAAAGCATTTTAGATCTCTATCTTGCTGGGTAAACAAAACAATGCCACCTAAACATAGGCACAATCTGCTGTAAATTGGTCCGTTTTGAGTTTTCCTCCAACTTTGGCTCCATCTAGCTTGAAAGTGTACATACTACCAAAGCAATCCTTGGTACATCTGAAAACAGAGCTCCAAAAGCACAACAAACAGCATCAATCACCACAGTACATATCTGGGTTAGTGAGAAAATACACCGCAAACATGCACCAAAAATCAATTTCGACCATCTTTCCGGCCATCCATTGCACTAACCCAGCAAGATACCAAGGTACTATTAACTGAAAATGATAGTTTTGTTGTGAGTAAACACATAATAAAGCATTCTAGATTGGTATATGTCTGGGATATTCTTTTACTTCCATCCCCATTTTAAATTTTTATCGTTATTTCTCAAATAATTCCGTCCTGATAATGTAGTTACCCAGCTTGGCGCTGATGTGGTGCTGATGTCTAACCGGACACAGGTCATGATGAAAGTATAACATATTTGGTACTGTGTACCTTAAGTCATGATAGTTGATGTAAAATGTGGTGTCAACAGCAAAACTAAGCCACTTCAGTGGCTTCCAGGCAGGCAAAGTGAAATACGAACCAAAAAATTTGGCTTTTTCTGTGAGACACCCATATGTACCTATGTGCCAAGTTTCATTCAATATCAAGGGGGTCAACTCCTCAACTTCTTCAAACAGTGCCATTTTCTCATGGAATGGCTCTTACATAATAATCCAGAAGAGTGTTGTAGTGGGAATTCTTTGGAATGGAGTGATATTTCTTCAGAAGACAAACAACCTACAAAATAGACAGCTGACCCATAAAATATTTTAATGAATTTCTTGTGTGGCAAAATTTCTCCCAGCCATTTTTTCCTCATATAGGTCAATTGGGAAAGAGATAAAATATTACACAAATACATGTCAATCAAGGAGACCTTCTTCATAATCTTGCATATTACCAAAATAATGTAGCACTTGACCTCAACCAGAATTGAGGGTGACAGACTAATAGCATTTGTGCCAGTGTTATTAAGAACGAAGGCAGACCAGAGATTTTTGAAAACAAACCTGACTTAAAAGCACGTGTAAAAAAATAGGCTAGGGCAAATCAGTAAAATTCCATGTCGATTTTTGCACTCCAATTTTAAGCATATGCGCAGTTGTTAAAAAATTGAAGTGGCAAATATTAATAGCATTTTTTGGGTTCTTTTTCCATTGAAAATGGGTGAGAGACCATACGGAAGAGGCAAAAACTCACTATATGCACGCAGTACAACATCCAATGTTAATTCAAGTCTAACAGAGTACACAGAAATCCAACCATTATGTACTTTATGATGGCTGATTTAGCACTACACAATACAATACAGCTGTAAACTTTAATCGCGAACTTCGATATTTAAACACCGCCCAAAGTCTGTTTAGGCACTGCTATTGACTCACCAAATGTACAAACCATTTACACTTAGGCATGAAACTTGCAGGATGCAAATGCCAGTCTTTGACAGTAACGGGAAACGTATCAGCTTTGCGTCAAACCAAACCAACTGTAAGACACCTGATTCTACCTGATTAACTGCATTGTTGCCGTGTTTATACACTGCAACAGCACCAGAAATAACAGGGCCTGTTTGTTTGGCACATACCAACCTTTCAGGAGTCAGGAAGAGAATACAGTTCAAAAATCCAGAAACACAAACCTTCATCCTGCTGCCCTCTTGCAGGTACTGTGCCATTGACTTGGCCATGGTTTCCAGGAAAAACCAGGAATACTAGGAAAAATGGAAGTGAAAGTTATGCAGCGACACACCGAGGTGAGAAAACCCCCGCCCACCCCCAAAAAAAAAACAGCCAACAGCCCATCGGCCGTAGCAGTGAAATACATGCCCAGAGAACAAGATTGTGGCTACATTCAACTGCAAATTTACACTAAAAAAACTTGATACCTGGGTGGAATCTATAATGCCTGTCACAAGCACAACATAATTGCTAAAACTGAATTTCATTAGGCAATAAGTCAAGACGGCATTTCTATAATTCTTTAAGCAGGAAAAAGCCAAAATGAGTGAGTTCTGTGGGATACAGTGCCACCTGCTGGAGAAGATGGTAACTAGTAGGGCAAGCAGTTCCTGTATATGCTGTACATTTACATAGATCTACTCCAGTTGAATACAGATAAACACACTTGAACACACACAGGCGAAATCGCACACATGGATTCACAAGTGCAAACATGCACATACACAAAGTCTCATACATAGCACACAGGTGCAATATGCACACACGTACAACCCTCACTCTGAAAACATTGGCCCAAAGTTTTTTAAGAAGTTAATTCGCCCTCTACTATTTTGAAAACAGTTCAAAACACTGTGAATTTAGTTGTTTATTGATAGTATATACATATTTCAAATCTGATGACTGCAGCAGACTTCAAGAAACTTAATGCTGGGGCAATTTAGGACTCAAAATTTAGTGACAAGTTTCCATAGTAAGGTGATGTGATTCTGTTTATGTTAAATAAGGGAGCTAATAATGTCATGGTATGAAAGGGTCTTAAAAATAAGGCCTAGTCCCACAAGAGCAGAGATGGATTGCCAATTTGGCAACAGATACATAAGCTTATAATACATCACTTTGAAAACAACCTTCCCCAGAGACAATGGGAAGGATTTTTGGCATTCAATCCTCTAGAGTCTCTAATATAAATAAATCATGGATGGAATCCAGTCAAATCTTGGAGTGTAAAGGGCAAGGCCTATAAGGATATTAGAATGTATGTGATCTTCTATCCCTCAGAGGTCCCCGTCTTAAAAACCATCATGCAACTGCAATGGGTATCACAATACGGGCTTGGAAATACTTTGGTAAACCTTTGTAAGTGAAACGCTATTCAATGCTTCACCCATAAATGCAAGTTACAGCTTTACAATGCAAAACTGAAGCCATACAATAAAGGATCCCATCCAATCATAATATCTTACGTGCCTTTGTTGTCGTTTTCATTTCGGCCGCAGCCCTGTCACGTGAAGAAGGGTCAAAAGACCAGAGAAAACTGCACCAAAATGGAGGAAGTGGACCATGATATAAGCGTGGACACAGATGTTGAAGAAATGGAGACTGTGCGACTACCAACATCCGTAAATATATATGGTTCGCCTGTTGCACAATGCGGGCGAAGGAACGAGGAATCCGTCAAAAATAAAAATAAATGATGATAAAATAACTAGCCAGATATAAGCAACGATAATTTTAAAAAGCGTTTGTGGCAGTTTAAGACCTCAGTAAAGCAAACACGCAAGAATGGATGAGGATTTGTTTTAAACATACAAAATGTCAGAATTTAGATGCCAGATAAAATGGCGTATATTGCACTTTGCGCGCACAAGGTATTGAGGTTGGAAGGGATCCTTTAACACTGTAAAAAACCAACACTGACTCTGAGCTCTCTGACAGTAATACAGTAAAGTGCATTTGTGGCTTGATAAGCCAATATGTCAAATGGTTTTGGGGAAAAAAAAAAAACAAACAAACAAAAAAACAGCTGCAGTATTCTCTGGATCAAAGACAACAAGGAAAACCCGAGCTGTTGTCAGCACCAGGTCCAAAAACAACTTTATGGGGGTACGTCAGGGCTCGTGGTATGCCTTACTTACTAATTTGTGAAGGCACCACTATAAGCTGAACGATATGTCCGACTTTTTGGATTGACAAATTCGGCCATCTGAACCTGGTTTGTTCCAGGGACGCCAATGCATTTTCCAGCCAGAAAGCAGCAAGCCACATTCTGCATGGATCAGAAGTCTATAGCCACATGAGCACAGCATGAGCGCGCCAGACCGCCTGCCTGCGGGCCTGATGTGAGCGCATTATGATGCAAAATTACGCAGCAACAAAAGCACTGAGTGATTGCAGAGCTGTAGACCTGCATAATATTGGAAAAGGGAAAAATTCCACCTGTTAAACCTGACCGGCTGCGGTCTTCAGGGCCTTAATGCTGAATAAGCGTGATTTTAAGACACGGTGATATTAGACATCAGTAAACAGACAACTGTACCAACTTTGCTGGACTCCGCTGGAGCCATCACATAGCATACTTTCAAAGAGCAATTAAATTCACACGTGAAAACATCAAGTAATGCGTTGCACTGTTTTCAATATAGTAGAGGGTGAATGTACGTCTCAAATAAGCCTTCTTGGATTTAATTTTATCACGATTATCACAATGGTCAAACACTTTCAGAATTAGGGGTTGCGCATGCACACTTTCACACGCACAGCCGCACGCACTAACACACACCTTCAGCAGCTTGTTGTTGGTGATGACATCAGCAGTCTGTTTCAAGATGGCAGTCACAGCAGTGGCCAGGACCTCATGTGTGGTCATTGATGCCCCCCCTGCCGTCTTATTGGTCACAAAAACATACTGCGGACACAAAGCAGGGAGGCTGATGGACAATCGTCTGATAGAAGTTGTGAGAACACAATTACACATAAATATAAAACCAAACATGAAAACACCGCCTGTATTTCTTCTGTAAAAGTAACTTGAAATGGTTGCCTAGCCCAGCTACTGAAGATTGACCATCCAACAGGATTTCACTCCAACCCTAACAAAGTGACGTTCATTCAGCTAGATAATTGCAATGATCGGTTAATTAGGAAAATCTGGACTACAAAATTAAGGTTGGAGTGGAGACATACAGGGCAGTAACACAGTAAAAACTGCCATAAAATACAATTAGAATATTAAAAAGAAACAAAGCACAAAATGCATATAGCTACAGACCGAATACAACTAAGAAATTGCTTGCATATAAAACAAAAAATAAGCTGCATATAGTCAAACACAATATGACGGTTTCGCCTAATACCGTTCACTGCAGTGGCCTGCAGTGCACATTATTGGCCACAAGGAGGCAGAATCTGAATGAATAGGCTCCCGGCAATTCGCTGAATGCTTATGTTCAAATGACTAAAGCACATTCACAGGAATGTAACTCGCTATAATGCAGAATTTACTACCATTAACAACAGGAACATAGGAAATCAGGTCAGCAGGTTGAAATTTGACTTTGAGTTTACAAACATCGTTTGGTGCTCTAAAATAAAGCCTGTATCATATTTCATGAAACATTCAGCTAGTGGAAACTGCAACACAGGACACAAGGTAAAAAAAGGGCAAAAGGTAAAAGCCAAATACTTCAATGCGAAAATATTAAAAATAATTATGATATTCAATACCAAATACTCATTTTTCACAGCTTTACTGAACATTAAATGTAAGTTAAGGGTTTGGCAACCACTGCTTTAATCAATTCCATTCGCAACGAGCTGATAATATTGAACGATAGACCCCCCTGTAGATCTTAACAAAGGCACAGTAGATAGATGGAGTGTGTGTCGCACCTTTAGAAAAGAGCGTAAGTAATGGTCCAGGCCTTCCTCGTGGCAGCGCGAGACAATGTGTATTATCACACTGTGAAGACAAAAAACACCACCCTCATCAATTACAGACAAGCCTCGACCAAGTATATAATGTTTCAGGTAAGGTCACCCTGAGCTTGATTAACTCATTTAACCTGAAGTGACTGCGGTAAATATCCAGCTGCATTAAGCACTGTTGAAAAAGTAAGAAAAAAGGCTTCTGCTGTAATGAACAAGAGTCATCAGGAGAAGGCATATCCCCCGGCCCCACATGAACTTGGGATTAGCAAAAGGCACCACTTCAGGTCATGATTAATGTGCACACCAAGTTTTGCTGGAAAATATTGAACGGTTTTTAAGTTATGCTCCGGAAACGAAATGTTCACGGACGGACGGACGGACTGACGGACGGACAACCGCACCCATGACTATATCCCCCCGCATTATATGCCGGGGGGATAATAATAATGAAATATATGACCCTCCCCTTTTCCCCATTGAAATATTGCTCCATTAAAAAACAATTCAAGGGGGAAAGTAAATAGTTGAAGACAAAGTAAAATTCTTTAAAAATAGAAAAATTTCCCTGGAGAAAAAAGGCATTCTATTCTAATCTATTCTATTCTATTCTATGAAACAACACCACTAAGGCAAAAGATGCACAGCTGGAAAAACAAAAAGTGCACTGTATTTACTGTTGTTTTTGGCCACTGTTAGCTGGTACAGCCTCCATGCTTCCCCGCTACCGTAGTGAAGAGGAAGCGGTTCTGATAATGAATGTTTTTACTGTGGTGGTTGTGGAGGGGGGGGTGGCTAGATGGATTCTCACCGTGTTGAGTTGACAGCGATCTCGTGGGATTCTTTGGTTGCCGTGGTGAGGACCTCAAACAGCTGGAGCAAAATCGTGGGCAGGAACTTGATGATGACCGGGGTCTCCATAGCATGCAGGCACTACAGAGAGGGAGTGATTTGATTGGTCAATGCAATCGCTTGCCCCCCTGTAACTGTAACATTACAGTCATGCAGCTGACACGTTTATCCAAAGTGGCTTACAGCCGATTAGATGAAGCAGGGGCCAATCCTGCCAGGAGCAACTGTTAGTGGCCTTGCTCAAGGGTCCGACAGCTACATGTTTTTACTGTGGCTGTACTGGAGCTGTAAACGTCACAAGCCTTCTGTATCTGAGTCAAGCACCTTAGCCACTGTGCTATAAGCATTATACTGTAACAGCTCATGTGGTAACAATGTCTTTGGCATGAAGAGAGAGTTTCATAAGTTTTGTGGCTCTTGGGGGTGTGGATGGGGGGGGGCAGCTACCAGTTTTCTATCTATATTGCCATCAGAGGGATAGATACTCAGTGGGCAGAGTTTGTTCAATTTGGTGAATTTCCACAAAAAATATAACTGACATGGTCAAAAAAATGGTGTTATCCAGTAGGATGACAAAATATTTAGGTATTTTTCCAGGTCTTTAAAACATCTCTGTGGGGTTATTATAAATGATGAAATTATCTCAGATTCTGGGATTTAAAAAAAAATCATGCTAATACAATATCAGTGTTGTACTAGCAGTACTGTTCATTTAAGCCCTTAAAGAATTTTAAGATGTTATCCAATCTGAATTGGAGTGTGCAGGTCAGGGCAGTATGACCACATATTTGTAATCTCACAGCTCCAGCAGGAGTCTACAGTCCTGTTGTAAGGAGATCTAGAATCCTGTGGCTTCACAGCCCAACCCTACAAAGCACACTGCATTCAGCAGCTGAAGATCCCCACTCAACTGTCAATTAGTAGAGTGAGATGCCAAACTAGAGTTCAAATAAAAACCACTCTGGTTTGTGGATGTCCAAAGAATCCTGGGCTAACCTTGGACTTGCTTCGTAGTACAACCCTCTGTTCTAAGCAGACATTCATGACGTCATGGCCCAATTATTAACAATGAGAGATGCGAGAGGGGACAAAAAAGGAAGAAGAAAAATGCATCTGACCTTCAAATATTTGATCAGTTCTGCTGGGCTGTCCTCGGAACCTGAGCGAATCAGCTGGCAATGCTGGAAGAACTTGTGCAGGTGCAGATCCTGAAACAGCCCAATCAGAACACAGAGCACCACAACGCACCAATCAGTTATTTACCCTTCACCCAATCGCACAGCAAAACCATTCATTTCTGATCACAGAGAGAACATCGCGTCACAGGTCCGCTGGCGCAGATCTGGCTAAGTAAAACGGCGGCACAGAATTTGGCCGTCAGTTGCTTGCTGCAAAAAGCAGGGGAAGCAAGTCATTATAAGAGCAAATCACAGAATACAACACTACAGACACACTGCACTCAAAGAGAGTTTGATCCATTATCAATACACTTAAAACACCCTTTACTGTCACTGGCACTACTTATGTTGCTTTTGGTCATATATCAGACAAATACATATTTTTTGAAACACCATGATCGTAGATCCAACCCAGCAATCGATCTGCGACCACTTTTGGAGCATGGGAGGTTTGCAAATAAGCTCAAAATTGGCAGCAGGGTCTAAAAAATCCAACAGAAGGCTATGTCCATGACATCAGAATAATGTTGACTGCAATTTAGGGGAAAAGTCGGTGAAAATGTAAAAATCCAATTCTCCTGTCCATGGATATAAAAGATGGCAAGATTGTATGACAGAACTGTACTATGCAGCTGGGAAATGTCAATATTATTCTGGCTAGCTAGCAACAACAGCCTATCCTGGATTAAAGTAATTGTTGGGAATAGATAACATCATCGACATTTGATATAATGTACTTTTCCTCCGGGATTAATAATGCTTATCTATAGTTAGCAAATGCTCACATTGGCAACAGTCTTGGAGACTGAAACATAACGTAACTGCTCATTTCATAACATTACCGAAGTCTGAAATGGATGTTAACCATCAGTGCACACTGATAATGCTATTTGGGGCTGCCTTTCAGCTCAACTACTGTTTCAGCTCAAACGTTGTGTAACTGACGCATACTTTAGAACTTTTCCCTGGACAATGATATGTCATGCACAAAAATATCCTAAACTGGCACGAACCACTGGTGGCAAACATCACAGCTGAGTCCGTACCAAATGTACAGCCGGTGAAGGCTAAGTTACAATGCCGAATGAATAGTTATTTGAGGCAAGCCACATTATAATAGACACTGTTATTAATTGCATATATGATGGACTTCTCACTTGAAAATGCTTGGGACAAAGACCATTTTTCATCATGTCTCTCAGCAACCAAAGAGTTGCAATCAAATGAAAACATGCAAAGAGTCGACAATTTTGGCTCTATGGGTGGCGAAATGCCAAACCAATCAAAAAGCCAACAATGGTCAATTCAACCCATTGAGAAACTCACAGAGCATTTCTGTTAATAGCCAGCATACCTGACAGTGGATGGTTGAAGCCACACGGGTCCTCAATCTGAACAGCGGCTTGCAGCTTTCCACCCATTTCACGTCCGGAGCTGACTGGGAGAATACGAGGAGAAAGGCCACCAATCACGACGCAGTATTTCACGGCAAAAAACAATGCTGGGGGCTCAGCTTTGGTTCCCCAGCTTACGGTCAGATCGAGGGTTGTAATATAACAGTTGAAGTATTATTGGATGATGAAAGTTTAAAACCTACTTTGGAGTGAGATGTCAGGCTAAGATGAATCAAAGCATTTGTGATTTTTTTATGCTAGCTGAAATAGGCCCCGCTAAAGCAAAATCGTCCTGACAATGTCACCGGAATTTTTTTGTGAATGTTAGAACCAGCAATTAAAGGTGCAGACTTCAGAAAGTAATGGCCATGTCATGCACTGCCTCCATCCATGAGCTTAGCACGCCATCTGAATAATTTAGTTTTACGTTCTGACAAGTGCAAATGAAAAGCTTAGCGCAAAAAGTACTGAAGCAACATTTTTACATATCACGAGGAGAGGATGGGGAAACGACTTTACAGTTACCCAAGTTGATTCTCTCAATTTTCGTAAAATGGGCATTTTGTGACGCAAGTGCTTTTTGCTCTGACGTCTTCAAATGGCAGATTTTATGGATCTATTATGGATATATTCAGACCCTTTTTTCTCAAAATAGAAATTTTTTGACTGAAGTACTTTTAGCAGCAGGTGTCTTGAAGTGCACTATGGAGAACTTTCAACTTCTGAGCCTGGATTTCCAACCCTGTCTATGACGGCCACATTGCAAAAATTCTTAGTGCCAGGCAGGTACTTCCAGCCACAGTAAAGCTGGGAAAGAGTAAAGATCAAGCTTAAGCCTTAAAGCGCCAAAGGCAGCATTTGCCGCTCGCTCAAACAATGAAATAAAATCAAGCTTTTGAAAACCTATCATGTGGCGACTTGTTGAAAAGAGCTCCCGCAGGGTAGCTCTTTTCAACAAGTTGCCACGTAAGAGGTTTTCAAAAGCTCAAGATATTTAAATTTTTTAAGCGTTTTGAAAATTGGTTTTGGCACCCAAAGGGTTAAATAAGTCCAGATACTCGCCTTTTTTGGAGTCCTGGTTTTTGTCCCACAGGTATCCAGGAGGCAGGTTGGCAGAGACAGGGAGCTGCGTCTCTGAGGACTGCATGCGCCCATCCCTCAGCAGGGGAAACCAGGAGTACCCCACTGACAAAGGGATAATCACACATTTACACAATACAGTACAATATACCCCACTGACAAAGGGATAATCACACATTTACACAATACAGTACACTATACCCCACTGATAAAGGGTTAATCACACATTTACACAATACAGCACAATATGCCCCACTGACAAAGGAATAACAATACATTCACACATACAATATCCTTACTGATGAAGAAATGACAAAACATTTCAACATACTATATCCTCCACTGACAAAGGAGTAACACTATATTGACACATACAACATACGCCGCTAAGGAGTAACGATGCATTTAAACAAACAATATACCCCCAAACAAAGCAATACCAATACAGTTAAACATACAATATACCCCACTGACAAAGGAATAACAATCCATTTAAACATAGAGGAATAACTAATAACACACTCAATATACCCCACTAACAAATTAATAATACATTTTCATACACAATACACACAAAAGAAAAACAGCACATTTGCACAGACAACAAAACTCACTGTCAGAGGAATAACAAAACATTTACACATATTATACGCTCCAAAAACAAACAAGAATATCAGCACATTTATACATACGTACTCACCACAAACAGAGCAAAACCGCACTTACAAATACAATGTACACCACAGAAAAAGGAATAAAATTACACATCATAAACACCCCACGAATAAAAAAAAAAAAACCAACTGATCTACAAATACAATATACACTACTGAAAAAAGGAATCACAACACAGTTAAACAAAAAATGCACTATGCTGACAAACGAATAACACCCATTTACACAAACACGCGCGCGCACGCACACGCACACGCACACGCACACACACACACACACACACACACAGTTTTACCGAGTGACTCCACGCTCTCTCTCTTCTTGGTGCTCAGCTCACAGCTGATGTGGTAGAAGGTGAACAGTAAATGATGTTTCTCATGGATGTGCACGGGCAGCTCAATCTTAATCTGCAAGCGCACAGACAGAAATGCAGCTCAGCGCCTCTTTCATTCAGGGAAACATCAGCACAAAAAGAACAAAGAAAGTTCCCTGTGAAAGTAAACAAATAATGGACAAGACAGGGATCCTCAAATCTGGACCACTTATCAAATCAAGCCCTCGTTTTCTCTCCTACGGGGTCATTAACTCAACTATTAGCAATGTTGATTGGCCAGACTGGCTTTGCACCGATAGACTGTATAAAAAGATGGACGCAGCACCTGGGTCTGAAAAGGAAAGCCCATGTGGATATCTCTGAAAATTGCATTCTATTTAATGGCCAGCAGATGGCGACATCGGTGGTTGCAGAAAGAAGTTCAATGCTATAGAAGTCTATGAGAAAATGTCCCTACTTTTCCACATGATTTATTATTTCAATAATGATTTTCCACATTATTTTTGTGGCATCTATCGCAAGTTTCAAGTCTCCTTCGATATATCATGATGTTCATTTTTGTAAATTACGGTCCAAAATGGACTAGAATAAAGGATAAAGCCAGATATGCTTTATGGGGCGTGGCTATCCTCTGGTCCTCGTCAGATCCACTCATAGATCCACCCCTCGCTCCTCCCTGGATCTTCAATTCATGCTCTCACATCCAATAGGGATCACATCCGGTATCAAAATGACTAAACGGCGCTGTTCAAATAGCCAAAATCGAGGCTTCCTAAATGGTATGACAAGGAAATGTGCACCTAATTTCACAACACAAACCTTGGTTTACATAGACCACATTTCACAAGATGCTGTTTTCACAGGTTTTATGGTACCAAACAGGAGCGTAGCGATCAGAAGAGTACAGCAAGCAGCACCAATTCCTCGATCCGATACTGCTGCCACTTAAAACTATGTGTAACCACTTAGAGCAAACCATCGATACACAGACTGAGCAGCTCCTAAACATGACTGCATAGAGATTAACATTAAGAATTTTGTTCCAGAGGAGACTTTCTTGCCAAATGGCAAAAACAGAAAAGTCAATCTCAACGAATAGCTCATTCTCATATTTACACTTATAAATCCTATTTTAGTCTAACCTTGTCATTTATTTTTCCAAACCCCGCAGGGCCAGCTCAGAATGGGCCTAGTTTGCTCAATGAGACAAAACATATGCCTTCAAGAGAGAGATTTTGGCTCATTTCAAGATTTGCAGACGTGATAAGAACATTTCACATTAAATACAAAGTAACTTGAAACAAGCAAGCATTTTCTATGTGAAATAAAAAAAATAAGATTTGAAGTATCTTAATAAGATCTGAACAGTTAAGATAAATGTTTGTAGCAATGTAGTGAACATTAAATGTACAGGAATAGATTAAGAGGGGTTAAATAATAGTTATGGACTCGTAGCAAATTGTTGAGAGAGGAAAAGGTCATTCTGATAGAATACAAAAACATATCTGTTCATTTTTCCCCCCATACGCTGGTCATGGGACGCTGGTTTGAATCCCTGAAGCAATGTGAGTGCAATACATATTTGGCCACCAGGGGGCATCAACAGCAAATGATGAATGGAGAGAACGTGCTGGCGCGTCCGCATTAGCGCTGCGTGTCTGTCAGGGGATACGACTTTCCAGCAAATGACATCACCAAGCCCTCAATTAAGCCCACAACATCCCAGTCTTACAGCAACTTCACACACTAATACTTTCCATCCTGACCGAGCCAGAACTTAAGTCAAACCAGCAATACAGCTGATTACATAGTTTGCAGCAGAGAGGTTTTGGCTAAAAGACACGTGCCATAAATCTAAGAAGAGAATTCACTCGGATGCAAGTGCCTCCCCCTCATAATGCACATCCAACCAAAAAGATTCCCTTGAGTTCATGACTCAAAAGCATTTCTTTTTTTAGATTATGTAGTTCCTCTTATCCAGAGCCATTTACCTACAAAGTGGAACAGAACCAGAGAAAAACATTTTCCCCCTTGAGATTCTGATACGAAACTAATTTTATCTGATAAATGCGAGGATTACATGACCTATAATCTGAAAGAGGATACATAGCCGTCTTCAAAATAACAAAGTGAAAAAAAAATAGTAACAAAAACCTTTGGCTGCACTTATGATAAGTAATCAGAAACCTATAGGAAAGGTTTGAAAAGTCCTGCACTATAACAGGATACAACATTCAGCACACAGAGCACACTAACAGGAGGCTTCAGAGACTCTGCGGCCTGGTCATAAAGGACTCACCTCGTCATAAAACTCAGGGCTTTGATTGTGGTGGAGGACGGCAGCACAAGCGCTATTGGTGAAGAGTGGCTCCCCAGGCTTTCCGTAGATACACTGCAACAACAGATACACAGATAGCAGCACATCAACACAGTCAGGTTTTCCATAAAATTTACCGTGACGTAAAATGGCACATTTTGGCCAAATGTTTTTTTTTTTTTTTTTAAGAGAAAATAAACCCGTACTTTTGTATAATCAGATGAGGAACGATGCATCCAGTAATCCTCTATAAATTACCAGAGAGCCGAAAAAAGACATGTACTGTGACTGGGGAAGTTGGAGGCTTTTGTGGTGGTTTTTTGGCTGGCGTGGGGGCGGGGTTCTCAACCATACATGGGCGATCGCACACGGAGACAGGGGCAGGAGAGCAGCATAGGTGCTGAGTTTTAATAATGAACACGTGATAATGGAGCTTTGAGAACAGCAATGGAATGAATGTGATTTAACAGAAGTCTATTGTAGCTGCACCCGTAATCACCACGGTCCACGGTGCCGAAACCTATACTGCCCAACTATGGCAAAAGGAAGCAAGTTACATATAAATGTATGATACTTGCTTCCTTTTGCCATGATTGGGCAGTATAGTCCCCACATTTATTGTTATGCCATTCAGTATCCTCTACACAAACAACAAACAACCAACAGAACAAAAAAAAGCAAGCCCTACGTTAATTTTGACTCCTTAATTTTCACAAACAGCAGCATGAAAGCGATGCATTAACGTTTAATCTTATACGTTTAGTCTTATAGAGTCTCCTGCCATTACAAAGTGTCCCACTAAAAGGTAAATTTGAAAGAAATTCTCTCACGTGCCAATAGAGTCCTTGTGCGCGACAGGCATCAATGAGCAAGAGGAGCATTTAAAATGTCTGCATCTAAGTGGTGTACCTTTTTCAGTAACCTCATTTACCGACAGGGGACTACAGGCTCACACGCTGGCAAAAATTGGCTCACGGGCTGATGCCCAGAGGGTATCGAGCACACACAACTAAATGGCAAAGTTTTCAGGAAAGAATGAAATGTGAAATTCACTCAAGTACTATTTAAATCGCGACACTTTCCAGATATAAATGAGTCAACTGATGCAATTATTCGGCTTTTGTTATGATCGTTGTTTCATAAAACACGTGAAATTTCAAAATTCTGTGGCGACTATAAGTGCAGCTATGCTAAATAAATAAATTAGTAGTAGTAATAATAATAATAATAATAATAATCTTATCAGTATTCCATTAGCCAGGATTGTTGTATTTATGCTTTTGTCCCCGCAGGTTGCTTTATAGGGCTCAAGTTCTTATTTTCATGGTCACTTCCGGTATTTGACACTTCCCTGCAGGGTTTTCAGGGCATTTATATCTCCTTAAGCTCTGTCAGTGTGAAAGTCCATTGCACAACAACAGGAAGTGCAAGTTTCCCCAGCGTCATGAGAAAATAACTGCCAAGCCTGACAACTGCCTGTCTGTAAACAACGCTGACCTAAAAGAAAACAAGCCGACAATGGCTCCTGAGAAGGGAGATTGTTCATATATGCCTCTCCACGTGGAAGTGTTTCCAAAAGTTTAATCCATTTTGTTAATCCCATAACTGTTGACAAGTTTTCCACCCACAAAACAACTCTGAATCTGTGTTATTGCTGGTGATCCGCCTGCAAGCAGTAAGGAAGAGAGAGTGGGAGAGAGAAAGAAAGGAAATGAGGGGAAGAGAGAGCGAAAAACAGAGACAAACAGGGACAGAGAAAAACGAGAGAGAGAGAGAGAGAGAGAGAGAGAGAGAGAGAGAGAGAGAGATCAACAGATGTTGGATGAGTAAGAGTGACCAGGCCGTCATTATGTCTGTTCCGCCAGCTGAAATGACCGGCTTTAATCTCATTGCCTCCCTTCTCATTTTGGAGATGGGCGAATGCGTCCTGGAGAGACTTAAGAATAGAGCACGAGACTCGCCACACCGCACCAGACGGCCATCTTCAGCTCTGCGCCTCACCTGCAGCCCAGCCGCACCTTCTTCATCGGAGTCCCGCACCTGCACGCACACGGCGATGTTCCGCGCCTACGAAAGACCATCAATGTATCCGTCACACACTTGCACGGCTTATCAGCTGATGTGTCATCCCATTTAACATGTCAGGGTTACAGAACTCAACAATGGAAAAACCGTTGGAATAAAGCAGTCTCGACGAGTATTTCAGTGATGAAAACGGATTTATATCACTGTATTTGCTCAATAAGACAAATAATTTGAAGCGAGATAATGTTGCTCTTTTAGAAATTGCCAGTGGGGTATAAATTTTCAGTATCAAGGACTAAGTAACACAAGCTAATAGTTTTGAACTGAAAGAGAAAACCAAAGATTTTAAGTCAAATAAAATGCTTTTCTGTAGTACGCTTTCAATTATGAGCTTTGGCACCAGCATTAGAATGCTAAGTTAAGAGGAGTAAACTCGTACAATTGAGATCTAAGACCTAAAAGGTTGAGACAAATGTACAGGAAGTTCACAGTAAATGGACCGGCAGACAGAAAATATTCTGGGTACAGACCAAACTGAAGGCCTGTGGCGAATCTGATTATTTTCTTTCACAGAGGCCAACGTATCTGGGCAAAAATATCCACCCCGTCATTTCAACTTCAATCAAACTAAGAATCTGAGCAGTTTGCTTGGATGAAAACTTGATATTCCACATTTCTGGAACAAGAGCCAACTGTGACATTACAGGAAACAGTGTTGAGATAATTCCCTGAAGCAGTCTGTAAGAGACAGCTGAAAACATTAACAGTCAAAAATTCTTCCCAGGCGTCAAAATTGCAGCAGCCAAAAACTGTCAAGTAAAACAAGTGTTTTTCCGTCTCACAGTATTTCAGGCCTAAAATGACAGACTGTATAAAAAGATGGATGCAGCGTCCAGGTCTGAAAACTGAGGCCAATGCGGGAATCTCAAAATTTTGCATTCTATTTAACGGCCAGCAGATGGCGACGTCGGTGGTTGCAGAAAGAAGTTCAATCCTATGGAAGTCTATGAGAAAATGACCCTACTTTCTCACCTGAAATAATGAATTTCCACATTACTTTATGGTATCTATCGCAATTTTCATGTCTCTTTTGATATATCATGATGTTCATTTTTGTAAATTATGGTCCCAAATAGACTAGAATAAAGGATATAGCCAGAATATGCTTTAGGGGCGTGACTATCCTCTGGTCCTTGTCTGATACGGTCGATCCACCCGTAGATCCACCCCTCGCACCTCCCAGGATATTCAATTCACGCTCTCGTCCAATAGGAATCACATCCGGTTTCAAAACGACAAAATGGCGGTATTCAAATTGCCAAAATCGAGGCTTCTAAAATGGTATACTGAAATCAATGGGTGACGTCACGGTTTCTTCGTCCATCTTTTTATACATTCTATGCCTAAAATCTTATTTTCATCACTTGTTTAACAAATTTGACAAAAAATATGTTTTCTAAAAGTGAAAAAAGAGATACGATTCTATCAATCTTAATAATTTTTATTGCGGCGAAACAGGGCCTATAAAGGCAGAAAATATTTTAACTTAAATCTGTGAATCCACCGAGGATTGAAATGCATGTAAATGCAGTTCTGCTCTGTACCTTGGCGAAAGTCTTCTGATTGTCGTACTTGAGCTGCTGTGGGCAGACATAGAGGTGGTGTTTGTACACGGTGAACGGGTGGTTGTACTTGGCCTCCTCCGGGAGAAACTCGTCAATCTCCACGGAGGCCCTCTCGCCCAGCTCCTCGAAGGGCTTCACGGGGATGTACGAGGAAGTAACCGAATCTGGGGGGCGGAGATTGCGAACGGTGTGATTGGTTATATTACTCCAGAAACAACAAACAACTGAGACTCAATCTTAAACATTTTACTCTGACACAGTAACTTCAAAGCACTTCATTACCTCTGCCAAGGCTGGGTAGAGGTCATGTATTCAGCCATGTCTGTGCGTTTGTTTGTCCAAACAACATCTCTCAAATTTCTCAATCAATTTCAATGATATTTTGTGAAAGTGTGGGCCACGGCCGAAGGAACAATCATTAGATTTTGGTCGTGATCCCGACCCGATCACCATCCGCATCCAAGAATTTTTTTAACAATTCTTCACCATTGCGGAATTTCAAGATTGGAATAAATGCCATTCATCTTAAAATCCATGAGATGGTAGTAAAGTTCAAAGTGACAAAACAAAAATTTTGAGACAAAAAATATAGCCCCTGGGAGCCACTTTAACTAAATTCAAGATTTGTGGATGGATTATGGCAGTCTCATTTGACAAGTAGAAAGTAAATTAAAACAAGCAAGTATTTCTGGAGAGGAAAAAAAGTACTGTTACATTTCAAATCTTAATATCACACAAGTCTTCTGCTGCGCACTCCAAGAATGTGTGCATGTGTGTCATCCGGGCAAATAACAGTTAAACGACTCGAACACTACCATGAAAGTTTTTCTGAGTATTTTCGCTGATGTTTATATGTATGTGGGTGTGGTAGCAGACAATCACTGTGAGCACAATAGCATCGCAGCCTTTTAAGATGCTGTCACAAAACATTACAGGGGAGTAGCTGGGATAAAAAGGAAGGCTGAGTTCAAAGATGGGTGTGGTCTGAGAGCGCACTCACTGAACGTATCATAAAGAGGACCGCTATACTGAAAACAACACCAGCATCGCTGCAGTGGTTGGCACAACCCGAGATGGTCTCTAGCTTTTTTCTCCTTTAGAGCAAAAACGCAACATCAGATTTAAAGTGTGAGCATAAGAATAGAAATGCTTGTCTTGAGTGGCTAATTTTATGGTTTTTGCAGTAGGCAGTCCAAATATTGACAGACAGTACAGTGAGAATAAGAGCACTAAAGGAAGAGGCGACGTACTGGAGAAGTCCGGAGGGACACACTCAATGGTGACATTCAGCTGCCCGGGAATTATTTGCAGTTTATTCTTCTCCGGCCTGTAGATACACAGTCAGCAGTGAACCAGGAAGTAGTCACCGCACAAACCAGTTTTTAAATTGATACTCGCACTCACACGCACACACACACACACACATATGCACTCACAAACACACATGAACAGACAATCATGCATACACACTGCCAAGGGCACAGCCACACAGACATACAAACATCTGCTTAAACACACAAATGCATAAACAGACACCCCACACACTCGCGCACGCACACACACACACAGAAAGTAAATACAGCACCTTCATAGATGGCATATTTACTGAAGGATTTTTGCCCAAGTGTGCCTCAAAAAAAAAAAAAAAAAAAAAAAAAAAAAAAACTAGCCAAATAAAAGCCCAGTCCTTCTAATCGCTGAACTATACAGAGAACACAAAGATGAAGAACACTGGTAATCTCTGTATAATCACTGATAACCACACATAGACTCACTTCTTTATCTCTGCCAGCAGCTTAATGAGGTCATCAGTGGAGATCTTACTGCTATCCTGGCGGTACAGAGGCGAGAACTTTCCATCCATGTCCAAAGTTCCCTGAGCATCTTTAAACACCTGTCTGAACCACAGGTCAACAGTTACACATTAAGCTACAAGAATTAACAAAACTATACACTAGCATGCTTCAGATGAACAGTAGCACATCTGGATCAGGTGAACTTTTTAGACAATCGTCTCTGGGCCCCACATATTCCAAGCAAAGTTTTGATAGCCACACAAAGGTACGGTCGCGTTCGGTGTCGAATGCTGTAAGCACCGCAATGGCCGCTGAGCTAAGCTACTGGCCATACAGAGGCTGTGAAGCCGAGGTGCTAGTGATGTAAAGATTGGTAAACAAACGTTTTGCCAGTATAAAGGCTTCAAAGAAAGTCAATGAGGCTAGAGGCAAAATTTTTAGCAGTAAAAAGGCTGTTTGATCCAAGATGTCAGCAGCAAAAAGGACCGATAAGCTGCGCTGATAGCAGCGTGAAGGTAAAGTCTGACTTGGTGTTGGATGCTGATAGCAGCATAAGAGCTAAGTATGTTAGCAAGTGGAAGGATGGCTAAGCTATTAGCGGCCTAAGGGCGCAGTCTTACTTGGCGGCCCAGGCGAACGGCATCCTGTACTGGCCAAGCCGCTGGCACGTCTGCTTGGCAGCCTTCAAAACCTTCTGGGCCGCCTGCGGGAGCAGAAACAGAGACAGACGGACACACCCATCTGAGCAGAACACCACACTCGATCCCTGTCTGCCAATCTCTGCCAGCAGCTCTACACTCATAACTACATCCAGCAGCCCCGCCGTCTCAATGGCAAAAACAAAGAGCTCCCCTGTGGGATTACTCCAGCCCATTAGCTAGCCACTGTACATCAGCAAAGTGAGACATACTTTAAACAAAAAGTGTTTCTCAGACAGCAATTTTCAACGATGGGTCTTGATTTCTACCACATGCACAGTGCATTTGCCTCCCCCCACCCTACATTCAGCAATGTCTTGCCATGTGCTAATGCTAACCTCAGCAAAAATGTCAAAATCTATCTAAATGATCCCACTTCTGCGATTTGGCCACAGTAACTCAGAAAGCTGCAGATTCCCAATATTTTTACAACACATAGTCCTTGGTGCTGACTCCAATAGTGATAAATATTTGAGTTCAGTGCTTGAAGGGGAACATTCTTGAGGGCACAGCCCTGTGATATCACAGCTGACATCACTCCCGCCATGCAGGGGGCGGGGTCACGGGCCATGCCCTCGTCCGTCATTTTTCAGCAGGCCGGAACATACAGTAACCGAAGCAACAGTGCTGTCAAACCTTGCTGACATCAGAGGTCTTGATGTAGGGCTCGGCGCAGTGCGTGATGCCGTTCTGCAGGACCTTCTCGATACGGGCCACCAGGACGATATCTGCGTGGGGATTGGTCACTGAGAATACGCCCTGGGTGGGGGAGGGAGAGAGAGGAGGCTTGTGATTGGTGGTTGTGCAAGAAGAGGTTCTTGAAAGAATGGACAGTAGATATGCCATACAAGGCCTCAGCAGCACAGGCCTATTTTGTCGTATTTTACCATGTTCATGAATGGGAGGAATGTAAGCACCTCAGACAGAGCGCTAAACTTCCTGTCCACCATAATTAATTTGCCTAATAGAGCATGGGAGTGAGATGAGCCCTATTTGCTTACTAATCTGCGCTGGTTAGTGGATTGAAGCCAGCCAGTGGGGTGAAATTAGCAGGGATTAACAAATACTGGTTCTTCTTTGAATACCCCAGCCAGCCTTTACAACCATCCCCCCCCCCTCCTGAATTCTGCAGGAGCCTCAGAAAAGCAGGTCATAATCACATCCAGCCTTTTTGTCACGGTGGCTCCACACCATGCCACTGGCTCCAGAGAGACACGCTGCTTCAGGCCAAAGAGGAATCTGTTGGCCAGGCAGGGATTGCAGATTGCAGGTGGGGGGGAGGGGTTAATCTGTGGTGCCACAGCTAATTGAGTAAAATGCCAATGCGCTGTGCCAGGAAAGGGAAATGAGTGATGTGGATGAGCTCAATAGAATGTTTCACAAATGCTAACATGAAACATCTGCACACATTTCCTAGCCAAACAGGCATGAATTTATTCCCATGCTGAGGCTAAAAGAAGCGCAACAACACTACTCTCAACTGCAATTTTTTTCGTTATTGCTATGGTAAGGCTGAGAAAGTACCAATGACCTGCATGGCAACGCTAACGAGGAGCCTTTCTTCTACTGCAAAGACCAACAGAAAATCAACAAGACACTGCAACTGCTGATGTTCGGATGCTAAGGCTAAAAGGAGAGCGACAACAGACAATGACACATTCTCAACAGGAAAATCTGACTCCAAATTCTCATTCAAATGGCAACAGGGAGCGAAACTCTTGCTGTAAAGTATTAAGTTCCGAGTTTAAGCCAAACGCTGATTTGTCTTCTGCATAAATATAACATAGCAGTCAAAACAGTAACTAGAATGCATTTTTACTCGTAAAAACACACGTCTCCCCCTGGCCCCCCTTCCCTGCCTCACCCACTGGACGGATGAACAGACGTATACCAAAAGGCACCATTGCAGGACCAGAGTAGTAAGTATGCAAAGTTTCGTTAAGATCATGCAAATGGTATTGGAGTTATACTCCGGAAACGAAGTGGGACGCCGACGCGAACGCGAACCGAGCATAAAACAATATCTCTCCCTCATAAATAGAGGACATAAATAGAGGGTTTCGTAGAATGTAATGAAAATTAATAAAAAAAGTCAGCTTTTGTTCTCCATCAATTCCATTAGCTGACAGCAGTGATTGCTACATTGGCATAATGGTGATCAATCATGAACATTACAGTCGCACATTCATTAACTTCCACGTTTAAATCAATGAGAAATACAACAGTGACTCAAAGCAAAGATTTTGTGTAGCTTCAAAATAGTAGAATCAGGCAAGTGTCGATTTTAGGATGAAATGTAAAGAAGGGTAGAGATCAGAGAATAGGGCAGGGCAGCCCAGGCCTGCATACTTTTTTATGCAAAACAAGTCACAAAATGTACACAACCTTTGCACTGATAGCACAATGCACGACCCACTGAGCCACAGGAATACCATGTGCTTGATACAGCACGAACAATTCCATCTTAAATGACCCAAAGCAGCTAAAGCTGGTTTTAGGTTGAGTTTTTGACGCTCCTGGCCGGTTGGCCAGCTGTTAACCAGCTGCGCATCCTGTCGTCAACTAGTCTATAAGTTTGGTTACCAGCTTATTCAACCATAATAACCAGCTTTAACCTACTTTAGACTAACAACATACCGGCCATGACTCTTCACAGACCAGTTATAATAGCAAAGGACCAGGAGAGACCATCCAGAAGTCTTGAAAATGCTGCTCAGACCAGCTCAGCAACCAAAAAATTTGTACCTGGGTCCACTCAGAGACAGAAAGTCTACACAGCCAGCCCTGATCCGGGATCAGCGCCAGTGAGATCACTATAGGAGACATCATGAGGAGTGCAACCAGTGTTTCCGTACGAACCCCCAGCGGCCAACCGAAATCTACACTTCAGCGCAGATCTCAACCCTTTTGAAATATATTCCATAAACCTTCAAGGACAAGCAACCTGTCAGTGGAAGCAGGTCTGAACAGATAATTGTGTGACTGATTTATTTTCAGGGCCAGGACGCCCTGGTCATGAACGGCGATGACAATGATGGATCTTGTCGATGCCCCACCGTACGTAATGGAAAACATGGGACAGCCATGAGCAGGGCCATATGACCTCTAACACCTAGGGGAGATTTTCCTGCCTGCCACAGCATCATGAAGCTCCCTGACAGAGCCTGATGCACCTCAGACCTACAGCCTCCACTTTGATGAAGTTACCTTATGGGACTGGTGCATGCTGGGAAGTATTTTTTGTTTTCCAGTGATATTTGTTGGTTTACAGACATGCATGGTTTCTATAAATTAAACTGAACTTAGTGAACTAAGGTAAGCTAATGGATGCATTCTTTCATCATAATGATTTCCATGTTCAGAAAAGTTTGAATGGAATCACTTTTAAAATTAAGTTTTTTTTTTTTTGCATGTATGGCTAAACAGTGGGGCTAACCAGTACAAACTAGCAGTGGTGCTCATCTAGAGTGTAGCAGCAGTTTCATCTTGATGCGGTGAGAAACAATGGATGCATAAAATGACACAATCATGAGCACAGGCCAATCAGTGCAAATAACTCACCAATGCCTTACTGCTGAAGGGTGCCTACTGCTCACCATTCACTCGCTAACCACAACAGTGCTCTCCAACCCTATCCCTGGAGAGTTACCATTCTGAAGGTTTTCATTTAAACCAAAGCAAAGCACACCTCATTCCCAGAGATCTATATGATCTATTAATTTGCTGCATTAGGTGCACTGAATTACGGTTGATGAAAAAAAGGACGGTAGCTCTCAAAGAACATGGTAGGAGACCACTGAGCAAGATTATATCGACCCTGTCACAGTTGCTGCCTGCACAAAATGATCCGGCAAGCTAATCCTGAGTGACTACAGCTTAAATGAGTATTTACTATGAGACAGCCAAAAACAGCCAAACAGTCAGTCTAAACGAGAGTTTTTACCCTGTATTACTTCAAAAGCACACTGAACAAAAATATAAACGTCCCATGTCAAATATTGATGCCACATGGAATTAACAACTCTAAGTGAGCATATGCTGACTTTTACTTGTACAATAGGGATATTTCTCTTGATTTGTGTCCCATCTTTTAATCCATCTCTCTGTCAGTGAGCATTTGCTCAGCGATGCAGTGATTTCACTCAGTACATGGGTGTGGCATTTCCAGACGGTGATCAGACAGAATGAGCAGTACCCAGACACTCCTTATACTGGGGACAATAAAAGGCCACCCCAAAATATCAAATTTTGTCAAAAGTCATCATGCCTCAGATGTCTCAGGTCATAAGGGAACGTGCCATTGGCATGCTGGATGCAGGGATGTCCACCAGAGCGGTCGCTGTGCAGCTGAATGTTAACTATCGGACGATAGGCCGTTTGAGAGTTCGTTTCCGTCAGACGGGCAGTACTGCAAATCGACCTCATCCACGTCAGCCACGTGCGACCACACCAGCACAAGATCGCAACATCCTGCTCGTCCACCTGCAGGATCGGCTCAGATGACAGCAGATGAGCAGAGAGCAGATCGGCTCAGATCACCCACAGCAGATGAGACCGTTGGTCTGCACAAGAGACACACCACACCACAGACAGTCCGTAACCACCTGCGAGAAGCCAACTTGCACGCTCGGCGTCCTCACCGTGGTCTGGATCTCACCGCTGTCCGGCGTTGGAACCAACTCGCATGGGCAAACACACACGTTCGATGGCCCTTGGCACGCTGGAGAAGAGTGCTATTCACAGACGAATCCCGGCTCCAGTTTTTTGTTAATAAAAACTCAAAAATTTGACATGGGGCATTTATATTTGAGCCCCTAAGAGCCATACTGGGCCAACCCATGCTGGGGAACTTCTGAGAAAATGGGACTTAAAGTTGCCAGCCTCCTGTGTCATCTAGAGTATCTGGGAACTAGAAACACTGCTTATGTTATAAACCCAAGATATACGTTATGCACTTTTTATGTCGGTTTTGGATGCCCTTCTGTTTCATTTAAAGTGAAAGGTACCTCCTTCTGAAGCAGAACCATCATCTTCTGATTCATTTGGGACAAACTCTGGGTCTCCATTATCTTCCACTTCACCATCATCATCAATCATAGCAAGCAGTTCCTCATTAGTGAGATACCGAGCCGCCATGTTCACATTGAATAATGGAAAAGTTGTGGGATGGTCCACTATGGCTAAGGCAGTGCAGTGCATATGTACAGTGGCAGAGAGGACGTTTGCTTGTTTGAACAATCCATGTGGGTAGATTGGGTTGGCTCATTTAGGAAACGTAGATCTCAGTTTTCTGCACATGCTGACTACCTCAACTCAATTTCGCTAAAAGTGCGGGATGGCCCGGTATGGTTCTTAGGGGCTCATTTTTGTTCAGTGCAATTTGTTTCTCACAGGTAGAAAATATCATATTGTTTTCAATTATTTTTTTCTTGTCCAGTGAAACTGTCTCACCTCACCAGCTATCTTTTATTTTGAGTAAGCAAAAAAATAACAGAAATACTTGGCTTTCACCGTGGAGCAGCCGTAAGACCAGGCACTGTGTGGGGTACCTGTGTTGGGAAGCGAAGCTGTGACTCTGGCGCCCTCTGAAGGACTGGAAGACCGTTGCCCCCACCGCTGTCAGATCCCACCCCGTTTTGGGCAGAGCATTCGGCCAGCATCTCCCTGACGCACGGCGGGTTCAGGTCCACGTGGAAGTCGGCGGAGATCTTGCAGCCCTTGGCCACGTCAAACAGGGCCAGGCTGATGAAGAATGGCTCCACCTAGGCAATGCAAAAAAGAACTCAGACTCCAGATCCAGTCGTTTGACTTAAGACAGCATAGAGAGACAGGAAGCATTAGGGATATGAGAGATGGAGTGATGTGGTTTAATTTGAACCACCGACATTGCAGCTCAAAATGAAGAAGTGGAAAGCACTCCACAAGCTGCAGCACTTGACACAGGAAACTTCAGATGGGATATGTATCTGTCTACGAAGACAAACTGATGTGGCTAAGTGCAATTGGAAGGTGGATTAATATAGATCTTATCCAGACAAAACACACATGAAATGACCAGAGTAAACAAGGCCTTAGTTCCACTCAAATTTTATTTGTTACCTGTTTACTTAATTAAACAAAATGATTTTCTATGAGGTGAAACACATTTAAAGATATCTCCATGAAGTAAGGCAATTTCACCAGAAAAAAAGTAACTTAAAATAACTATTCAGAGAAAAAAAAAATGTCTGGTCACAAGAGATTTGTTACACAGTTCATAACACAGTTTTGTTGAGGGTAAATATTTAAAGGATATGTTTCCAATTTACGAAACACAAATCAAAAGTAAAATGTATTTACAAAGAGGTGATACCATTGGATGAAGATCAAGATGAGAATTTGGTGTTGACCCTCTGCGTTACGAACATTTAGCTGTCTCGCATACATAGTCTCCACTGACTGAATGAGGCAGAATGGGAAGTCAGTGCGGCACATCCATAAACAGCTACATTAATAATTTAGTTTTACAATTTAGGCATTTTGCCATTGCTCTGAGTTAAATCAGCCAACAGTTGGTGCATTAAGCCTCACTAGAAATGCACTACTACTGGTGCACATGACAAATGGTAACATCCATCACAATAATGTAACGTCCTTTTGACTCTACATGGTCTGTCTGTGTTCATTTCCCATGTGCAAAATAAACATTATGAAGATGAGAACACAGAAACAGCTCAAGATGGCTGCATAGCCATAGAGGTCCCGGTAAACATTCACTTTAAACCACTCAGGAAAGAAAGACAAAAATAAACTTTCATGGACGAGCACTGGTTTGGATGTCTTGAGATTATTGAAAACTAGAGTTTCTTTGGAGATGCCACGTGATTCTCTTTGCCTTTGTCGGTCACAGCTGTTCATGGTGAGTTGATCCCAAGCTCCACTTTTGGGTACTTGACTCAAACTCAATCATACACCAAGACAGGGCCGCCTAACCCCAAAGATCTGCCATCCTAGAAGTACCCCAGTAAACCCTAATTTAATACACCCGATTCTACAACGTCCTCATTTACAGCCCAATGACATCCCTGACTGCTGATGTCAGGATTTTAATGAAAACCAACAGGACCATAGATCTTAAGCAACAGGACTGAACCGCCCTGCTAATGCACATAAATATAACTACTTCATGCTTCTTCTCACCTTCACCTAACCCAAGGGTTCTCACACTTATCCAGAATGGGCTGATTCTATATCATCCATACTGACCTTTTTTGGATAAGAGTGAGAACTCCTGCCTGGTTCCAAAAATGAGACATTGTCGCATGTCTTAGAGATGAAATTTATCAATATCTGTCAGCATCCCGCTCAATCCTATTCATTCTCATCTGAGTAATGGTGGAATAAAATTCACTCATGAAAGGCGATGAGGGATATATCAGTTTCTGGGTTTCATGCCAACTCCTGGGTTTAATTACCAACTCAGCTTTAATATTCATTTGATCTCTCATGTCCAGCTACCGTTCTTCATAAGTGCATGAATGGAAGCCAATGACTGCATTCCCCACCTGACAGAAAATCACTGAGATCTAATCTTTGAGTGGACCAGTGCTGGCCAATTTGCTCCTTTAGCCAAGGTAACCGGTGGGACCAAAAACCTGCGCACGTTACAGTCAGATTGTGAAACCAGTCATTTCTTGAAATGACTAAACATTTTTAGTCATTTGGTGAAATGACTGAAGTTTACCGCTAGCAATTTCGTGAAATGACTGGTTCCACAATCTGTCTGGAACACATACACATGATCCCTTGAGGAATAGAGTTTCCCACATTTGATATGGACATTCTGACACTGTAGAGATGGTTCCGCCAAAAAAAAAAAAAAAGTTTTTAATCCCTCCTTAATATTCATTTGCTGATAATTATTGATGGGCAGAAAATATTCTATAAATAACAAAACACAAGATCACATAGGAATGTCACTACTCAGAGAAAAAGTCTTAGTTCACAATGGGTAGGAAAATTCCACTTTTCAAGCAAGTAGGAACTTAAAACGATCCTGTATTCTCTTCAACCTTGTATTCTCAGCCGAGCATCCTTGTTTGATGTAAATATAATCTGACAGGGCTAAATATTACGTAAAGTACGCAACTGTAAGAGACAGCAACAAGCACTGTAACGGTGAGCACGCCGACTCAGAGAGGTCGAAGTGCACTTACGTTTGTGAGGACCCCATCGTTCTTCTCGCTGACGCAGCCCTGCAGGGAGAAGGTGAGGTCGTGGCAGCTGACGACCACGCGGCGACCGAACCGCTCCTCGAACGGCTTCACGTCCGGCTCGATGCCCGAGAAATCTAGCCTCTGGAAAAAAAAAAAAAACGCATAGGCAAACATGCATTCCCAGCTGAGGAATATGTGTTTTATGGAGGCTTCTATTTTCCCCAAAGTCAGTTTCAAGAGCTATACTGCACAGTCATCAGTACTACTATTTTCTTTTTAATACAACCTTCTATGTAAGAATGCTGAGGATGAAAAATGCCCAAAAATTAAGAAAATGATAAGAACATGCTGATACTGAGAACTAGTGCTGAAGTAATTAACATGTATCAAGATAACAGAATGTAGAGACTTGTCACTTAACTGTAATGTTGATGATAGTGCATTATCAGTTGATTAAAATGCTCACTATGCAAAAAAAGACAATTCCTTATACCATTATTAATCAAAACTATATTATTAAAAGATTTCTAAAATGAAAAACAAGAACCTTTAAGAACACTCGAGGTTCCTCAAAATATTGACGAACATTCAGCCTTAGCCAACAAAATAGACGTTCTTATACGAAAAGAGTGCAAATGTTACGCAACCCTTACAATGCTAAGGAAATATTCTATTCGCATATAGGCCCCAATTCACTGGAGTGGCTTTCAAATGTAAGATGATGAACTGTGCTCAAATCAGCGCACTTACCTACTACTGAGTATACAAGTTGCATAAAAATTGTGGGCTAAATAGTAGGCAAGGGAGCCACATTGATCACACTCAGCGTTTGCTCCACGTCTGCCGTAAATCAGGCATCTGAGAGATCTACGAAGGCGCTAAACTCTTGGTATCTTCGTAGGAACTGAATCCAATTTAATCTGAACAGCATGGAAAGCAAGTAGCTCCGCTGAATACATTGGTGAGCTGATAAATATATCTCAACATCTAACCCAGCAGTAAGGCCTAGGCTCATTTTCACACAGAACAAAGGAAATGTGAAAAACTAAACACTAAGCTTTGTTACAGCTTTGTTGGTCATATCAAAGTACAAGAAAAATGTAAGGGGAAAACATTAATATCAGTCTCTCAAACAAGCATGCATGCTTGCACACACACACACACACACACACACACACACACACACTCTAACACCCTTACCTGTGTCTCAGGATCCAGTGTAAAGACCTTGAGCCTCCCCTCATTTCTGTTGATTTTATTGAGCTGGTCCGTTTCTCTGGCGTACTGAAAACAAAATGGCGTGGAAAGGCCTTAAAATTTCAATGCTCTTCATGTCACACCAAAGCCATAAGCCTCAGACAAGCACAGCTGAGAGGTGACCCGTCACAGCAATAACAGACAAACCCATACAGAAAAACAATATGATTAAATATATGCTGGGTAAAATGTGTTTGAAAATGATGATTAATACACCATATGCATAAAATATACAATATACTCTTACACGTACGTGAATGTGTCTTAAGAACTCAAAAGCAGTTCTAAATATCTAGATACATATGCACAATGTATGGGAAATATATGTGAATATACAGGGTAAAACATACTTTAATGTATTTCCTAAGCATAAACACTTTCTGAAATTGGGGACTATGCATTTAAAGCGTACATATAAAATATACGGTTCATGCATAATTTCCTAGAGTCAGAGTCAGTGTGCGAATGCGGACTTGCTGACTACCATTGACTTCACTGATATGAGTCAGTGTTTGGCAGCTGAAATGACATAATTCATGAGCCTCCGTTCGGACACTGTGTGTCACTGTGCTGGACGGATTCACTTTTCCACACGGCGTTTGAACCAGGAGAGAGAGGCCTGGCAGCCAGGCAGTGAAACAGGCTCGCTGACCACTGCACAGCCGCCGAGCTAAACAGCATCAGAAACCATTTAAAACTCAACTGCTTCCAAAACTGAGGAAGGCAGTTTGAGGCGGGAAAAAAAACAATCATAGCAGATTATGTCTATAATTTGTCATATTAAAAGCAACAATAATTGAAATAAAGTTTTAATAATTTAGAGAATTTTCCAAATGTTTACGAAAGTCTCTACATTTAATGAGTGTGCTAGAATCCCAGCAAATTTGCAGCACATTAAATAACCCCCGGGGCAGCAGAGCTTACATATTGAGCACATCATCATCATCATCGTATGAGGGTGAAGTTTTTATTTGGTCCCCCCACAGGGAAATGCAGGAGTTCAGCACAAGACTGCAAAAGCCATAAATCTCAGCTTAAATGACTTTAGCACATGTCTGTGAGACACCTGCAAAACCGCTTTCCAACAGCAACAGAGATGAAAGTTCAGATCATGCACTGCTAAATCTAAGCTGAACTTATGGGGAGTTTACAGCATCTTTTCAATTCAATTCTTCCAAATCCGAGCTTGTCCGTTCTGACGCACTGTTTTGGTAGGAGTATTTACACTGGTAGAGAAGGACAGAGGAGTTTTTGCAAATACAGTTGCAAGTCCATGAGCTTTTTTTTTTTTGGCCGTGGAGGCTATAATAGAGTGTATCTTCTCTTCTGGTTAAAATTGAGCCATGGAGAACAGTGCACTCTTTCTTAACGGATACTACGACTTTATGTCACAAATGCCATTGGTCACCACTTCGTGACGAGAGGTCGTAAAATTAGAGTGGAAAAGAGAGCGAAGTGTGGCCTCGTGACTGGTGGGATAGAAGGTCTTTGTTAGAGCTGAATGATTGATGGGGCCTCCTTCCTGTGCCCTCTGACCTTTGAGCTACAGTACCTTCATGAGTTCCGGGTGCAGACTTCTTCCGAGGCTCTCCATCATGGTCTCGGACTTCCCCTGGCTACTGCTGTCCTCGTCTGGAGGAGGGACAGGGGGAGAATCGGAGCCCAGAGGCTCATTACTGCGTAACGGTCAGATGTACACGGCACAGGCCAGAAGATAACTCAATCTCGGCAAGCATTTAAGCCTTTCATTTGGGTTTAAAACATCATTAATTTTACTCTTCTGGTGAAATAGCACAAAAATATTGCCAATGACACCCGACAGCGTGACTCACGTCGAAACTTCCCGAAGGAGTAAGAACATTTCACTGGTCAAGCAGACAGATTAATACTTAAAACAAACACAGGGCTCTTGGACATTTTAAGACTACAAGACCACAGATAGCACAACAATTGTCACAAAGCGACATAATCATGATGAATATACTGAGATAATCTAAAAAAAAAAAAAAAAAAAAAAAAAATCATTAAACGCCCAGTCGCTGACGCATACTGTTGCACGCTGTGTGAGAAACGTTCAAAATTCACTTCTGTTTGAATCCACCGGGACTAAAGGCCAGGAAATAGTTAGACAGAAAACAGCTTGCAGCCTTATGGATGTGGATTATACAGGATGTTGGGTTTTTTAATAAAAGCTACAAGATGGCTGCATTGCTGAGCTATGGGAGCTATGAGCCAAGCCTGCTCTCCTCTGTCTGTCTTTGTTTTCGGTTACGGCTCAATCCTTCTTTCCCCTTCTCTGCTGACTCCTGGCCAGATCCCACGACTTTCCGAGAGCTCTCCAACCATCTTGGTATTTCATACTGCCTTCGAACCACAGACTGGGGGACCAATAATACAATGATACTGCACCCCACTGAGATATAGGCCGCAGGGTTGATACACATTTACATGCACTCCCACGCACACGCACGCTGGTACACACTTGTATATTTAAAACCCACACACATGCACGAGTTCTATAACAAATTCAATGACAAACACACACACAGATGCTCGCATGCACATGCGCACCAACACATACAGACACACACACACGTTAAAAAGGCATGCACACACCTATACTTCGGCGCATTCAAAATGCACGCACATATGCACATATATATGCATTCAAAATGCATAAACACACGCACACGCATTTCTAAAACACATGCTCACACACACACACACACACACACTCAGCTGCACAACCCTGCAAAATGATGTCTATTTTTTGTGTTGGGAAACTCAGGGTTAAAAGTTCCTGGCATGAAAAACAAGCAAAAATACAGAAGGGAAGTGAAGCATGAAATGAAACCAGTTCTACAGAGACGGAGAGCTTCAGCATAGAACATCCAGAGATCCACACACACTCATTCTCTTGAAAAGAACAAACATGAGTTGGTGATTGGATGGGTTTAAATGCCTGGACCAAGGGCACTTTTCACTTGAACAGGGCTCCTTAACCCAGTCCTGCCTCTAAAAAACCCATTTTTTGCCCATCAACAGGAGTAGGAACTCTTCACTTCTGACTGTGGGCACCTGCCTCGGTGTAATTTTTTGGCACTTTATTTCCCCGTTTCTGTCTGAGAATGGAAAACAGGGACTGTCGCTGACCGACCACGGTAAGGGCAGCCATGCGTAAATGGGCAAAAACTGGGTTTTCTGTAGGGCCCGTGTGCACGCATGTGTTGCTCACATAGACGGCGTCAAACAGTACTTGCGCTCACCCTCAATCGTCTTGGACCCCTCATCTCATGATCAGTTTTGGTTGCTGTCCGAAATCTGTCACGTACAGGCTGTAACCAGATGTGGCGCTCTTCAGCTGCCATCGTCACTCGTGGTTGCCCTAAGCGGGGTCGGTCAGAGACAGTGCCTGTGTTCCATTCTCGGATAGACAGCTGACTGATTGTTGAACAGTGACAGTGCAAATGACGCACCACCTCTCGGCAGCTGAGACCTGCCCGTAACATGCCAAAGGCTCTTTTTTTCTCTCCTGTGTCACAAGCTGTTCAATTTTCTTGATGCAGTAGCATTTTTCGTTTTTTTTTTTGTTGGCTTTATGTAGGCTATTGAGCACACCAAAAAGAACAAGTCAAGTGTCACTGTACACATCACAAACAGCTCAATGTTTGTTATTACTGAAGTGCTTGGCGCGAGCACGTGGTGCGCGTCAGGATTACAATACCACGTGCTTTTCTTTATTTCCTCTCGTGCCTCACTGGAAAAGCAATAAAAATCAATCGATTCTTCAATTTGCCGCAAATACAGTACATACCTCATCTGTGCGTTTTTAATGGCGCTGAGTATATATTGATGACTGGCACACAGGTGACCGGCAGGACAAGGGTTAATCTTCTCCAAAATGGGCTGGTGTGGGCGGGGACTTCTGTTCTAGCCATGCCGTCACACAACTGATTCTACTAATCACTTCCAATAGTCTTTAAAACAGACCTTAATTAGTAGAATCAGTTGTGTAAGGGCTTGTATGGACAGAAAGACTGCGCCTACGCAGCCCTTATCCGGATAAGATGGAGAATCCTGGCACAAAACAACTCTCTAAAGCAGGGGTGGGGAACCTTTTCCAGAAAGGGCCGGCGTGGGTGCAGGCTTTCATTCCAACTAGGTAATCACGCACCTGATTCTACTAATCAAGGTCCTTAGCAGAGATCCCAGAGGTTGATTAGTAGAATCAGGTGTGTAGCTGCTTGGCTGGAATGAAAGCCTGCACCCACACCGGCCCTGCTCTAAAGCAAAGAGAGGCAGTGGACAAAAACTAGAAGTCCTGTCATGGAATTTCTACTCATTAACCCTGCCGGCTGACTTCACTAATTGGTTTTCCCTTTGCAGAAGAAATGGAGCGCAGCTTGAGGGTCTAGTTCAGGCAGACAACTCGAGACATGCCGTCATTCTCATATATACTCCTATGCCTACCTGTCACTGCCCTGCCCCTCAGTAAACTGGGCTATTTTAACTGCTTTCTGCTCCACCTCCGCTGCAAAAAACACGCCACCGTCTGCTGCGGCACTGTATCTTTCTCTGCTGCTGCTGATGACACTGCCTGCTGCAGCGTCACTCTCGCCTGCCACTAGTGAACATCCCACCTCCACGCCAGCATCTACCTGTGGACTCTGAAACTCCTCTTCATCGGGGATATCCTGACTGTACCTATTTGCTTCTCCTCAAGCTCAGAAGGTCGCAAGATACGTCAGAGTAGGAGCCAAGATGCCAAACTATCATCGTTTCCATTTCTTAATACTGCAATTAATGGTTTACCCATGATTTGGCTGACTGATTTTTTTTTTTTTTGGAAAAGTCAGGAGATCAGGAAAAAAATACCCTGCTGAAATTTTTCCATCTGAACCCAGATTGTCCACCTCTTCTGCTCAGAGCTACGGGTTCGAAGCCAGGGCAGGACAAAACGGATCAGAGGAAAAGGCACTTCGACTGTGCTGAAAATGGGTTGGGCTATAATAGAGTACAGTAACAGCCCCGGATACCACCAATGGTAAAGATAATAGAGAATAAACGCAGCTGTGTAAACTTCAGGCACTATTTGGTAAAGACACGGAGCAGCAGCTGGGCCAATAAATGAACATTATTGCCAGCCTGGGATGTAGAGTAAATTCCAAGTGGACCTTAAGGGTCCCTTTCCACCTAACGCCGCGGAATACGGCGACCTCATTCCAGACCAGCTCAGCTGAATGTGGGATTCAGTCCTGCAGTAATTTGAGGAATATTCTCCAGAAAAATGGTAATTTTCAGAGAAGTAGGAGACAGTTGGAAACATCTTGGGTGGGGAACAAAAAAAGTCCCATATGGTATCAGACCCATGACTGACCACAGGCCCTCTCTCCTCCGACAACACATGATCAACCAAAAATGAGTTACCATCCTCCACATTTCAATTTTCAGGGGACGGCAGGATGTTTCTTTTTTGTGTTATTATAATTGAAGTTTGACATTGAAAACAAATCCAAATCACAAGTACAAGTAATAAGATATAGAATCAAATCTACCTACCAATAAGTGGCAAAGAGACTGACAGTCGAACAGATCATTGACTGCAAGGCCAGGGATTCTTTTTTTTTTTTTTCGATTTCCCTTTTTAACAAATTTTTTCAAAACGAAAAATTTAAAATAAAATTTTTAGTGCTTCGATGTCATAGAGCCAGGAAGGCAGGACCAAATTTGAATGTTGTGTTTACAAACCGAAACTGAAAACTCCTGCACAGTATACCTTTAATGCGGACAGTTTGATGTGTGGAATGACACATCATGAGGAAGTGCAGTGAGGTATACGGAGGAAGTATATTCTGTACAGAGCGTGGGAGTGGCTGGATGGGGTGGGCGGGGCTACCTAGCGCACACTCCAGCGAATCAGGTCCGTTCTTCCTCTCCTGCCCCACCTCCCCGCTGCTCTGAAGGGCCTGCCTCAGCGTGGCTACCCATTCCTCCATCTCTGCCTCGCTGTCCGCAGCCAGGAAGTGGCTGTATCGGTCCTGCATCTTCAGCTCGAAGCCGTTTCGCCGTACTCTCGGGCACTGGGGTGTCGGTGGGGTGGGGGAGGGGGGGAGATGGTCAATGTGGGTGTCAGACAGCTGGGGACTTGAGACTGAAATACACCCAAAACACCCAAAGGCGGACCAAGATCTCCACCCAATCAGCGATTTAATTTTTTACCAGCCCCACCAACTAAGTCGAATTGGGCTGATGTAGTTGACCGAGTCCTTGTTTGTTTGTTCGTTTGTTTGTTTGTCTGTCTGTCGGTGAACAAAATATTTCAAAACTTCTTGGCCGATAAGCAGGGAGGTAGGCGGTATATCAAGTCCTGGAAATAATTCAGTTTTGGAGAAGTTGTGTCCCACCTTTGTGACTTAACGTCATAAAAACATACATTCGTTTTTCAGCAATATCGTGAAAGCTAAACGTCGGATGGTTTTACTGTGAACACCACAAATCAACTCAATCCAGTATATAAAACTTGTATTTAATGTTATCCCAAAATAGAGACAATTTTTGAGATCACATGATGTCAAAAATTTTCCCGTCGACGTCAGACGTTAAGTACCAAGTTTTTATACATTTTTAAATTTCACATCTGAAGGTCTCAACAAAATTACTTCAATTTAAAATCTGTAACTATGCAGCTGGAAAAAAAAAATCTTGGAATTATTGTTTTGCTGGGGTTATGCGCCTGCGTGCCCTTATAGTTTAAATTTTAATTCAATTTTATACAGGATTTATTTGAGCAGTGGGTCTGACTGCATAGTAATCTATGGCAGGGGCACGGGGGCGAGGCTCAGTGTTGTGGGGTGTATATAGGATTTTACCCATTCCCTGAATACTCTCAGCATCTAGCTTTAAATAATAGCAGGGCACAGTTAAATTACTTGAAGCACTTTGGAAGTCATACGCTATGCCACAGATCAGCAGTAAATGCCGAACATTTACGCGGTGACCACCTGGCACCCAGAGTTACAGGGGCGATTGCACACAGCAGGAGAATCTCCCCTGCTCATAATTTTATTTCAGGGGAACCCTCCACCCCCCCCATGTCCAGGGTCACTTTTTTTTTTTGCGCAACCATGCTACACCCCCCCCCAACTCACCCACTCAGATATTTTACAGGGGGGACCACAGCCCCTCCCAGTTTGCTAATTTAGCAGTGTTAGTGTAGTAATTTTGTGGGGCACCCAGAGTTGATTGTTGCAAAGGTGGGATGCCTCTGTCGGCAGGAGTGATTTTTTTTTCCTTTGAAAATATCACATCTCAGTAATAAATGGATCTACATGTTAAAACAAAACCAGATCACAGATGGCAACTCAGGGAGCAATATCATCACAGTTTTGAGCTCCATACAGCAAAAACAGGAAGTTGAATTTGCCTGTGACTGATATTTCCACAGTAGCTTGAGGCCACACCTGCTCTCACCTATCTGCAGTAAAATGACAATGATTCATTATTTTGATAGTGGAATTCATGCATTAGATCTACGCAGATAGTTTCAAATTCAAAAACTCACCCCTGATTCGCAGTCATAGCACATTTACGAGTCTTACTCTCGTAATTCACAATTACGCAGGTAGTTTAAGGCATAAATGCCTGCACCTGAACAACATCGACGCAGGAGTCCAGGTAGATGGAGCCCTTGCTGTCCTTGAAGTTCTTCTCGTCCTTGTAGGAGTTGAGTATGTAAGAGCCGTCAGGCAGCTGGGACAGGTAAAAGTACCGCCTCTTAAAGGCCTTTAAAGAGACAACAGAGGATGGCTTAGATGAGAAGTGAGGATATTGGGGGTCAGTGTGTGTGTGTGTGTTTGTTTGATTGTGTGTGTGTGTGTTTGTGTGTACGTGTGTGTGAGAGAGAGAGTGTGTACAGTATTTGTGTGTGTATGTAATGTAAGTGTGCGTGTGTAGTATTTGTGTGTGTATGCAATGTAAGTGTGTGTGCGTATGTGTGTGTTGCTGTGTGTGTGTGTGTGTGTGTGTGTGAGAGAGAGAGTGTGTACAGTATTTGTGTGTGTAGGTAATGTAAGTGTGTGTGTGTATACAGTATTTGTATGTGTATGTAATATAAGTGTGTGTGCGCGTGTGTGTATATTTGTGTGTGTATGTAATGTCAGTGTGTGTGAGTGTATGTAATGTAAGTGTGTGCATGTGTGTGTGTATACAATATTTGTGTGTGTCTGTAAGTGTGTGTGTGTGTGTATGTAATGTAAGTGTGTGTGTGCGTGTGTATGTAATGTAAGTGTGCGTGTGTGTGCGTGCATGTGTGTGTGGTGTGTGTGTGTGTGTGTGTATGTAATGTAAGTGTGTGTGTGTGTGTGTGCGCGTGTGTGTATGTAATGTTAGTGTGTGTGTGTGTGCGTGTATGTAATGTAAGTGTGTGTGTGTGTTTGTGTGTGTGTGTCGTGTGTGTGTGTGTGTGTGTGTGTGTGTATGTAATGTAAGTGTGTGTGTGTGTATGCGTGCGTGTGTGTGTGTATATACAGTATTTGTGTGTATGTAAGTGTGTGTGTGTATGTGTGTGTGTGTATACAGTATTTGTGCGTGTATGTAAGTGTGTGTGTGTGTGTGTATGTATAGTGTGTGTGTGTGTGTGTGTGTGTGTGTGTGTGTGTGTGTGTGTGTGTGTGTGTGTGTGTGTATGTAAGTGTGTGTGTGTGTGTGTGTGTGTGTGTGTGTGTGTGTGTGTGTATACAGGGGACTCACTCTCATGGACACAGACAGGCTGCTGTTGAAGTTGGCTTTCTGCAGCCAGCCCTGCTTCATTACACCTCCTCTCTGAGAGCACACCGAGGAGGAGTCCTGCGGAGCACAGAGACACATCAACACTACACACGCATACTATACACTACACCCATACTACATTCATGCATACTACTCACACACACAAACTACATGCACATGCTTACTACACACACTAAATACACAAGCAAACAAACAGGCTACACACACACACACACAACACGCATTCAAACTACACACATACAAACCACACACACATGTATACTACACACATACACACAGACTACAAACACATTCATACTACACATACAAACACTACACACGCATGCACACAACACATACACAGAGTATAGAAACACGCATACTAAACACATACAAACACACCACACAAATATGCATACTGTACTAATCACACACATACGTGCACTACACACACGTGTGCTACACACATACACACTATATACACACAACACACACATGCATACCACAGATACACACACTCCACATACAGGCACGCATACTAGACACATGCAAACACATGCATAAAACACAAATACACACATACTGCACACACTAAACACATGAGCGCACACACACACATACACGCAGGTCACCAGATGCATACACAGACCACACAGCATACACAGATTACATAAATCCACCCACTCAGTTCACTCCAATTTACATTTCACCCAGAGGCACTTAATCACCTGAAATTCATTACCATCCACAACTCAGTGCCTTTAAATAACATCCTCAAACAGGGACTGAAGGTCGCAATTCACTGGGCCCCACAACACTGACGGAAACTACAGACTCGCAGTAATTTATCCACTGTAATTACGCGCACCCTCTTCCCCCCCTCCCTCTCTCCCTCCCTCTCTCCTCTCTCTCTCTCCCTCCCTCCCTCTCTCACACACATACACATTCATTCCATCTACTGGTCTCTCTCTCAAACACACAATGGTGCACAATATTACACACACACACCTCTTTCATATGCACATACATTCACAAACACACATCTGTGCGCACATCTCCCCCTCACTCATTCTTACACTACATGCCAAAAGTTTGGGGCCACCCTCACATTAAAAAAAAAAAAAAAAAAAAAAAACAAAGTCACATCAACTGTTCTTTCCTTATTTTTTGCACATGAAATGACTTCAGCGCATAAAATGAAGGAAGCCAATAGGTTTTGGGTGAATTCCAGACCTCAGAACACAATTTTAAAGCTTTCTTGACTGATTGTTCACTGACCACAATGTTTTATAATTGAGTTCCAATGCCTTTGTGTTACATGATTTTATGTCACTAGGACATGAACAATTTTATGTAACAAGAAGGCATGCTGTATAAATGCCTTCCCCAAAACCAAGGGGTCACATTACACTTGGTTGACCATTAAAAATCTGGGGGTGGCTCCAAACTTTTGGCCTGTAGTGTACATACTCACAGAAACTCAACCCCGTGTGAATGCACTTAAAGCATGAATCCACGCACAGCAGGGAAATTGCTGGGGTGGAGCTGCCGTTCCACACGAGCCCACAGATGCTGTTCATATTTCATTGCACTTTTCCCTCCAATCACAACTGATTTAAACCTGGCACATAAAGCAAGCTAAATCTCCAGCCAGCCAGTGGCATTCATTGATAATTCAAAAATGAACAGGTAGAAAAGGAAGTTGTTTGTATTGCTGGCTTAGAGGGCTCAATCTCCCAGTGTAAATGTTCAGAATGGAAACAAAGTTGTGCCCGAGTAGGTTTAGAGTATGTACTATATACGGTGTTGAGTGCCCTTTGATTTTCCTCTGTATCCCTCTGCCCTTCAGGCATGTTGCAGCAGAGGTCGCGTTACACCTTCTTATTGTCCGTCATTGTGACGGACAGGAGCATAAAAATTCCGTCATAATCAATTATTATCCGTCACTGTAATTTTATTTTTTAAAATGTTAATCGTTTATTTTTTAAATAAAATAAACAGAATAATTTATAGATTACGCATTAGCTGATCAGAGATGCCAAGTCTCACGCATTCGGCGTAGGCCTCACGCATTTTTTAGGCGTATTCGCCGTAGTCCGCAATTATTCAACGAACGCTTATTGACGAGATTCTTACGTGGAATTAAAATCCTTGTGCGTTGAAGTTTCAGTTTGACTTGCGTAAAGTTGGACCTCACCACAAGTAAGATGGAAAGCGATAATGACTCCTCACTTCTCGTGTTTCTCTTTACTCAGGGATTGGAAACAATACATGTGTTTCATTATCGTTTAAATTGTTTAAATGAAAGACCATTTGAAACGTCTTTATGCAATTCCATAAAGACAAGCGTGAGAATTCCCGAGTCATAATCGATTTCCGTGTCACTAGGGGAAATCCACCATAATGCACGTGAAACTGATTAACTTAATGCACAATGACTTAAATTCCGCGAGTGAATTTCTTCAGTGCGCTTTGATTGAATAATTGCTGACTACGGCACAGGAACGTGAATGCCACTAAGAGGCGAGAGACTCACGTCGAATGCATGAGACTTGGCATCTCTGGCTGATGCCGTCAGTGATTCATATAGACACACATTGCTCACTGTGTTAAATACAGCACTGCGTGGATTTTCAAACTTACTGCTGGATGAACTTTATAAAACATCACAAATGATTTCTCCCCCCACACAGTAACAGTGTGCAAATGAACAACGCTTTCAGTTATTGCTGGGCTTCACTAATCCTAACAACTGCAGTCTCGCTAAGCGGTCCTACGAAGCTGCTTATCAACTCGTTATGTCAACCAGGCCTTTCCCGACCTAGATATCTGTGTGTTCACATAACAGAGACGGCGTTTGTAGCATATGACCAATCGTCTACCGGCAGCAGAGCAGCATATTTTACAAATGAAGAGCAAATGATCATATTACAAAAATATGAGGAATACAGGATCATACAGATCAAAGACAACTCTCTAGACAATAGGACACCCACCACCAATTGGACGGGGGTGTGAATTACGTTCTGTCATTTTGACGGACGGCCTTCAAAATGTTCCGTCATTGTTAAAAAAAAATCCGTCAATGGCGGAAAATATTCGGATAATGCGACCTCTGAAACAAGTGCAATAGTTCCAGATAGTTATGTGGGTGTGTTTGACTGCCAGTAAGTATTTCATTTAAATAACATTTCCGTGAAGTGCTCGTCACAAGCAATTTTTTGCAGGTGTAAGACAAAGAGAAAACAAGTTTATTTCCCAATGACATAAAATAACACCTATACCAATTTTAACCATTTTAATATTAGCTATGACAGTGGTTCCCAAAGTCGGTCCTGGGGACCCACTGTGTATGCTGGTTTTTGTGCATCCCAGAATTTTAACAAGCCATTTTTAATTAGTTGCTTTTTCAGATGAGAGGGACATTTTACCCCCTTAAACCACATTATGACAGAAATGGCTATGCATTCCATGACAAAGCCCATTTTGATATTTTTATTTTTATGTATTCCAAATTTAATGTTTTATGTGATCAAATAAGATTGTGATCAATCAAGAAGCTGCTGATTAGGGTTCTGATTGCAGGTGTTTAAGTTCTTTCCTCAAACCATTTAACAGGTTTGACTCATTATAATATGCTTTGTCTCTAAATTCTTAATTGCCCATTGATAGTTAAAATTTAGGACACATGGTCACTAAAACTATCAAGTAGAAGCCAATTCATAGTTTCATGTCATCAATTGCAAATTTCCACTTTTTATGTTAGATAAGTAATTTCCAATATAGCACACTATGATTTTTTTTTTTTTTTTCCCCCATCATGGCCATTTTTCGAAGTGGTCTCAAAGGGTAAATAATCAGGATGAACAAGAATAGTGCAATTAAAAGCAATTCACAACTCTATTCTGAGATTTGAGCTGTGGTTGTAGCAAATACCAGCATACACAGTGGGTCCCCAGGACCAGGTTTGGGAACCACTGAGCTATGATATTGTTCCGAAACAATTTATAAATCATTTTTAATCCAAATAAAATATGAGTGACAGTGAAAAATACATGCAAAAATTATTCATTTTTACAAGATAAGATTTTTTCCTTCAAATTTTCTTTAAATTCAAGGTTATATTTTTGTTTGTATTTTAAATGAAAGTTTGGAAGTATTGACCAGTGACGGCGCCAGAACTGGAAATTTGGGGGCTGCAGAACATCCCTCTAAAACAATTATTAGTCCTGACTAGTTCTGAAATATTGGGATAGACTGCAATCTATGGTGTCTAAGTATTCATGGCAAGGTAAGCGGCCACGTATGAAATCATCCACGTTACAACGAGAGAAGTCCGCAGGAGGAACAGCTTTACCGAACTTCCAATTTTATTTTTATGCCTTTGTTTTGCGTCCCTTGCATGTTTGGTTAAATCCTAATACTCCTGTATTTTGGCAGATACTAGAAAGCAATATAGTTTCACCTTATAAACTCTGTGATCTCATTTATGCAGGTACTCCTCTTAGATATTGCAAACTGCATTTTGGCCCCATAATAATAACTCAACTAATTGAAGTGTGGCGAGTCGTAGAAAGGTGTACAAAATCTAAAAAACCTGGCATACTCACTCATCTATTTTTCATAATCATAGGCTTCTGACTAATAATCAACCATTTGTCTCCTCACAATGGAGCAATAAGGGCATTCCTTCCTTATCTGATGTTTTTAATGAAAACTGCCTCCGATCATTCCAGGACCTACAATTACAATATAATCTTCCAGGCTCTTCGTTTTTTCTATATCTGAGACTTCGCTCTGCTATGCATGCCTATGGTGTCCCCTGAGGAGAAAGTTTATCCCGCCATCCAATGCATAATTTGTTTGTTATTAAACATAATCAAAAGGATTGGCCTGGTTAATTTACCTTTTTATTTTACAGGCCTCATATAAAGCTTTAGCAATGACACCCATTTGGAGTAGAGACCTAAATATGAAAGATGAGGACATTCATGGAAGAGCATTTGGCATAATATTAATTTAGCTTCTAGAAACCCTAATCACAGGATGATCCATTTCAATTTTTTTCTCAGGGCATACTTGACTCCTCGCAGGCGCTACCGCATTAAGAAATCCTCAAGCCCTTCATGTACTTTCTGCCAGGGGGATAATATGGGCACCTTTTTACATATGTTCTGGGAATGTCCTGGAGTTTTGTTGTTTGGAAATGGGTTTCCCAAACTTTATCTATTGTGTTAAAGATGAATATTCCTCTCTCATGTAAGATAATATTATTGAATGATGGTTCTGATTTGGTTCTCTCCCAGCAACAGAAACAGATATGGTTGGCTGGTATAACTGTAGCTAAAAAGTTACTGGTTCGGAGGTGGGAACCTCCTCACTCTTTATCATGGCACCACTGGGTCCTGAGTTATCTTGATTGATTTACATGGAGCTTTCAGTGGCCAGGAACCATGGGGCTCAGGAAAAAATGATGAAGGCCTGTAGCAAAGCAATTAATTCAGTCCCTGCTCTGTTGCAAGGGGGTTCTCTGGTAGCAATGTAACTGATACACAAGCATTGTGGGCAGCGACCTGTAAGAGGGCATCACTGGAGGGTGGGGAGGGAGAGGGGGTGGTTGTGGATGGGGGAAAACGTGTATCCAGCTGAATACTGATATTGCTGCATGATATCTATGTGAAATCTGAATGCACTGAGATACAAAATAAAAAATTGTTCACAAAAAAAAAAAAAAATGAAGCACAAGTCGCTTGATTGGACGGGGTGTGAATTACATTCTGTCAAAATGACGGACGGCCTTCAAAATGTTCAGTCATTGTTAAAAAAAAAATCCTTCAATGACGGAAAAATTTGGTTAATGCGACCTCTGTGTTGCAGTATGGCTTCATGTCTAATTCACTGTCCTGTAATCCAATAGGACGGCTTTGTTCTCAGCCCAGCCCCCAATACAGGAGCCTGGCCAATCACTCGACCCCAACCTCCAGCCCTCTCAGAAATGAAGGTACAGCTGAGGCACATTTCTGTTCCCCAGACAGCATATTTACCCTGAATGTACAGCAATGAACTAGACAGTCCGGTCGCCCGCAATCACATGGGTGTAGCCACCGCAAGCCTGCTTCTTCCTTTTTTGCTCATTATTCGGCAAATACAGTCGCCGTGGCAACCAAAATCAATAGGTGTCATAAGTGAAGTATAAAACTATATGTCCACACCAAATATTAAAGTAATGAATCAAAAATTACAGCCTGTGCAGCGTCCACAAGGAAGTGTCTACGGATGCGGCGGAGGCGGAGACGACAAGCATAAACCCATAGTAGCCGCCCGACTTTGTCCGGGGGCAACAATAATTTGGATGCTAATAGGTAGGTCCCATTTGATAAGAAAATAAATCACAACTTCATATTTTATTGCTTACTCTGGGCGCAGTTTTACGCAACTATAAGGTAATAGCCTGGGGACTGGCGTGTACAGGCACTTTTATGAACCTTTTTTCAGGAAGCAAATAATTCCCTTCTCTCGCCCAACTGAAGTCATCATGTTTACATCATTACTGCATCATCTTTGATTTGTCCACGTGGTCATTACCGAGCAGCCTTGGAGATAACACACTGGAAAGAATGTCTGCCAGAAGAAGGCTATAGCTTTATTTATTATCTTAGTTTTATCTGTCTGTCAAGTAGTAAACATGACCTTTCTTTAAGTTGCAGTGTGCTGGTCAAGTAAAATTGTCTGACCATATTGGGAAATCCTGAAATGATCTAATTTATTTAAATTGAGACTCTCGCTTCATTGGCTGATTTTGATCAAAAAAGTAAGAAAAGTAATATAGCCAGCAGAGATACAAGACTGAACAACTCGATGAGATTGACTTCTTTTAAGCATTTCCTTTCAACACTCAGCATGCGGGGGAACAGCACACTCGAAGAAACGCATCTGAAGTGAAGGTTTCGACTTCACAAAATCAGAGGACTGACGCTGGAATACGGCGTTTACTGCCAACATCTCTCTGTCTCCCGCAGATTTTATTGGCTGAGCCACATGAATAGGCTCAGCTAAACAGAAGCGCAGCCGGGTCAACGGTAGCCGGCTGTCAGAGCCGAGATTGCGCCGCACGCCATGTGCTGGACATTTATCCCGACATCAAAGAGTGCCCACGTATCCTCCCCACTGCAATTATGCTGCTTTCATTCTAAAAGCGCCCATATCTGGCGCGGCTATTTATGGCCTCAGAGTCAGATTTCAGCTAACAGTCCCCGTATCCGTAGGGCCCTGTCTGCAGCTGCAGAGGTTTTTACCAGGAGCCAGGGCCCCTCCCCCAGATCCCTGCCGCCAGTGAACGGTTTCTAAAGCCCCCACCCCCATCCAGGGCCCAAAAACAGAGTCCAGATCAGAGTCCGGCTCCAATTTAATTTGAAGAATTTGTACAATTCATTCCATTGTGTAACACAATTCATGATGTTCTGTTAGTTGATTAGACTTGTAAATGGGTGTGTTCCTGTTTTTCATCAAAAGAATGCTGGGCTAGCCTCCAGCTCATCTGTGACCCTGACCAGGAACAAGCAAGTTACTAAACGGATTGAGGGTTAAATTAATGAATGAGATCAAATAGTAATGATTGACTATTGAATGCCAGTAAATCTTTCCAAGGTCAGATTTTCTTTCTGTTTTGAATTGACAGGCCAGCCCTCTTCTCTGAAATCCACGCCACGGAAACGGAATCAAACTCCACCCCGCTCCGAATCCGAACAGCCGGCCTTTGGCGGACCCCGCCGATGACACCAACCTCATCTTTCGCGTCCTCGTCCACCTCAAACACGTGACTTGGCAGCTTCTCGGTCTTCAGGCCTTTGCTGCGAGGATGAAACAGAACCGATCGTCATACAACAGCCCCCAACCACAAGCACCCGCTGAGCTCCAAGGGGTCTGTATTCCACCCCGTAACACGTGGATTCTCACCTGGGAAGCATGCGGAAGTCTCCGGAATAAGCCTCATATTTGTAGTTGATGACCTGCCAGTCTGTGTTGTACATCTTAATGCACTGCAGAGCAAATGACATGGATCAGGAAAAAAAAAAAAATAAAATCAACTGTCCCTTAACAAAATGCACCTACCACGTGACCTACAACTACACTCCAGAAGAAAAATCTAGCGAATACAAGATGATTTAAACTGTTTGTTTGGCACTTTGAGTTAGAAATAGCTGGTCCCTGTCTGGTAAAAGCTAACTAAACTGAGTTCATCTAGCTGGTGGCCAAACTGGTAGACACAGTTGCCGAAACAACACTCAGATGGTGAACAGTATGCAACCAGACAAAAACATTGAAAACATGGCTGAACCCAAGTTGGCTAGTCAAGGCTAAATTCAGCTTTATTTTCTTTTGGAAGGGACAGCTTCCATGCCTTGTCCAGCAATTTGAATTCTGAGACCAAAGAGTGCAAGCATCAAGTGAAATTTCAATTCTTAGATCACAGAGTGCAACCACAGAGTGTCACTTGAATTCTTCAACCATAGAGTCCGACCATGGATTTCCATTTGAATTCTTAGACCATGGAGAGCAACCACAGAGTGCCATTTGAATTCCTAGGCCATAGAGTGCAACCATAGACAGTGCATGCCAAGAGACGGGCGCGATCGCGCCCGTAAACGCCCGTCAAGTCGTCCTCATGGGCGCGATTTAACATGCCGTTCAGTCACTTCGTGGGTGCTCCACTATTTAATCCAAGCGTTAGCCCATTTGACCTACCCCGGTAGACAATGACGATGACGACAACGTCATAATCAAAACTAGCAGTCGCAACATTCTCTCAGATCAAGGCAACCAGTGCCAGCTGCGAGGAAGCATGCTCATATTCAGTTCGGCTTATCCGACCCATCATCATAGCCGTAACTGGCACTCTCGGACCTTGGTAAAAAATTCATAGAGAAAAAAAATTCAACGTCTTTATCATTCAGGTTTTGTTCTAGGCGTCTGAAGTGTAACCCGTGTGAACATGCAATGTTACATTTCATCATTAGAAAAGTTTTGTGTTTTTGAAACAAGGGGATTGACTGTTTTGTATAGCTGTTACTGTACAACATTGTACATCACAACTCATCTTTAGCCTCAACAGTGTCAACTTTTGGGTGGTGTTTCTAGTCACGACACAACAGCAGATCAGTTCAGTCTGTGGTTTATAGTATGTACTTTCCAGCATTAGCAGTTTGAAGCATTTCATCCATGAACTTGATATAAACCTTTGAGACAGTGTTCAAACAATGAATTGGAGGCTTATAGAATACCTTAGAAATTGAGATATCTAAAAGAAGGTGACGTCCAGAGTAATGGTGTCAGGGTTATCCACCCATTGAAACTGACTGTCAGTTTCCTTATGTTCTTTTTGTCCCTTGCTTTTTTACATTTACTGATTTATCTTATTTATTTCATCCCATATAATGCAATTTGGCCACCTATTTAAGAAAAAAATAATAAAACACTAACACAAGATTACCAAAAACGGGTAAATCCCGTCATAGGCTAATTCAGATATCATATTTGGACATGCGATACGCACGTAGGTAACCAACCCCTTGCTCAAGAAATATGAAGTGAAAACACAAGCAGGACACAAGCTGTATTAATGTTGTGCGGATTGAAATCTTACCGGGAATGTAGGGGCACAAACCAGGGCGTGCAGTTGATGATAACTGTATGAACTCGGAAGGTGGATACCCCCAAACACAGTTCAGGATGAACTGTTTAAAACGTGTTAGCAACAATTAGTTTTTAACCTAGTTAATATAAAGAGAGAGGATTTCGTGAGCTTTCTTAGACGCACTTAGAATACACTGCTTCCGCACACAAGCCCCATCTCACTCGCGCCCTCCACCAAGCTTGGACTCGCGTAAAAAATCATTTCTTTAGGACACGTGGCCCTTCTAAAAGCACAGCGCGCCTCCAAAGCATTCGGTTTTCAGTGCGCATCCGTGATGGCCAGCAATTTGAAAAGATATGAGCGGCATACGCCAATCACAGATGCCAGTCGGCGTTTGGTGGGGGATTTGTCATTAAAAAAATCAATTAAAAATTAAAATGAAAAAAAAAAAAAAATTGAAAGGGAGCTCTTAATACAAGGAAGTGCATCCAGATCAAGCAGTTAAATGCAAATATGGGGATAACGACAGTTTGCGCTGCTTAGGTCTGGTAAATAATCCATTGCATTCGAATTAAAATAACATTGCACTCTGTGATTGCCTGTTGCAATGTGAGGATGGAAGTTTAGCAATTTTAGGTGATCACCGAGAGACTGACTGCCCTTCAAGCATAGTCCTTATCTCAGGGGCAAAACTGTCTAAATAAATTAGTAAACCATCGCTCTTGATGCAAATTGTATGCATTAAACAGGCGCGAGGTCACCAACCAAAGCCCTGTAATGCCAAAATCGCGCGGAAATTAATAACTTGTAATAAATGAGAACGTTTTTTGCACTGGATCATAATTTATGAGAGTGTGCAGTAGCATTAGTATCGCTGACGAAAGCTAATGACACTGGTCTCGCGGCAGTGCATTAATCTGATAGGTGAGAAGCAGCCAAGATCGGCTACATGGTCTAAAGCTGCTTTCACACCGGACGCGAAACAAATTTTTCGCACGATACATTCCATTCAAAGTTACTATAAAGACTTTGCACTGACTTTGAATGTAATCTGCGTGCAAAAAAGTCTTTTCGCGTCCAGTATGAAAGCGACTTAAGACTGACATGACATGAGGCAGAGAGGGGAGGGGGCGGGGCGTATTCGTATAAATATTGGTCCAGCGATCGCCGGGTCTGCCGGGCTGGTTCCTACGCCCATGGGTAAGATGAAATAAGTGCTCTTCAGTGGTTTTGTAAAAGGCAGTAAAATGCAAAACGGAGACGAAGATACTTCTTTGTAGAGGTCAAAAATTTAGTTCATTATTGCTTTGATGATTACTTTACATTTTTATTTTATCGTGTGCGGCACTTTTGTGAAGCATGCTAATTTACCTATCGTAAGTCCAGGCTAATGGAGTATTAGGTGGTTTTCTCGTGCGGTTCGCCGTTTCTTCCATCTCTGGTTTAAAGGCGTGCTTGTAGAAACGTCACATGCGAAGTTTCTGTACTGACATTCATGCGTTACATGTAGGTACGTGAGCTCCCCGTTTCAAAGGAGGTTATGTTTTCAGTCCCGTTAACTGGAAAATGTTGTGATTTGCTGAATACTCAGTTAGTATTAAGCTCTGCTGTGGATAGCTGTCGATGTAGAAACGTGACATGCGAAGTTGCTCTACTGATATTAATGCGTTGCACGCAGAATAAAAATCTGTTGGCTGGCAAGAGAGGAGTGGTCTTTGCCTTATTATTCATTACACGCAACACAACGCTGAACTATAAGACCGGCTATATAAGTGTATCAAATCGTGTGTCTCTTATAAAGAATGACATTACTTTTCAAATTTACTATATTATTAATGTGTTTTTTTTCGGTATGTACAAAGTTTTATCACCATTAAAAAAAAAAAAAAAAAATCAGAGGTCTCTTTACCTCTCATCTCAATATATCTGGAAAAAAAATGGTTTTCTACAGTTCTCTCTTAACATTATGGTTATTTTAAACTTAATACATTTTGGGACTGTGTGAGGATGGATGGATATTGGCTTGGAAGCAGTAGTTAAAGGAGCAGTATGTAAGAAATGTATGTTGATTAATCATGAAATGGCCCTGATATATCACCAGACATTAAGGAATGATGTTAATTTCAAATAATTATATCACTGAAAACAGTAGTCCAGCCAGAATATTCTCATTACAAAAGCGAAGTTGCAGCCCACAACTAATGTTGATGTTGTCATTTTGTGTTTTGGCCTGTTGCGCCGCCCTCCACCTATCTCCCAATCACGAAGTCAGTAGCATTTCGGCACCCAGGTTGCCAGTTACCACTGAGCTGCAGCTACCAGCGTTTCGGAGCACAAATGTCTGACGTTACTAAACCTAAAAGGCCTCGTTATGATTCCGAAATACGTCGTGACAAAGTCAGAAACAAAACAAGGATCTGTATAGGACATGCCTTTGAAAGATGGAGACGGCTGAAAGCAGAGAAGAATTTGAAGACCGACGCCGAAGTTGCCAATTTTCTCCTGAGCAGGTAAGATTCAGCTAAGTTTGGCTAACTTAATTCTATTTAATGTAGGCACGGACATTTCAAATATTCTCTTCAGTCGAATAACGTTATGTATGTTTGTTCATAGTACGTTAGTGCGTATGCAGGTGGGTCATCGAATTGACTTGGTAACAAGTTGTTTGAGAAATAACCATTACTCTTCATTGCTAATGTTAGTAATGCATTATTAGAGTCCGTTTCTCTGGTATTATGCTGAGATGCTGTGGAAACCATTCCAACATTAGCACAGCCATTATGGCAATATGAAATGTAATTGAGACAGTACATTGGTCAAATGAGTCCTCATTCATTCTTTACGCTTATTATAGTATGGACCTTAGTGGGCTATCCACAAAGAAGAGTGACGAGCAAGTTGACCAATATGACCACTGGTCAAGTTAGTTAGTCATTAGTCTCGATCTTTTCTGAACTGAACTGAACACAACCCTGTCAGAGCAAATCATTGGTGATATAGAAACGTAGCCATGGTAGCTCCGTGTAGTAGACGTTCTTGCTGGATCCAGTGACCTAGCTGGCAACCTCTGGTCTGGGGGAGAGGAGGAGGGGATACTGCGCTCTGCAGTATTTTGAATGTGATTGCACTACCAGTTTTGGCCACAAACTTACATACTGCTCCTTTAAAGCAAATTTGCCTTTTTAAGCTTGGTACTTGTACTGGTAACCATGGTAACTGATACAGTTGTGAGGTTATCAGAATAAAGTACATTTATGGACAATAGGCAACATACTCTTTGCAACATACTAAAGGCAGTCTACAAGCCAAGGACTGGACAGGACACCAGGGCAGGTGAAGAATGGAGTAGATGGCTTAGTGGTAGCAGATACCAGTGTTTCTCACACACAGACCATTGTGTGGCGGGCCACCACAAAATGAACTTGGACCACCAGAAATTGATTCCGGCCCAACGGGATTTTCTATATCACGTTCTCATCTCCGTGCGCGCAAAAAAAACAAACAAAAAAAAAAAAACGGTAAAATTAAAAGACTGGAAGATGCGGAATTTGCGCAATTTTAGTGCCATGCCCCCCGCTCAAGAAAAGGAAAGACATCCCCCCCAGCTCAACAAAATAGGAAACAACCATCAACAAAATAGACAGGCACCATCAGCCATCACCATCAAAATAGTGCCGCCGTAGAATTGGCGGGAGTGATTGATAGTGCCCGCGCAGTTTTCTCCTGGCATGCACTGCATGGAGTTCGATTTTGTTTACCTCTTTGGTGAAAAGGCTCCTGGCTTCTGACTCTGCATTCTGGGGCACTGATGGATAGACGGTCCTCCTCTGCCGGGAAATCTGGGACTCCTGCAAAAACACCAGCCATCAGCTCTCCATGCATGGAATTACAGCCCAGGCCATGAACCTCCAGCAAGGCTTCTTCATCAAAATGCACAATTATTCAATTACTCAATAACACGTTATTCCCTATGGTGTAGTCAATAGGACGCAAGACCACTGCAGCAAGGCCCCGAACAATTTCTGAGTCAGCATCGTGACCAGAGGCTAATGGACGTCAAGTAATGAGGCTTCAAATTTTCCCACAGATCGGTGTTTTGCACAGATCAAATTAGCGACACTCTTTTATAAAGGACGCTGTTCTTGACACGATTTTGATTTTGGCAAAATGCAGTTGAACTCAACAGATTGCAGTTGAGGCCCAGAACATGACTGAAAATTCCAGCTAAAACGAGCAGGGTTTAAAATGGTTTAGGCCAGCGTCATCACAACTGGACCTCAAATCTAAATCCACCCTTGGTTTTCTTTTCTCACAGGTAATTTACCGATTTACTGAACAACCAGTGCTTCTGATTGGCTAGACTGTCCTCACATCTCACTGCCAGGTCAAGTAAGAACAGAAAACCAGCAGTTCTCAGCCCAAGATAGATTGTGACCTCAATCAGTTTGATGACCTTTGGTTTGAGCTGAGTCATGGCTGGCCTGAGGCTGGTCAATGTTGGTCAGTACCTTCACATGCCTAATTAAGCTGTTGGATTGACAGGGTATAAAACTGGTGAACAAGTTGACTACACAGGCTGTTCAGCTGATCGACCAGCTAAATATGTAGAAAAGGCAGCATAAACCAGTTTAAACAGCTAAAGCCAGAGTAAGGAAATTTCAGCATGGTGATTGATGAATTGAAATGATTCTGTCACTAAGTTAGAAAGATGATCCAGTGCCACAAAGCACAGGGGCCCTGTTCTGCCCTCCTTTCTCGCATTCTGTGCCTTGTGCACATTATCTTTCAGTTCCCCCTTGCAGAACAAATAAACACAACCCCCAATACGCAGTTGCAGAGCTTCACCGCTAACACAAGCGTCACACAGCTATACACAAGACAAAGCAAATGTAGACAAGACAAGAAGTGCACATTGGTGAACAAAGCATGGAATCGGATATGATTTGTACAGCCAATACTGCAGTAATGAAGTGATATAATAAGTCAATTCTCCTGAGCATATTTAAACATATATGCAGTACTGTGCAAAAGTCTTTGGCACATTTAAAACAATTTCATAGGGCAAATATGCTTGCAAAAATGATGAAATTTAAAAGTTTATAATAACTGAGAGATGTACTAAACAGAGCTGTAACCTGTTAAAAACTAAATAAAATCAATATTTGGTGTGAGTACCCTTTGCTAAAAAATTTGGGACAGCGTCCTGTTGTACGTCAGTTTTATCAGATGATTGGCTTTTTGCTTGTTCCAAGCAGAGAGGAAAACTCGCCACCGGTCCTCTGCAGACTGACTGTCTCACTTGTGTCTGTCCGTCCATGTAACTGCAGACAGCCATGATGATGTTGACATCAGAGCTCTATGAAGGTGATATGATCTGTATTGACCGTTTTAATGAAATATAAGCACTTATTTATAAAACTTTTCCTTAAATTAGCATTTGGAATTTCATATTTACGTTTAATCTTCAGCAACTTTAATGTGGAAAACAAAAAGTAAGCCTCTAAAGCAGATTTAAATTTTAAAAAGTGCAGGGTGCCGAAGACTTTTGCACAGTACTGTATATATGTATTATGCATAACACAAGCACAAAAATGAACAAAAAATGAATATGATGTGGATACTACAGTAGCGTACAGAAAATAAAGCTTCACTAACGAGATATCACAGGGAATATCATTTGGGTTGATGGATCAGGTAGGCCATAGATATCAAGGAAGCCAAAAGCATCAAATAGCACTATGGACTGTATAGCAGTTAAGACTGATGTTCATCCCATTTAGCTGAGGAAGTCCAGGAAATGAATGGGAAATTCTCTGTCTGGTTCTCCGCAGATTTGTCGATGACTTCACAGCATGGCACTTTCCCGAGGGGAACTGAACGAATCAAAGGGGAGCGGTGCCCAGCCACGACCCAGCGCTTGAGCGGGTCAAACCCACCGAGACATCATCCATGGGGCAGAGCAGCAGGTCCCGGTGCGGGTCGCTGTGGATTTGGGCCTTTCTCTGGAACACCACCGTCTCATAATCTAGCGGCTCGATGATCTTGGGCTGCTCCTGTGTACAGAAAAAGAGAGATGTTGTTACCGGCGGTATACCACAAAACTGACTGAAAACTCACCGAACTGCAGCCTTAAAATCGGTCAACTCGCTTTGGAGTAATGGCTGAAGCTAAGCAGGTGTGGACTTGGTTACTACTTGGATGGGAGACCACATGGGAAATAACGCTGCAGCAGGAAGTGGTGTTGCTGGGGCAGTAGGTGGAGATCTTCACTCAGGTCAAATAGCCCCCAGTATGGTGATGGGGACACTGTGCTGCAGCAGCCTCCGTGTTTCAAATGTGATAAAATATCAAGGACCTGACTCACTGTGGTCATCAAACATCCGATGATGCTCTTTGACAACAGTAGGGGGCTCCCCAGCGTCCTGGCTAATTTCAAACCGTAGGCTATTCGTCCCCAGATTTAATTGGCTACGCAAATTGCCCTCTCTCTCTACCTCAGCTGATGCCTGGTGAGTGTTCTGGTGCAAAATGGCTGCCGTGTGTCACCCAGGTGGTGGAGAGGTGAGATTTCCCCCAATGACAATAAAACAATTTAAGCACTTCTGAGAAAATGCTACTATAGACATAATGTCCTCTAATTTGTTCACCTTAGCAGACAACACCTCAGTTTGTTTAATTCAGTAGTTTACTCGTGAAGGTGAATGTCACCAGTAAAAGTTAATTTTCATTTGTGCATCCTGGGTACATATATACTACTCAAAATTTGATAGGGATCACAGGAATTTTTTTGTGAAATGACATGCAAATTTGGTAACTGCCACTGATGAACAATATATTGGACAAATGACATGCAGTCAGACACAAAACACATTTGCAAGTGCATTTAATGACATTAAATGAGCGTGCAGCCTCATACTTTTGGCTTTCACGAACACTTCATCGTTTCACCTCTGACATGTAAAGTGAAAACAGACAGTGTTCGTTTGATGTTTCATTACCACAGTTAATGTCAATAACGGGTATGGCCTCCCCTAGCTTGAATGACGGCTTGACAACGTCAGGTCATACTGTCAATCAGAACCCGGATGCTTGCAATTGGAATGTTGTTCCATTCTTCAACAAGGGCATTTCCGAGCTCTTCTAGAGTTGTGGGTTGTGCCTTACGACCGAAATGGCGACCTGCAGCATGTTCCACACATGCTCGATAGGGTTTAGGTCCGGCGAACGCGCGGGCCAGTCCATGCGGACAATTGTCTCCTGCTCTAGGAATTGATTCACCACCCTAGCACGATGGGGACGGGCGTAATCATCCATCAAGATGAACTCAGGACCAACAGCACCAGCGTATGGTCTTACGTACACATTGAGGATCTCATCCCTGTACCGCACCCTGTCATTGTCCCTCTCCCCATGACATGCAGGTCCGTTCTGCCGTTCCTGCTTATTCCTCCCCAGACCATAATTGATCCGCCACCATAACGGTCGTGTTCGTTGATGTAGGCATCATTAAATCGCTCACGTTGTCTTCGCCACACCTGTTGCCTCCTGTCAGTAAAGTCCAAGCAATATCGGGACTCATCAGTAAAGAGAACTGGAGCCCAATCGTTGTGTGCCCATGTGACATGATCGTGAGCCCAATCCAAACGGTCACGCCTATGACACACGGTCAGTGGGATTCGAACACATGGCCTTCTTGAGTTGAGGGCGGCAGTATGAAGACGATTCCGTATCGTCTGAGTGGATACCCTGACCCCCGAGGCGTTATGAAGGTCATTTTGTAGGGTGGTGGCTGTCCAGAAAGGATGACGTCGTGCCTGAAGTGTGAGAAAGTGGTCTTGTCGTTGTGTAGTCGATCTCTGACAACCACCCCCATGACGGTGTGCTGCTGTACCAAACGTTTGATGGCGGTTCCACGCTCTGTTCACAACGCTTTGGCTGACGTTAAGTGCGTTAGCAACGTGACGTTGTGAGAAGCCAGAGTCAAGCATTCCAATGCATCTTCCCAATTGCTCTGAAGTCAATCGACGTCTAAGAGGTTGAGGAGACATTGTTATTGCTAAATGTAATGCAAAAAATTTGGGAACTTCCAAATTTTCACCAACAAGCAACACACACGTCTGAGTTGAAATGGTGAAGTGTTAGTCAAAGCCAAAATGTGAGGCTGCACGCTCATTTATTGTCATGAAATGCACGTGCAAATGTGTTTTGTGTCTGACTGCATGTCATTTATCCAATATATTGTTCATCGGTGGCAGTTACCAAATTTGCATGTCATTTCACAAAAAAATTCCTATGATCCCTGTCAAATTTTGAGTATATATCTTTGGATTGTGGGAAAAAAACCCATATAAACAGTGAGAACATGCCGGTCTAAACAAGCCCTTCTCACCCTTTATTTTGCAAGTCTTGCAGCACAAGTTGAGAGCACTAAATTCATTGCTAATTTATAAATTTCCTACATTTGTATAGTTTCTCAATGAGATAAATTCAACTATCTGTAAAGTAAACCAAAAGTCTTAACTGCCAATTATGAATTGTAAACCAAGGACTGAAACTTCGAAATCGAAGATTCTTCCAAAAATAAGCTTCTCCACAAACCACATCGGGTTAAAAAAAGGCGGTATAAAAAGATGGAGGCAGTGAGGCCAATGCGGAAATCTCTTAAATTTGCATTCTATTTAATGGCCAGCAGATGGCGACGTCGGTGGTTGCAGAAAGAAGTTCAATGCTATAGAAGTCTATGAGAAAATGACCCTACCTTCCCACCTGATTCATTATTTCAATAATGATTTTCCATATTATCTTATGGTATATATCGCAAGTTTCAAGTCTTTTTTGATATATCATGATGTTCATTTTAATAAATTATGGTATCAAATGGACTAGAATAAAGGATAAAGCCAGATATGCTTTAGGGGCGCGGCTATCCTCTGGTCCTTGTCAGATACGGTCAGATCCACTCGTAGATCCACCCCTCGCTCCTCCCTGGATCTCCAATTCATGCTCTCGTCCGATAGGAATCACATCTGGTTTCAAAGTGACAAAATGGCGCTGCTCAAATTGCCAAAATCGAGGCTTCCTAAATGGTATGCTGAAAGCAATGGGTGATGTCACGGTTGCTTCGTCCATGTTTTTATATAATCTATGGTTAAAACCCATTCTGTCTAATTCCGGGCATAAAGTATGTTAACATGAGTCGAAACTGACTGATTCAGCATGGAGAGTCAGATCACTGGGGGTTCAATAACTGTCTGAGTGACATCAAGGCTCGACAAAGTGAGGACAGTTCCCGCGCTCGATGAATCTGAGACAGTGCAATTGCTTCCACGGAGGGGCCTCATGGGAGTTGTAGTCCAAAGCTAATGTTTGTGTAGGCCTTTAATCTCTTGATTCTCCACTACTGATTGAATGAGAGCCTAAGGGAGTATTCAGGTCTGCTGTTAGAGAGTTTTGAGCAGACAAGAGAGCAAGAGCGTCTCGTAAATTAAGGCAACTAAATTTAAGGCCTCTGTCCCAGACCAATTTACCCTGCAAGAACAGAAACACAGTTCAGGAGTAGCCTACTATCAGCACCACCAGCCTCAGCTTGAAACAGGATGTTTTGATGAAATACTGTGGATATGTGCTCGCAGTAGTGCAGTAACAGTTCAAACTTTTGCACAGCTGCTATACGCACACATCAGGGGCTTTGACAGTCAGTAGCAAACCACAAAAGGGGGAAGTGCACTCATGCACATCGCAGTTTCATCAATTCCTGTCCCACCGAGTTTCATCAAGAAGTGGATCATTTCATCTCTTGCTGTATGAGCCATAAAATGTTATTAACTGGCAATTCGAAAGCAAGATTTTAAACCTTCCCAAAATCAGATTTATGAGTTTTTAACCCTTTATTTCTTTAGACCATTACATAAACTGTAATTATTATTATTACTATTAATTTTCTTTTTTGTGTGTTTATATTTTTTATCAGCCTTATTTTGTACTATATTGTGCTTGTCCATGGTCATTTGTTTTACAACCCCAATTCTGAAATAGTTGGGACGAAGTAGAAATTGTGAATAAAATCAAAATGCAATGACTTTCAGATCACGTGAGCCAATATGTTATTTTCAACAGAACATAGATAACATTTCAAATGTTGAAACTGAGAAATTTTACATTTTTATCCACAAAATGAGCTTATTTCAAATTTTTTGGCTGCAACAGGTCTCAAAAAAGTTGGGACACAGGCAAAAAAAAAGGGTTGAAAAAGCACTTAATATATAAGAGAATCAGCTGAAAGAACATTTAGCAAGTAATTAAGTTAACTGGCATCAGGTGTGTAACATGATTGGCTATAAAAGGGATGTCTTAGAGAGGCTGAATCTCTCAGAAGTAAAGATGGCCAGAGGCTCTCCAACCTATGAAGGCTTGCGTAAAAAAAATTGTGGAATACTTTAACAACAATGTTCTTCAACGTCAAATTGCAAAGGCTTTGAGGGTCTCATCATCGACTGTGCGTAACATCATCAAAAGATTCAGAGAAACTGGAAAAATCTCTGTGCGTGAGGGACAAGGCCGAAGACCTTTACTGGATGCCCGTGATCTTCGGGCCCTCAGACGCCACTGCATCACTCACCGGCATGATTCTGTCATTGACATTACTAGATGGGAAATGAAAAAGGCACAGACGCGCTCAACTCACAAAAAGTTATTAAACAATTAAGCAATGGGTGCTAAAACCTTTAGAAAGTAATATATACTAATCAAGGCATAGGCAGGCATAAATGCATAAAAATATCCAAATGCATAAAAAAATATAGCATGTATGCCATACTGCTGAGGACATTTAAGGGTCAAACCCCCATAGTGTGGCAATAAATATATGCTGATTTGGAGTGCTGCCTATGCCTTTGATCATTACTAGATGGGCCCATAAATACTTCAAGAAACAACTGTCAGTAAACACAGTCTGCCAGGCCATCCACAGCTGCCACCTAAAACTCTATTATGTAGGCATTGGCAACGCTCTGCATAAACTCTAATGGAATGCGTAACAGCTGAACTGGGGCGGTAAACAAGCCTCAGAAAACTTATAAAAAATGATATAAATACCATTTTCATACAAAAAGAACACCATGGTTTGATTAAAAGCAACCTTTCCAATAGGATACCCGCATTTCATACATGAACTCTGCGTATTACGGCCAAAAACGCGATTTGAACAGAGCTTTTATTCGCCCGTTGGATGAATGCGTAACCTAAATTTGCGCTGTGTTTACAAATTTTCAAGTGCACGGCGTGGCAAAAATAACCATTTAGGAAGTAGATTTCAAATAGCCCGCGCCGACGTCTTATCCCAGCTACGGCCCTGATTTGCTTACAGCCATCTAATTTGAGAAATTACGAGTCTGTTCGTCCAGGCTAGACCTCCAGGGGATGTGAATAAGTTTGACAGAAGTTGGTGAAGTTCGTCGCAAGTTCGCCGTGATTTCTTCTCAACAATAGCAAGAAAGGTGAGCGTATTTTTACTCTACCCTATATAGTTTGTTGACAGAATATCCTGTGACCCTATTTGTGAAGTTTCAGTAATATATACCAAGGAATAAAACGGCGCCAGGCCTTTGAAGCTCACCCGTCACAAGATTCATTCACGTATACACTTCAATTCGAGACTGCAAGGATAGAAATCTGAATAATCAATTAGGAAAAATTCTTGGCTCTCGGTAATTCTGTATATCCGTTAAACATTTTGTTAATCCGATTATGAAAGAAGACTGAAAATAAGCGCCCGCTTTTTGTTTGGATGTAAAAGCGCGTATTTAAAGGAGAATACATTGTATATTGATTAAGCATTGAACTCTGCATAAGTCAAACTGTTTTAATATTTGTTGATGACATTGCTTCGGCTTCCTGGAAGCAAGTACGCGCAAATCTGCTGTCTAGTGAGCATTTCAGGTTCGATGTGCTGAGTAATAACGCCTGAAACTTAAACTGGCCGTCATTCTGCCGAATAGTCTTACTAAACTAGTTAATTGTCTGATTGCTAATCAAGCAAAGGGGAGGTTTCTGCCTCACCAAACTAACCTCCGACTGCACGTCACTGTGTTTTTACTATGAATTATTCACAGTAGCTCAATTGAAACTATCATGGGAGGAGGGTATATGGACATAGTAAAAAACAGTGCAAAGTTTTTTTTTTTTTTTTTTTAATCACCACGGGTTATTGAAGGGGAACGTTTGATTCATTTAAGTAGCAGTGGGAGGGCAAACAACTGCCGGCATCAGCGACTTCACTGCATTTTATATAGTAATGGGCGAGTAGCGTTAATGTTTGCCCTCCCACCGATAATTTTGACATTTTTGCAGGCCATTGATCCAAAAAAACTTCACAGGCAACCCATTCATACCATTTTTTAATATCAATGCAAAACCTAATGTTTGTTGAACATAACTGGGTGAAATTCAATGCATTTTCCATTAAAAAGGGCCTAGGGGGCGCTGCTGTAGTTCAGAAAAGGGGTAGATGACTTTAGCATCAATTATTTCTGTTAGGGTACCCTAATGGATAATTTGGCCTGGTTTATTTCTGAAAAGACTGTATTTTCGAAAATGCCCTCAGGCTTGGTGTGGTGTGGGACACTTGCATGTTTTAAAAAGCACCATGAATGCTGAAAGGTATATAAAAAGGTTTTAGAGCAACATGTGCTCCCCTCCAGACAGCATCTATTCCAGGGAAGGCCTTGTGTATTTCAGCAGGACATTGCAAAACCACATACTGCAGCGATTACAACAGCATTGCTTCATAGTAGAAGAGTCCGTGTGCTGAACTGGCCTGTCTGCAGTTCTGATCTTTCACCAATTGAGAACATTTGGCGCATAATTAAACAAAAAGTCCGTCAAAGGAGACCCAAAACTCTCCAGCAGCTGGAAGCCCGTATTAAATAAGAGTGGGATCAAATTCCAATGGCTAAACTCAAGAAACGTGTCTCCTAAATGCCCAGACGCCTCCACTCTGCGTTAAGAAGAGGAGGGGATGCTACACCACGGTAAACAGGCCCTGTCCCAACTTTTTTGAGACCTGGAGCTGCCATCAAATTTGAAATAAGCTCATTTTGTGGATAAAATTGTAAAATTTCTCAGTTTCCTCATTTGCTATGTTACCTCTGTTCTATTGTGAATAAAATACTGGCTAGTGTGATTTTAAAGTCATTGCATTTTGATTTCATTCACAATTTACACTTTGTCCCAACTATTTCAGAATTGGTGTTGTATACTGTCCTGTAATTTTCAGTTAAATCATTTGGTGATTTTTTTTTTTTTTAATTTCATACTATGTACATCAGGTCTCTCTCGAAAATGAGATCTTTATCTCAATGGGATTCACCTGAATAAATGAAAAAGAAAAAAAAGATACTTTATGTAGACTAGCAATGGGTCCTTTTATGGTCACTAAAGCACATACCTACTGTCACCAGTTAAACTGAGGACGCTATAACTGGAGAGGATGAGACAAAGTACTCTCCTGGGTACAGCATGACTACTGACTGTGGTGTGAGATCCGAACCCATTGCCTTTCACTCTTAACACTCGGAGCATGCACCCTACTACAAATACATACTCTCATACACATGCAGACACATGCACACATGTGCAAACACACTAATTCCCTCAACACATAGACTAACTCACAAAGATACATGCACACATTCCCTAAAACATATTCCTGAAAATGGCAGACATCTTTACAAATGCTCACAAGCATACATTTTCACTGCCTGTGCATGCGTACATGCACGCACGCATGCACACACACACACACACACACACAGCGCGGAGTGTCCCCGGGTTAAGGCCCAGCTGCAGGGTTCTGAATGATCAGGCCAGCTGCAGCCCTCAGAGTCGAGAGCTGCAGCAGCAGCGTCGGGCGAAAGCAGAACGTCAGCTTCCTGTCACATGAACTGCGCGAGGAAGCAGCGGAACCGCAACCACATTTCCACTGCGGCGCTAATCGCGTTACAGGCCCTGCTGGCCGCCGGGACACAGGGCCTGGGGGGGCGGAGCCAGCTCAAGTGAGCCACTCTCCTCCAACATCGCCAAATCACAGGCTGCCAAGGGCGGGGAGGGGAGGGCAGGGGGAAATGTTCCGGATGCCGCATCAGCCTCACTGCACTAGCACCACACTCATCATTCCTCTCCCTCTACACACCAGGAGAGAGCTTCAGCTTCCCACAGCAAATACTCTGGGCACCAATATGTGGGGGAACGAATATGAATATCAATATACACTCTTCTGCTCAGAAACAAATCATTCTTGGAGAGATATTACCTTTAGTGCGAATACATTTTTATATGTACATGTATAGATGCAATTTGACGGTAGAGTCATATTCGCATATAGATGTCAAAAGGGAGATTCTCTTTATGGCACCAGTGGCTTGACAAGCCGAAATGTCCGGAATTTTCAAGCTTCAATCCCGGGTCCCGTGTGCCAACGCTACCTTTTCAACCACAGTGCTTCAATTTCATTTAAATTTTACTGCTCTTTTGACTGATACTCGGTAACAAATATGCTTAACAGAAGGAGCAGTAAAGAAAATAAGGGAGAAAAAAAACATCCCCAGAAAAATAATCAGGGAGAAGCAGAGAAAATAAAACTCCCCAATGGGAAGAAATCTGGGGAGGAACTTTACAATAAATGGTGACCCCTGCACTGACCGTACAGCAAAGCCCAACAATTCCATAAAAAGACACAGAGGGGCATAAATGAGCCCCTAAGAACCATACTGGGCCAACCCATGTTGGGGCACTTTTGAGAAAATGGGACTCAAAGTTGCCAGAGTAAACACTGCACCTAGAGTCATCTAGTTTAAACACTGCATTTGGTACAAACTCAAGATATGTAAAATCATGCACATGCACTTCTTGTGCAGGTTTTGGATGCCCTTCTGCTGCATTAAATTGAAACCAACCTCCTTCTGAGGAGGAAGCATAATCTTCTGATTCATTTGGGACAAACTTTGGGTCTCTGTCATCTTCCACTTCACCATCATCATCAATCACAATAAGCAACTCCTCATCAGTGAGATACCGAGCTGCCATGTTTACAATGAATTATGGGAAGGTTGTGGGATGGCGTTTTATGGCTAAGGCAGTGCAGTGCATATACAGGGGCAGAGAAGACATTTGCTTGTATTAACAATCCATGTGGGCAGATTGGGTTGGGCTGTTAGGAAATGTAGATCTCAGTTTTCTGCACATGCTGACTACCACAACTCAATTTCGGCAAAAGTGCGGGATGGCCCGGTATGGTTCTTAGGGGCTCAAATAATTTCTAAAATCTTCATGAAGGAAAAAATACATTTACAGGGGCATGCATCTCAAAGCACGAATACTAAGTCGGCTGGTTGAATAAATGCTCTGTAAACAGGCACCTGGTTTCATTTCAGGCAGCTAAGTCAGTATATTAGCAGCTTGATGCCAGGCCTAGATTTGGGTATTCCATGACGAAACAGGCCTAAGCGCAGACCTGCTTCATTCTATCGCCCCTGACATATACAGTGCTGTGCAAGAATTTTAGGCACATTTAAAACATTTCCAAAAATCAGTTAATGAAAGGCTTCTAAATATGGGAAAATGTAATATGAAGCGCTGTGAATTGTTAAATGTTGACTTTAATCAATATTTGGTGAGACAACCCTTTGCCTAAAAATTACGGACACTTCTGCAGTTTTGTATTTTTGCTAGATGACTGGCTGTTGGGCTGTTCTAAGCACACTGGAGAATATTCCACAGTTCCTCAGCAGTCTCACTGCCTCACCTGTATTCGTCTGCCCAGGTGTTCCCACACAGCCTTGATGATGTTGAGATCAGGGCTCAGTCATGGCGTATTAATTGTAGCCCCCGGACGAAGTCGGGCGGCTACTATGGATTCATGCTAGTTGTCTCCGCCGCCTCGTCCGCGTCCATAGACACTTGCTTGTGGACGCTCTACAGGCTGTAATTTTTGACCGATTACTTTCATATTTTGTATGGACAAGTGTTATACTTCAGTTAGGACACCTATCGATTTTGGTTGCCATGGCGACAGTATTGGCCGAATAATGCGCAAATTTGCGCTGAAACAGAGATTTACTTGTGGACGCAGTAGAGGCTGGAGAAGCGGGCTTTCGGGGGCGACACACATGCGGTCACGGGCGTCCGGACTGCCTAGTTATATCAACTGCACTCAGTCAGATATCAAGATTTTTAAAATAAGTTTATTTTTTCTTAAATTAACTTTTGGAGTTTCAAAAATGCTTTTTTTTTTTTTTATCCACAGCACCATCAATGTGGAAAACTAAAAAAATATCCAAGACCAAATTTATATTAAATTTAAAAAATAATAAATCGAGGGTGCCAAAAACTTTCCCACAGAACAATACATTGTCAGCAATTGCACATTTGGCATTCTACTGTATATGCCTCTTTCAGCATTTCTACTCTAATCCCATTCATTCCAGCAATTCTGTAAGTAATATTAATACTAATGTTGTATTTTGATTCTATGAGACCCCAAACAATGAACAAAGTAGAACAATGAACATAGTCGAACAAAGACTAACACAAGACTATTCTTGTCTTCTAATCACTCAATGTGCAATATTCCCTTGTTAGGAAAGAATCACACCACTTCTGCTACAAGGTAATCTAGTGCTACATTTCAGTATCACCACTCACTCATCCTATGGTCACATCAAAATCTGATTGGTTGGTTGATGAGGGAAAGCTAAGGGAAGGCTTATTCGTCCCCTTATATAGGACTGAAGGAGTGATGGCGACACTAGAGGGGGAACAGATAAGATGCGCTTTGCTCTTGTGGGGGGGGTGCTTTGAAGGGAACTGTCGTGATCAGCCAGAGCAGCGCCCTGACCTCCACGCAAAAACATAAGCTTGTTCCCTGTTCCCACGGCGACAATTCCCAAGGACCGTGTCTAACGCAAACAAGACCTTCCCCCACGTCACAGGATTAGACTGTCAAGCCCTCCAAACTGCACTCACAGCAGCGGTCAGCTAAAGGTCACTTATCTGAGAATATGCCACAAATATAGGAGTATAAAAAACTAAAAATTAAACAACGCTAGATGCTACTGAACACTGCACCCTAGAAAGGTTATCCCTGACACACCAGCGAGCCTTGGCTAGTCTTGAATTGTATTTTGCACTAACGACAACCTAATTTAATACAGATTGCAAAACCAAGTGTTAGGGGGGAAGAAAGATTTCGGAGAAAGGAAAAGGACAGAGTCCATATTAGCTTTTGTGCAGCTATCGGGCCCGTGAATAAGCCCCTTCACCCCAGACTGCTCCATGTTGTGGAACTGGCCCTTCGCTTGGTTTATAGGAGAGTCCTGCTGGATAAAACTGTGAGCTAAATAACTGTAATGTGACATGTAAAAGCTTAGTAAAGTGTCTCAGAGCAGAGGTGCTGATCCAAGATCAGCTTTGCCTTCTTTTCCACATAGGCTAAGGTTAGGATGTTTAAGAGGACACTGCACCTGAATCAGCACCCCTGGTCTGATCCGCTTCATGAATACGAGCCCAAGTCTGATCTTTTAAAATACATGACCTTGTCTGTTTTGTATTGCTTTTGTCATCTGGGCAGGCTGTGACAGAGGCCTGGGTTTCAGTAAACCAGTTAGCCACAGACTGGATGACTCTCTCGCTAAGAATAGACTTTATCATTTCCTCCATCATCTCTGCTGGTGAGGAGCTGCTCTTTGCTGAGACAAATTGGAGTGAAATCATGAAAAACTCATTCTGGTCTCTGTCGCGCTCAAAATCTCGTACACCACACCGACGTTTTAGGGATGAAACCCTTGACACACCAGCGCTAAATCACCACTGACAGATCGCATACGAGTCAAACAGGAACCATATCTACGATGTAAAAGTTTATTTAACACTGACTGAGCATTTTACCGGGCAAGTTGTTTGTCAAGCCCCTAAACAAACAGCAATACCAGTACTTCACCACTGAGCTGATCTGCAAGTCCATGAAAGACAGTAGAAAAAAAAAAAGAATCATTCCACTTCAGTGAACATATAACCGCCTCTTACTTAGATTAGAAATTTTCAATGGCGCTACAGGTGGGTCACCTGAATGAAATAGTATATTTACCAAGGCTGGAGATATACTCCTGGTCCAGCACAGTGAGCAGTATACACATCGTGGCCAAAAGTGTGTGGACACATCACTGAAACCTCATTGACACAGACAGAAAAGGGATATGAATTGGTCAGTATGGCCTGAGAGAACAGACATTCAGCTTTGAACTGAGGGCACTGCAATTCCAATCTGCTTTACTGTTAGGATTGTGTGGCACTTTGTACACCCCTTCACTCCCTCGCTTACTGAAGGCGCCACTGAAAGCAATTGGAGTTGTCGGGGGCGCGCATGCACAGAGAGGGCAACAGTTTCCAGGTCATGAAGCTGACCTGTATGACATCACCCTCACATAAAAGCTGAGAGTCTGCAAGCCCACACTGACCAATTAATTCCAAATTCAATTGAAATGTCATACATTCATGATTTTAAAATGTCTGTATTCTATGTATCCCAATGAATTTTCAGTAAAGTGTCCACACTCTTTTGGCTATTTGCATTTTTTTTTGGCGATATACTGTAGGTCCTGTGCAAAAGGTGCCCTGTCTGGGCCATGAAGTTTTGCTGTGAATGGTGGCGGCTTCTGTTCTACAGAAACCTCGTGCAGCAACTTTATTCCCCCGGATAAGAAATTTGTCTTAGAGTCACGTTCACAAAACAGCATTTAGCTAGCACAAACACAGAAAAGATAGAACAGCTGTACAGTAGCAGTTCTACAGCAACCTTAGAGAGCAGAGTTGCATGAACAACTTCAACAAATTTCTTGCAGTGGGGAAATATGCTTTCAATCCAATTGCACTTACAACACTGTCATCTGAATTTCCAGCCTGAGAGGACAGCCTAAGTTCAGTTCACTTTTATTTGCATAGCACTTTTTACAGACCTGTTAGAAAGTCGCTTTACAGAATAGCAGTTCGGTAGATGCCTGGCCTCAGTCCCCAAAATAGCTAACGAGGTAAATACAATGCCCAACAGGGCTGAAAATTCTCAGAGGTGAGAAAAATACGCCCCAAAGGGACAACATCTCAGGAGCAACCCGACTATAGTGGGGAGCCCATATTCTACCAGCTGGGTAAGCGAATCTTCGTGCTTTTACTCCCACTGTACTTATAACCAGGTGTTCTGACTCTATAGCCTGAGGGGCGAATCATAAACTCAGAACAGGGGGGTGGTCTATGTATTCCAAATTGGACCTGGTTTTGTGGACAATCTGCTGATCAAGGATCTCACTTAATGGAGTCTGTAGTACTCCTAATTAACTTCCAAGCTACCTTCACTGAGTTATTTAAGAAATTTCTGTCCTTGGCGTTTAGGCTGCAATACCAAGAAATCAAGTCAAAACCGATTCTAAAAATCGCCAGCAGAACAAGGGCAGCATTCACTCGTAGAATACGGACAGCAATTTCCTGTCTACGTCAAAAGCCTTAATCACCCCGAGTTAACAAAAACCTAATCAAGGTTTCTATTAAATCAATTACTAACAGTCAAGATGAACCAAGTGCGTCAGTCGGCAGCTGCAGCAGGGAAAGCCAGCAACAACAAACACCAAAAATATCGGGGAACCACTCGGTACAGTAAATAATGTGCATTGCATTTGCATCAAGAGGGGTGGCAGGAAATGTAGAAATAGACCACAGACGTAAGACCGGGGACACTCCCACTATGAGAAAAAGGGGTTTGGCAAAAGGCACCTCAACCGTGCGCTAACGGGAATGTCATCATGTGATGTCTGATCTTGAAATACACCGGTTAGTCGCTTTTAGCACGCGGTCTTGGAAAGCAGGATGACAATGACAACAGCCTTTCAGAGCTGTAGCCAGACCACTGTCTACGTGTTCCCTTGGCCGTCAGTTAATTGCCGTAGTCAGTAAAGCTGCTTTCACACCGGACGCGAAACGAATTTTTCGCACGACAGATTACATTCAAAGTCCATGCAAAGACCCGAATACCCAGCTAAATGTCCACGTTCTGCTTACAAAAGGAAATTATGCCTGATCAGTATTTCCGACCCGAACTGTAGGCCTACGAATATATTAAATTTTCTTCAAACAGCCAGTTCTGTTCCACAGCGTGACACAATTTCGTTGGAAACGTTAAGTTCAGTGAGAACGGAAGTCAATACTATTTATACACATTTATCGTTCCAAGAGTAAAGCTGCTTTCACACTGGACGCGAAACGAATTTTTCGCACGACAGATTAGCTACGTTCAAAGTCAATGCAAAGGCGCGTTTCACACTGAAAGCGGCTTAAACAAAAGACAGTCTAGAGCACCGTGTGATTGAACAATGTCACCGCATGCGGTGTATTCAGCGGGTAACACGCTCTAGGCTACTGCGTTTTTTTATTTTCATTTTTAATAAATGACAAATAAAACTTGAACACTGACTTTGCCGACACGCGCTTCCTATTCGGTATCCTCGAGCAATTAATAAAACTAATAACGCAATAGGATACAAATGTAGGCTAACTACCGGATAACGCATGGGAAACTGCGGTGGCAAGCGAGCAAGCCAAATATGGTAGCTCACTGGCACGGGTTAATATTGCAAGCTTTGAAAAATGTTGGCTATTTCATGGTTGACTATGAAAGACAATGTTTTAGACAATAAAACTGAAAGTAAAATGAAGCCTCTTAAGCCGCTTTCACACCGGACGCGAAACGATTTTTTCGCGCGACAGATTACATTCAAAGTCAATGCAAAGACGCGAATACACGGCGTGTATTCGCGTCTTTGCGTTGACTTTGAATGTAATCTGTCGTGCGAAAAATTCGTTTCGCGTCCGGCGTGAAAGCAGCTTTACAGTGCCATTCCGCCTCCATTTGCGACACTTGAAGCAAGACGCGGTGGTTGCAGCGGCAGCAGGGCTGATGAAAAGAGCTACAATCGGAATTACTGACCACAGTCACTGACGTCCGCACAGCCTCCGACACGCTCTGTCGGAGTTCCGCCGCCGTTCCAGGTTTACTCAGCCTCTTGGTGAATTTCCGCACCTCAGACATTTTTTTTAAATCCTCCAAGATCACGAAGTGTCAGCTTGTGAGAACCTGGACATGCCGCGGTGTTTGGCTGCAGCTGTGACAGATGCGGCATGAGGACCAGAGGTGGCGTCTTGAGGCGCGGCTGCCGCGGAGAACCCAAAACGGTGCAGCATCCGAGCGCCTCCTCTGTCCTGAATGAACTTCTCTCGGCTTCGCAAGCGCAGGCGCGCGCACTCACACTAACCGGCAACTACCCAAGCGCGCTTTGCGTGCAAACGTAAAGTCACAGGCTTCACCAGAAATGAAATCACTCAACCACATTATAAATACGATTTTTTTAAATGTAGGCTATTACTTTAGAAAAGAACGTACTATCAAATTAGCCGATGTATGCATGTGTGCGTACGTTTGTGTGCGCGCGCACCAGCGTGCTAGTGCGCCTGTGCAAATAAGAAAAGCATTGATTGCGGGAGGAAAAGTTGTAGAGTAGTGCCCTCCAGTGGAAAGTACTGATAGTGACAGCATGCCCTTTTCAAACTTTTTTTTTTTTTTTTTTTTTTTTACAAACCTGATAACCTACTATTAGCTTCATTCATTGTGAGGCCAACTTAATGCAAATCTTCATCTCTAAAATGTGGCCGACGTTTCAAATATAAATTGTTACGCAGCTGTACGAGAGGGAGGCCACCGCTGATATAATTTTATTAATGCAATAGCTACTTGTGGTGTTGCGATCCCTGGATAAGTGTGGACACTCTAGGGAGTGTAGACAGGAGTATCAACCAAGGAGAAAGTGGGTATACCATCTTTTATGTTTCAATGGGGTTTTTTTTTTTTTTGGCTGACTGATGGATAGGCCTATATTGTAAATTGACAGAAGAAAAGTGGGTATATGCTCTATTCCTGCATATACCCTCCACTACACCCCTTGTTGTTACAGTGTTCTTAGTCAGGCTGTTGAAGCACCTCACTTGACAGCAAAGTGAACACCAGAGCCTTGTAAAATCAGTTATTATTTATTTATTTTTTCATATTTGTGTGATATGATATTCTGTATGTTAAGCTGACTCATCTGAACTGAGAACACATCAAAACTCACTTGATACCATGGTGTTTAATTCACTATTGGACAAGGAAGACAATCATGGCTCCCTGCGTAAAAGCTGCTATTCTACCTTACATCACATTACACAACATTTATTTGGCAAATGCTTTTACTCCACGGCAGTGTGCAATAGTGTGTAACAAAGGTTACTGGAAGAAGTTTGCAAAATAGCCTCGGTCTGATGAGCTGCAGTTAGCAAAAAATATTGGTTAATCACTCCCACAAGTTACCACAGCCTCCTCTGCCTCAAGGTTTACCTCCTCTGATATACACTACCAATCAAAAGTTTTAGAACACTCCAATTTTTCCAGTTTTTTATTGGAAATTATGCAGTTCCAGTCCAATGAATAGCTTGAAATGGTAGAAGGGTAAGTGATGTACTGTCAGAAGTTTTAAACAAAAGGTAAGGTTACCCAGGTATCTTGTATGCCGTCGAGTAGGTGAAAGGATGGTTCCTCATTGTGTGACATCAACTGTCAAACATGGAGGAGGAAGTGTGATGGTTTGGGGCTGTTTTGCTGGATCCAGAGTCGGTGATTTACAGAGTGAAAGGCACCCTGAACCAAAACGGCTACCACAGCATTCTGCAGCGCCATGCAGTACCCTCTGGTATGGACCTAGCTGGTCAGGGGTTCATCCTACGGCAAGATAATGACCAAAAACACAAGTCCAAGCTCTGCCAGAACTACCTTAGGAAAAAAGAACAAGATGGTAAGTTTGAAAACATGGAGTAGCCAGCACAGTCTCCAGACTTAAACCCCATCGAGATGGTTTGCAAAGAACTGGACAGAGGAGTGCAAACAAAGCAATCTACAAGTGCCACACATTTATGGGAACTTCTGCAACAGAGTTGGGAAGAACTTTCTGAAGATTATTTGATTTCCATTGTAGAAAGAATGCCATGAGTGTGTTCAGCTGTTATATCTATCAGAGGTGGCTACTTTGAGTCAAAAGTTTAGAATACATTTTGTTTAATAAATTGATTCCATGATTTCTTTTTTTACTTCAGTTGTTTATTTGTTCTATCATGTCTATGCTGTTATTCCACAGTACAATGAGACATTAAACTGCATAATTATCAATAAAAAACTGGAAAAATTGGGTTGTTCTAAAACTTTTGACCGGTAGTGTATGTTGCCCCGATGATTAAATTTGGTTCAAATGACTGATTTTTGCTGCTCATTTTACAGATAAACACTGCGGTAAAGAGGATTTTGAAATGAAATGGAAAGAAAATTGAACAAAGACCAGGCCTAAAAACCCCCCAAAATTGCAAAGTAAGCCTATTAGATATTGTTGCAAAATGGTACAAATGGTGAAAAGAATAGATGAGGAATCCATTTCCTAATTGTATACATAAAGATAGCCACGCAAAACATGGTAATGTGCCCACGTGCCAGTTTTGTCGATAACCTGTTATTTGACTTAAAATTTTCCTTCCAATAATCACCAAAATCAATAGGGACAATCTTTAAACAACCCTTGACCCACAAAACAAAAAATGAGTAGAATTAAAAAAAAAAAAACAAAACAAAACTGTAGCCTGTAAAGACAAAATTTGTGAATGGACTGTTATGGCCCCAATTTGTTATGGCGTCAATTTGTTATGACGTCATGGACAGCAAGGGATGACAGACAAAATTCTTAAACTTCAACATCTTTAATTTAACAAACACTTAAAACTAATTTACAATCTACCCTACTGACCAAGATTGAAAAAAAAAAAAAAGATATTTACAGTCCCCTGGTAATTGAGATGGGCTGCTGTGTTGCGATGTCCTGGGACAGGAAAATGCTCCAACACAGGCAAAAAATCCAAAAAAGCTTCACAGGTCTTGAAAAGAGTGACAGGTCTGGTCAAATGTATCCTTCCACAATTTCTCCTTGCAATTTCTCCTTCTACTTTTCACTCTCTCAATTTTTCTCCTTATATACTCTTTTCCAGCCCCCTCTGAGGCATGCCCAGGACATGCCCCAAAACCTAGTTCCAGACTGGGCTTAACAAAAAAAATGTCAATACTGCCACCTAGTGGCTTTTTTTTCCCCCCCACATTACACCTCCATTCCAAAAGGGAAAAATTTTGACTCATAAAGGGAAAATTTTTCTTTTCAATACAAAAATGGATAAGTAGACACTTGTATACATATACATATAATACAATATGCTAATAAACACGTGATATATATACATATACTCAAACACGGGATAAGCAATCAGCAATTACATTGTCAGTACCCTTTACATGCTTAATTTCCAAGTCAAACTCCTGTAAAATCAAACTCCAATTCAACAATCTCCGATTCTTGTTTTTCATCTTACTCAAAAACATTAACGGATTGTGGTCAGTATATACAATCATTGGCTTTTGCCCTGTACAAACATAAACCTCAAAGTGTTGTAAGGATAGAACCAGAGCCAACAGCTCCTTCTCAATTGTGGAATAGTTCTTTTGGTGGCGATTGAACTTCCTGGAGAAGTATGCCACGGAAGTTCAATGTCATCAGAGTCACTTCTCTGTAGGAGCACAGATCCACAAGCTTGGTCGCTAGCATCGACCGCCATGGAGAACGGTTTGTTGAAGTCAGGAGATTTGAGCACGGGAAGTGACACAGCAGAGACTTCAGGCGATCGAAGACTCTTTGGCATGCTTCATCCCAAGTGAACTTTTACGCCTTTCTTCAGTTGGTTGGTGAGACTGAGAGCAATCTCAGCAAAGTTCTTGCAGAACTTGCGGTAGTACCGATCATTCCAAGGAAGCGGCATAAAAGCTTTTTTTGTTGTCAGGAACTGGAAAGTCCATGATGGCTTGGACTTTGGCATTTATGGGTGCCACCCTACCCTGGCCTATGACGTAGCCAAGATACATGACAATAGCACAACCAAAGTCACTCTTGTTCAGGTTAACAGTCAGGTTAGCCTGGGTCAAGCGCTGGAGCAACGTCTCTACATCTTTCAGATGTTCTTCCCAGGAGTCACTCCATGCGATCAGGTCGTCGATGTACGCACCCGTGTGTGGCAATCCGGCGATTGTAGACTGTATCATCCTTTGGAACGTGGCTGGGGCATTTTTCATGCCAAAGGGTAGGACTTCATACTGGTAGAACCCAGATGGTGTGGCAAAAGCAGAGATGCTCTTGGCCCTCTCAGTTAAAGGCACACACCAATAACCCTTCAATAAATCAATCTTGGTCAGAAACTTTGCTTGCCCTACTCTATCGATACAATCATCAATCCAAAGTACTGGAAACACATCAGTTCTAGTTACAGCATTGACTTTGCGATAATCTGTACAGAATCTAGTACTTCCACCAGGTTTTGGAACTAGAACACAGGGTGAACTCTAATCTGAGTTAAAGGGTCTGATAATATCATGTTCTAACATGTACTCAACCTCTTTCTCAGCAATCTTTCTCTTTTCAGGATTCATCCGGTACGGATGCTGTTTTATTGGTTTAGCATCACCAACATCTACATCATGAGAGGCTATAGAAACTCTCTTTGGAACATCAGGAAATAGATCTTTATATTTCTTGATCAACCTCTCAAACTGATCTTTCTGTGAGGGTTCTAAGTGCTGGAGTTTTACATCAAGATTTTGCAACACTTCAGAATTTGACAATTTACATGAAAGAACTTCAGCTTTAATTCTAGGTTCATCATCTTGAAACTCCCCCTCATCTTCACAAGTCTCGGCCATAGGAGGATCTGAAGTGACAGCTGCAACCCTAGCATTCCTATCATGATAAGGCTTCAGCATGTTAATGTGACACAACTGTTTCTCCTATCTGGAGTCTTCACAATGTAATTGAGATCATTGAGTTTTGTCAGAATTTCATAAGGACCATGAAATCTAGACTGCAATGGATTGGACTGCAAGGGAAACAACACAAGGACCTTGTCTCCGGGTTTAAACTCACGGCTTCTAGCCTTATGATCATACCAAGTTTTCATTTTTCCCTGACTTGATTTCAAGTTCTCTTTGGCTAGGTCACAAGCTGCATGCAGTCTTTCCTTGAACTTGCTAACATAGTCTAACAGACTGATATGCGGCTCTTTCTCTTGCCATTGTTCACTCAACAATAGCAAAGGTCCTCTCACTTCATGGCCAAACACTAGCTCAAATGGACTGAATCCAGTAGACTCCTGCACTGCTTCCCTAGCTGCAAACAACAGCAAATGAACACCTTCATCCCAGTCTTTCTCATGGTCATAACAATAAGTCCTCATCATTGTCTTGAGAGTGGAATGAAACCGCTCTAAGGCACCCTGACTCTCTGGATGATAGGCACTGGAAAGAATCTGCTTCGCACCTAGTTCATACACAACCTGCTGAAACAATCCGGAAGTGAAACTGCCACCTTGATCTGACTGAATTTCCCTGGGAAGGCCAAACAACGTGAAGAACTTTATCAAAGCCTTCGAGATTGCAGTTGCCTTGATGTTGCATAGAGGTATGGCTTCAGGGAATCTGGTAGATGCACACATGATTGTCAACAAGTACTGATTTCCAGATCTAGTCTTGGGTAATGGACCAACACAATCAACGATGACCTTGGAGAAGGGCTCCCCAAATGCTGGGATAGGCTGCAATGGAGCGACAGGTGGGTCTAACTGGTGTTTTCCAACTACCTGACAAGTGTGACAGGTTTTGCAAAAGTTGGAAACATCTTTCCGAAGTCCAGGCCAGAAGAAGTGTTTCATTATCTTGTCAACAGTCTTGTTAACACCAAGATGACCTCCTAAAGGCAAACTATGAGCCATTGTTAAGATCTCATTCCTGTAGACCTTCGGAACAACAATTTGCTTGACCACTGCCCAATCTGCATTGGCAGGGATATCAAGAGGGCGCCACTGCCGCATCAACACTCCATCCTTGAGATAATACCCAACTGGAACTGCGTCTATTTCTTCATTAGGAAGGGCTCTCTTCTTTAGTACACAAATTTCAGGATCATAGGTTTGCTCCTGAATCAACCGCTTTCTGGACAGAGACAAGTCTCCAGACACATCAGAATCACCAGACCCATCTGGCTGGCTGAACAGAGAACTGATAAAAGTGTCCGATAAGTCCTCAAACGGAGAAACCATAGTAGGCTGAACAGAGTCATGAGGCGAACCACCTGAGTCATGACTATTCAATGTGCTGGACGGCACCACATCATCTTCTTCTTGAGCCTTCTTAGCCATAGCACGGGTCACTGCACAGGAAGGATACAGAGATGGGTCTTCATCGCCATCTTCAGTGCTTGGCTGTGAAGTAAGATGAACAGGGGGAACTACATTGCCCCCAGCCAGGTCATTGCCTAGCAACAGAGAAACACCCTTGATAGGTAGACTTGACATAAGTCCCAGCTTTACCTGTCCTGTAACTAAATCTGACTTCAGGAATACAGAGCGCAGGGGTACAGATACAGTCCTCCCTTCAATACCTTGTACAAGTATGAAATCCCCAGAGGCGGTCTCATCACGTAACTCCAGGAGTCCATCAACAAAAGTGACTGAGAAGCTCCGGTATCCCTTAGGATATATATGGGGACAGGAGGAGAATGCTCATTCAGAGCCACAAATCCCTCTGACACAAATGGAAGAAATTCCTCCCTCACAAAATCAGCAGTATCAGGCTTCTTAGCCTCACAGAGGCAGGCAATTTAGCAGATCAGTCATCTACTACAGGGGTTTCTAACCTTGTCTTCACAAAGGCATTGGGTTTGGTATCCTTTTCTTTTTCTTTCTTAGCTTTAAGGAACCAACAGTTAGTTGTAACATGACCAGATTTCTTGCAATAATTGCAAACTAGACCACTTTTGTCACTGTCAGCTTTCACACTTTGATCAGACCTTTTACTGGATTTCTGAGCACCATCACCAGATTTGTCTTTGTCTTTGGGTGAGGAATCTTGAGTATCACCGTTACCTTTCTTCCGAAATTGGGACCATCTATTGTTACTGCTAGACTGAAATTTGAGCTTATGTGTGAGAACATATTCGTCTGCAAACTTGGCAGCTGATTGCAAATTCAGTGCTTGCTTCTAATTAAGGTAGGCCTTAATATCATCCTTGACACAGTTCTTGAATTCTTCAACTAACACCATCTCTTTTAGTGAGTTGAAATCATCCTTGACCTCCATAGAAGTACACCAGCTCTCAAAGCAAACCTTCTTCTCGTTAACAAATTCCACATAAGTCTGATTGTCAGATTTCTTCAGACCTCTGAATTTCTGTCGGTAAGCCTCTGGAACCAACTCATAAGCTGTCAAAATAACCTTTTTGACAACCTCATAATCAGAGGAATCATCTGCAGACAAAGCCGAATAGGCTTGTTGAGCTTTACCCTTAAGCACAGTTTGCAACATCAGAGGCCAGTGTTCCTTTGGCCACTGACAACTCTTAGCTACCTTCTCGAAGCACTGGAAATACTTATCAACCTCCTTCTCCGAGAATGGAGGCACCAGCTTTACCTCCTGGCTAGCACAAAATTTGTTTTCAGCTTCCATTTTAATTTTTAGTTGCTCCATTTGGAGCCTTTTTTCTCTGTCTAATTTTTCTAAATCCTAATCTCTCTGTCTCTCTCTTTCTGCTCTTTCCTCTCTTTCAATCTCTAGCATTTTTAATTTAAGTTCCATTTCTACATTTGGATTTTCCACTGGAAACTGTTCCAGATCTCCTGGTGCAAACACATTTTCATCAATGTAATATTCAACAATCTCTCTAGCCAGTCTTGCTTTTCACATGGCTGGTTTCACATCTGTCAGCTCTAACTGTCTGCATATTTCTAGCAGTTCTGTCTTTTTAAAAGACTTCAAAACCTCTACGGTTGGTGATGCCAAGAAATCATCCATTGCTGTTGATCTGTCAATATAGATCTAGGAAAATTCAAAAAACAATTTCACAATTTGAAATTTTAGATTTTCAATAAATGACTCGCACAATAGTCTATCCCGGACCAGCCCCCACTTTGTTATGGCCCCAATTTGTTATGGCGTCAATTTGTTATGACGTCACGGACAGCAAGGGATGACAAAATTCTTAAACTTCAACAGATTTAATTAAACAAACACTTAGAACTAATCTACAATCTACCCTACTGACCAAGATTGAAATAAAAAAAAAAGAGATTGTTATAACCCCATGGACCTAGGGGTGCATGGGGTAGGTAACTGGTTGTGGTGGAATGGGCCAGAAGGTGTTAAAATGAGTAATAGGAGGGAAAACAGTAAAAATAATAATAACACACAAACAATGCAGCAACTAGTGCTCAGGTGTTTACTGATTGTGGCTGGACATACAGAGGTAGGATACACAAAGACAGTCAAGACACACACTACCAGAGTCAAAGGACGCTGGATGTTGCCAAAATAACCAAAAACAAGCTAACTAACACCAAGAGTTTCTACACTAATGTTAAAAACAAAAGCCTAACTACTCTATCTAGCAATAACATACATCGGTTGGCAACCACCCCTAAAGACTAGTGTGCTTATACATTAATATAGCCTATGGGCATATGTATAGGAGCTCCCAGTCTTACCCGTCCCAAGGCTTGGCAGTGTACATAACAACAATGGAACATATAATGGTTAACACAACTACGACACTGGATCACAAGAGACAAAATGGCATTTGAAAAAAAAAGCAAATCTCTCGAAGAGCAAACAGTCCAGGTCTTTTAAAGGAGGTGGCGGGTTCTGGTTGGTTGATTTGAATGATGAGGTGGCTCTAGGACTGGTGAAGGCGGGGCTTGAAGGGTGTGGTCTGGGAGGCAGGACTTGGTGGATGGTGATGGCAGGGGAAAGGCAGGGAAGTGCAAAAGAAAAACAAATCCAAACACAAAGCACATAACAGAGATATTTACAGTCCCCTGGTAATTGAGATGGGCTGCTGCGTTGCGATGTCCTGGGACAGGAAAATGCTCCAACACAGGCAAAAATCCACAAAAAGCTTCACATGTCTTGAAAAGAGTGACAGGTCTGGTCAAATGTATCCTTCCACAATTTCTCCTTGCAATTTCTCCTACTACTTTTCACTCTCTCAATTTTTCTCCTTATATATTCTTTTCCAGCCCCCTCTGAGGCATGCCCAGGACATGCCCCAAAACCTAGCTCCAGACTGGGCTTAACAAAAAAAATGTCAATGCTGCCGTCTAGTGGCTTTTTTTTCCCCCCACATTACAGGACCAACGGACGGAGAAGGGCAATCACAATGTACACTCGTTCGGTGCAGTGGGTGTACAAAAAATGGTTTGTAGGTAATTGGCAGAGAAATGTAAATGTTCAGGTAAAAGATGGCCCGAGCAAAGAAATGCAGAGCTCCAGGGTCAGCGACACTAGCACTCGAGAATACCTGTCACAAATGAAGGTCCGAGTTTGGGAAATGTCTTCATAAAGTGTTTTTATTGATGTTGTGACGTTGTGATGATCACTGTTGTGATGATCCATGTAGTGGATCTGAACACATGACTGGCTGAACACATCTATGCAATCCGCACAGGCAACATAAACTACCCCATGGCAAGACACTACATGGATCATCACAACAGTAATCCATCCACCTTGCAGGCTTGTGGGATTGATCACATTCCACTGTCTTTAAGAAAAGGTGATAGACAGAGACAGCTGAATCAGTGGGAAACTTTTTGGATCTACAAATTGCAGGCTACTAAATATCCAGGCCTGAATGAGGACCTAGATTTCAGTGTTTTTATTTGATTGCTGGTTTTGCACTCGCTCACTGCGTAGTTTGCTTTTAACTTGACTGTAATTTGTTTGAATGTTTTACCTTCTGTATGAATGTTGACTGTTTATTTATCTCTGGGATGCAAGGACTGGCACCTGCTGGATCTTGTGGAAAATTACACTTGTCACAAGAACAGCACATCTGCCAGGTGGAGGTTTCTGATTGGTGGACTGCTTCTTCTTAAGAACCTCTCCTTCCTTTTGAGAACTGTTTGACTCCCTGACGAAGGCTTGATGCCAAAACGCGTAGGAGTTTTTTAAGGTTAATATGACCAAGCCATGTAAATAAAGGCTTTTTAACTTTTGTTAAATAAGAGTGTCTTGGAGTTTTTCTTGGTGTTACTCTTCCAGTATACTGAACTCATGAACTCATGCATACATTAGACTGGTGAATACGCTCAAAAATGTGAGCCTTGAATTTTGAAATGGGGCATAGATCGCAGAGCTACTTCAGATGACTCGAGACAAGCTCTCATGCTCATGACCACTCCCATTTCTCAGTGCCCCGCCCCTCTCTAAGGCAGGCTATTTAAGCTGTTCTCATGCTCTGCCTCTGTTACTGCAGCAGCGACTTTATCTAATGCTACGCTTTCTCTGCTGCTGCTAGTAACACTGCCTGCTGCTGCATCAGTCTTGCCTGCTGCTAGTTAACATGTCACCACCAACCCAGCCTCCACCTGTGGGCTCTGAATCTTTCCCTTGAGCTCCATTGGCCACATGGTAAGCAAAGGGTCAAAGTCTAGATGCCAAACTTTCACTGTGTCTACTTCTTAATGCTACAACTAACAATTTACACGTGTTGAATGACTGAAATACAAAATTCACCCCTGACCGAATGCACCAGAGAAAGATAGTACACTGACTGGAAAATCTGTCGTTGTTGTTAAAAGCGGAGCAACTTTTCCGGGGGCAACATCCTGTCAAAGACATTGTCTCCAGCCTTCAAATGTGTGTCAGAAGCAAAGGTTGACGGTATGGGTTAAGGCTGGTGATGGTGACGAGATAGGCAGCATTTCCGCCAATAAGGGGCTAACATTTCATGTGGACTCAGACTCAGACCTACTCACAGGCTGTGGGTTTGGGCAGGATGTTGTTATGACTTGAAAAACACAACAAAGAAAACCAGCAATGAGAACTTAAACAAATTTATTCTTCACTGATAAAAAAAAAAAAACTTCTACAAATAATCCACTGTTCAATCCTATAATAACACTCTAATGCCACTATGTAACTCTGTTGCCAAAACAAAAACTCTGCCTCCACTGACCAAAATCACAGCATGTATATAGACTAGCAACATTCTGGAAAGATCTACAGGATTCCTGGGTAATCCCGCCCCCTCCAGGCAGGAAGATGCCAGAAGCTTCTAGAGAGCACTAGTCTATTTCATCACAAAGTAGGGTATTGCATCAGATCATGTTTTGCTACAGACAAACCACCAGAGGGTGTCAAACGATGAACAAAACAAACAAATAGCTGACCAGCAAAGCAGCACAGATCCAACAAATCTCCATTCACAAATGGTACACAACGCTGGACACAAAACACTCATGCACAACAATGTGCCCAATGATTTCGCTGAATGTGCACTTCAAAACGTAAAAAAAAAAAAAAAAAAAAAAGAACACAGAGACAAGTTCTGGGGTGAGGCATTTATTGTTAAAATCATTTGTGAATAATTGCAAGTGTTTATTTTGAATCTGGGAATTTAAGTTACAGTTAACATAATCTATGTTCTACACATTCTCACATAAGGGAAAGACTCCTGGATTCACATTAACATATACACACAGACACACGCTCACATGCACACTCATAAACATAATAATACACACATGCAGGCAAATACACACACACACACACACAAACACACACACACATATACACATACAAATAGGCACCAGCATGCACACACATGCAAACACATGCACTCACACATGTACACTCTCAGGCAATAAAATATAGATTTACATTCACAGAAAGATGCACGTACAGTATGAGTGCACAAACACACAATAAAACAAGCACATATACTGGAACATATAGACATACAAAAACACAGCAACACATGCATGCACAAAATGCATACGTGAGTGCAAGCAAGCACAAACACACGCACACACACACACACACACGCATGCACACACGCACAACACACATGCAGACACACAAACATACAGTAACTTACAGCCCTTGCAGAACAGAATAGTGAATGGAATTAGTTATCCTGTGATGTTTCAGACCAAGAGTTCTAATTTTTTGTGCTGGAAAGAGAGTAATGATCCATTTAATCAGATAAAAATAAATGTACTTCACATATGTATAAACACAGTGCAGCCTATCCTCTTTTGTTCATAATGCTGCATCAGCATTTACATTTGCTATGTGTGACGAATGTGTACTCAAAAGGTCACATCGCAGACCCCGTCCCTTTGAATCATAAGAGTTAAAATAGTCAGAGGAACACTGTCACGGTCGAGCACGTGTTGTGAACACACATAGAAATCCTTTGAGTAAGAGAAGATGGCTTGCAAAATCAGAATCACTTGTGGACCCACACTCAATCTTAGCAGCAACCCAAGAACAGAACAGAATCTTAGTAGGCGATAGACTTCAGTTTCCTGTTTGCCAAAAGCAACTGCATTGCTTTTTCAAATCAAGTATTTGCCTGCGACTGCTTCCAGGATGATGGCTGCTGGAGCCAGGCATAAACAAATGTCTCAAAGTTAGCAAAAGCAAAATGGACGTTTGAAAAAAAAAAGACTGGACTAAAAATACTAAACCCTGCCTTTGGTAAAAAAAAAATATTTTACAGAAAGAACAGTGTGGAGATGGTGTTGATAAACCACAACAAAAACAAGAAATAAACATCCATCATTGACAAACTTGAAAACACCTGTTCTTTTTTCTAGTTTATGCAGGGCAGGATTGGCAAAAGGATTGGCTGCAGTTGAATAGTTTCATTTCCTTAGGAAAGTTCCATGGAACTCTTTTGGCATGATCTGGAGGTGTTTACATGGCTGCCTTGATATCAGTTGTTCAAATTCTCTAAATGCTAAGAAAAGGTGCTTCCTTACTTATCTCCATAATTACAGGGTACACTGGACCATCCTTCATGAAAAGCAAGGAGATTACCCCTATCCTCAATTTCTTGCAGCAGGAATATTTAATGCCCTGCACCATCCACGCGACCATTCAAACAAACAAACATGAATGGACAAGGATCACGAGATGATTTTGACCACTGTAATAGTCAATTCCCTGAGAACTGAAGTAGCCTTTTCTTAACTCAGTATGAATTCTTCTTCAAACCTTTTCTTAACCTCATGACATTTTCAATTGCGGTCCAGGAAAAGTGGTTAGGAATTAGCCGATAGGACATCATTTTTGGACTGTTCGACCGCGGCCAAACTGAAGTATCCGAACTGCTGTCCATATCAGTGAAGACAGAAGTGTAGTTTAAAATATGTGATGACTCTCAATGTTCATCAATTGAACACAGAGAAATTACATATAATTACATCAAATATGGCAAATAACTGCACAGACCAACTGCACAGGCATAGTACAGAGGGTAAATGAGAATAACATGTTTTGTTAGACAGAGCGAGTGCTGATTTGCGGACTTTTATCACCCAAAATCATTGAGGAGCCAATCAAATCAGCTTCTGACATGTGACCTCCTACTGTTCATCACTGGAAATGATCACCCCCAGACCTGCTTCTCTGTACAGTCTGAGTTGTGCAGGGTGGAAGCAGGGTCTCAGGGGAGGTCTGCAGCGTGGAGTGCTCAGTTATGATGGTGCCAGCGCTCTGTGTTATTCTGATGTTCTTCAGCAAAGTGCGTGAGTATAAATATTATTACATAACTGAATAGTCCAAATATCTTTTCACAAGCACAGTTCAGAGGTATGTATGTACATACAGATTGATTTTTTTCTCTCCCTAAGATAAGTTGCAATATTGCTTTCTGTTGCATTCCAGATGGTGCCCTCGGCAAGAATGTTAGCCAGCCGAACAGGTTCATGACAGCTAATGTTGGAGACACTGTGACTCTCCCATGTTTCCATACTGTAGCATTTGTGTCCTATACAACCTGGTTTAAGCAGCCTCTGGGACAGGAGCCCCTGCTTATAACAATGATAATGAATGTCAGATCAGGAGCTTTATTTTTCAATGGGTTTGAAAACAACAGACGCTTCAGTGCTAATGTAGCAGAGGGAACAGAGAGAACCTTTAACCTGACTGTGTCGCCTGTGGAGCTGTCGGATTCTGGAACATACTACTGCAGTATTACTCGCTACAATGTGATGACATTTGGAGTTGGAACAACTTTAATGGTGAAAGGTAAATATGAAGCTTTTATTTTTCTTTTGCCTAATTTGTAATTCCTTGTTATTCTATGGTTGAATTAGAGGGTATGTGTGTTTGTGGACGGGCAAAGATATCAGTTGAATTGCCTAAATGAATGGAACAAAAGCACCAGAAATAATACTGTTTCAGAAATGTTATTAAAAATCCACCTCAGTCACTCCAAGTTCCATTTTTCTCTCTCATATCTGCTGTATGGTAGTAAAGTTTTGCTGTCACAGTCACATTTTCCCTTTCTGAGGTCCTCTGAGGTAATTTTATGCAAAGTAAACAATAATTTTAATAAATTGTACTTGTGAATATATATCTTTGTTTTTTATGCATTGCATAAGATTCCTCACTTAATGCACTTATGACTCATCTCCGTTTTATTGAGAACAAACAAATCAACTTTAATTAATTTGTGCCATTTAGATTTTTATTTAGTTCCATGTTCAGAGACTGTGCACAGTTTTGTCATCAACATCACCATAAAATTTGAGTTTGCTCAGATCTTTTATATCATTGTGAACGGCATCTAGAAAACTCATTCCACCTCAGAAAAAAAAACAAAAAAAAACATCTGTACCAACAGACATCTCTCTTGACAGGGGGGCTAATGCTGAAATTTCATAAATTTCTTTTCATATATATTTATAAGGAACTTAAAAGTGGTTTTGAAGGGAAAATTTTCTATAGCCATGCAATAAGTATTAATTTGTTACAGGTCCGGACGAGTCACACAGCAGGACAGTAGAAGTGAAGCAGCCCGAGTCTGAGTCAGTGCAGCCAGGAGACTCTGTGACTCTGCAGTGTACAGTACACACTGAGACCTGTGCAGGAGAACACAGTGTGTACTGGCTCAGACAGGGCTCAGGAGAGTCCCCTCCAGGAATCATTTACACCCATGGAGACAGGAGTGATGATTGCCAGAGGAGCTCTGGGGCTGTGTCTCCCACACAGAGCTGTGTCTACAAATTCCCCAAGAGGAACCTCAGACTCTCTGATGCTGGGACTTACTACTGTGCTGTGGCCACCTGTGGGGAGATCCTGTTTGGGAACGGGACCACACTGGACTTTGAAGGTACTCTACTATATTAAGCTTGCCCACTATATCCCAGTTGTCTGTTGTCTGAACTAAAACTTGATCGGTTTGACTCCCAACTTAAAAACAAGGTCAGCTCAATCATGGTTTTAAAAGGCTGAAAAATGGGTTGAACAGAATATGAATTAATTTTCTGTAATTTTTTAATGAGAGTAATATCCTGCTTACTCGGCTGAACTTAAAAAACCTCTGGTCAAAGAGTTAAGTTTCCCGTTCTGGAGACAGAAATGATGAGTAAATTGACCAATGCAGACTCTAGTGAACTGATTTCTAACACACTATTTGAGGGCTAGTGACTTCATTTATTGGGCCCACAGATTTTGTGTTAGAATGGTGAAATTTGCATGTGAGCACGACAAGGTCAAATAAAACGTTCTAGTGCCATTAGCCAAAATGTCAACCTGTTTTGAGCAGATCCAGTATGACCGATGAAATATGAGTAGGCTAGCTAGCTGACTGGCTATAACTGCAAGAGAATTTGATTTTCTTATTTCAGACATTCCTGAATGCCCCTCCATTATTGTCTTTGCTCTCAGTGGGGCGTTGGCTTTGAGTCTGATGGTGATTATGGCGCTACTCTGCGCTTTGAGAAAGAAAAATTTTTGTGAACACTGTGCAGGTGAGTGATATTTTGAGAGGAAAAATGATGGACACTGTGTGGGAGAGAGATGTTAGCGAAGAGAAGGAGCTGAGCTCTCCGTAAAATAGATGCTAGCGGAGAGAAGTGAGTGTTGCAGTGTGTGCTCTGAAAAAGAATCATTTCAGCGGTTTGACTAAGCAAAGAAAATGGTTCTCTGTAAAAGTGAGTGATGTTTGCAGGGAGAAATGCAATAAAACCTCGCTGGAAGTGTAATATTTGCTACGTGAAGAACTTGTGTCTTCTGTAAAAGCCTGCTCTGTAAGCAGAAATCAAAAACTGAGATAGAATGGATAAAGAGTTACAATAATGGGGTGCAGCTTGTTGAGCTTGTTCAGGCTGAAAACCTTCAGACATGTCCTCATTCTCATCATATACAGTAAGATACATGAAAAATAATCATTGGTTTCCTATGTTTTCCTGTGGCAAAACCAAGAAAGTCATCGGTATTTAATCAGTTGTGAAGTAAAAATCAAGCAAGTTGATCTTCCTTGGTTCTTCCACATAAAATTTTCTATTTTTTAATGATAAAACCAGGTCAGTGAATTAGCTGGTTAAGAAACAGTATACCTACGTAATACATTATCTGATCTGTGAGGTAAGTCCCCATGCAGAGGATTGGATATGCAGGATATTCATGGTCAGAATTAGAAATTCACGTGCTAATAACGACTGAAAAATGGCTAAAAGAGGGAAGCAGATGGTGGAGTTAACACTGAAAAACTGTCAAATGCCTCTGCAGCTGCATAATCATTAGGTTTTTGGCCATCATTTTGAGATTTTACATTTTATATTTTTAGATGGAAAAATTTCTTAAGTCATATTGCCAGGGATACTAATAAAAAAGAAAAAAAAATTCCTCCATAAATATCTCTTATTGTGTAATGAACAAATAACTACCATGTCAGTTTCATTGTCGGACAAGAGTTTAACCCCGAGGGATACAGTTTTCTGTCTTTTTCTCGGAATCAGCTTTTTGTTACTTACTAGGTTTTTCCATAACACTCAAGAGCTGTGCCCATGCTCTGCCACAGCTGCAAAAATACAAATCTGCCTGCTGCTGCACTGCATGACTCTCTGCTGTTGCTAGCAAATTTGCCTGCTGCAGCATCAATCTTGCCTGCTTCTGGTTAACATCCTCCCTCCAACCCAGCATCCACCTTTGGGATCTAAAATTCTTCTCCTCAAGTTCAGTAAGATTCTGGGCACGTCAGGGTCAAGCCTAGATGCCAAGCTATCATTGTAGTCATTTGTTAATACTGCAATTAAGTGTTTACATGTGAGTTGGCTAAGTGAACTAAGGTGGAGTTCTATCTGTGTTACCCAGTAGAAACCATCAATTCTGTTTTTAGCCCATGAAGACACTTTTTTATGCTGGTTAAAGTCTATCTTTATCATTACTTACATGTTTTTGCTAGCTACCGGTGCTCGGAAATAAATGGCACTATTGCGCAAATAGTACTATAGAACATGCTAATGTGATTATGAGCTGTTTTAAATATCACAATATATTTTAATCTTTAACCAGGTAATGCTCAACAGAGAAGGCAGCTTGACACCATCCAGGATACAAGTGAACAGGTGTGTTATAGGGCTGTGTCACAGAATGCTGGGGCTCTAAACAACACTTCACATATTTTGCCGTAATGCATTTTGTTTAGGATGCTAATATACTCCCATGGACTCACAAATCTTCCCAGTTATTCGTTGAAAGGTTGCCAGTGACTGCTTATAAATGCTTGAACTGATGAAAAATGATTGTATACCGATGATGACTAATAATTTATGTTATAATATTAATCTAGAGATATAGAAGAGCTCAGGAGGTTACCTTTAGGAGGAACTCAGGAGGTTACACTAAGGCATCTCTTTCATTCATATTCCTGCAGTGCTTTAATGAAGATGTAGTGAACTACGCCGCTTTGAGTTTCGTGGAAAAAAATGCAAAAACCAGACCCAAGAGGAGAGAACAGAAGCAAGATACCATCTACTCAGACATCAGGAATCAAAGCTGGAATTGAAAACTTCTCTGAAAGTGGCGAGAGGATTCATGGAAGAGGGAAAACCCTAACTGTAGTGAATGCATTTGAAAGTTTTGCAGCAGAATGATTGCTGTATGTCAATAGTTTAATTTTCATACGCTGAATATTGACGAATGCGATTTAAGCCCTACATGTTTCAATCTCTGTGCACTTGCAAAAAACAATGAAAACACTGAACTGTGTTACATTTATAGTTTAGTTATTCTCCTTTGATATATTATTTTATTACTCATTTTATTTTTAATTTATGAAACTCTTAGAGTGCACTTTGCAACTTGAAAAAAAGGAAAAAAAAACTGAGCCCTTGTCATACCTTTTAAGTGTTTCTGAACTTAAAGGCTGCTGAAACTGAATCACTGTATAAAACAAATTAACTACAAACCCTTTCATTTAAGGTAATTGGTAAATATATTAAATAAACATTGTGAATCTATTATTATTATTATTAGTCTTCATAATCAGCAACATCAGTATAATTTTCATTGTCATCATCATGCATCTGCCTGTTGTTGCGCTACATCACTCTTGCCTGCTGACGGTTAACATCCCTCCTGACACTATGTGTCGTCTTCTCCTCAAGCCCAGTTGGCTGCAGGGTCTGTCAGGGTCAGAACCTAAATGCCAATCATTGTTTTTAACAGTTCTGTTATATTGTGCTAAATTGAATATTTTAATAATACTGCATTATACTGTCCTGTGCCTCCATTTTTGAGAAGTATTTCAGACATGAAATTCAGAAAAGTGTGTATTTCTAAAAAAGAAGGTTGATAAGAAATAACTGAAAAATTTGTCTTGCACTGTTTTCAGTTTAATACAATTCAAATATGGTTTACGAATATACTTTGTTTTGGACTGTAGATCAGTGAAAGTGAAAAAAAAACTAGTGTGATTTTACTAAAAAAAAACAAAAAAACAAAACAAAACTAAATGAAGACCACAAGGGAAAAATGATCAGAGTCACATTTTCACGTTGTGGAGAAATTATGAATTCAAAATTCAAAATGATCTTAGAGACAAAGCACTGAAAAAAATCTGCAAAAAATATAAAATATATAAAATATTATACAACGTAATAATATGTAATATAAAATATAAAAAAATGCAAAATTTGGACCCTGATCGTTTTTCCTTTGTGGTCTTCAAATGTCTCCCCTCCCACTCCCCAGAAACTTTGAAATAGCGAAAGTCACTAGTTTAGTTGCCGATCATTGTACCTACAAAATTTGGTTAAGGAATATTGAGTGCTTTCTGGGTCAGCCGATGATGACAGGAACTGAGCCAAAAACAATACGTCCCCCCGGCCCCTCTGGGGTGGACATAAAAACTACCCAAATAACTTTTCTACAAACAGAATAAGTTAAGAGGTAGTTGGAATAAAAGCTACCAGGTTTTTGGGTTTTTTTCCACATGAATGATACAGGTCATGAGTAATGCTTTAGCTTAAATCAATGAAACAATCGTCAAAAAGCTAGATTTTGTGTTTACTTAAATTGAACCTCAATCACATTGTAAATAGGGTTATATGTGGAAATAGACCTATATGTGCAAGTCCCCGTAAAATTTTATAATATAACCACTGCCGTGGGGTTAATCAAAAGTTCATAAACGTAGTTTCAATCGTGTGTATGTCGGTAAATCCCAAACAGTGGAAACTTATAGCAACTACATAACTCTACATAATTGCATAATCGCTGCACCTCAGAGACACCATATAAGGCACTGTATAAAACCCCTTTAGACAATTCTTGTGTGCGAAATGGCATTCAAGAAAAAGAAAGAAAAAATTTGATGCCAATTTTATTAGTGATTATTAGCCACCTTTATCATTGTACAGAAATAGCCTGCTTTTAGAATTTTTGGCTCCACAAAGGGGAAAAATCTGGCAGGACATAACTGAAGAGGTAAATGCTGTTTCAGAGACGCAACACAGTGTGCTAGAATTCAAACACAAATGTTTCAACTTGAAACTTGAAACAATATATATATTTCAATATAGAGTATATTAATTCATGGAGCTTTTTTAACACTTGAATGTCTCTTCCACCACACATCTATGTAAACGAGCAGCGGGTGAGCTGTCCTTGTTTGCCTCATTATATTAGGGTCTAAGGTGCAATACATCATTAATAACAGAGCTTTTGGGAATTAGAACCGAGTCACCAGCCACTTGTCACCCCCCACGAAACAAGACCAGATGCATCTAGTATATGGCTGGGCCGCCTCTTCCCCGCCGGCCGACCAATCGCTGAACTTCTTTCCCGCGGGCCAGCCAATTGTTGAACTTGATAACTCAGTCAGTCAGTCAGTCAGTCACTCACGCAGTAACTCAGGCAGCAAAATTCGCGTTTATAAGGGCCGGGCCGCTGCTCGGCCCAGCCCAAAAAAAAGCCTGGTTTCTGAAAATACACTCTCGCTACATATTCTAATTGGGTGAAGTCAGCCACTGTAAATTCACAACAGATTGACCTTTTAAATAATCTTTCTGCACATTAGGTACATTAATACACATTTATTACACATAGTAACCTTTTATTTTATCATCATTTTGAAGATTTCATTTTATGCCTCTCTTCATTGAGAACTAAACATCAAATGGAAAAAAATATTTCATTTTACCTGATTATTTTGACATTTGAGGACAAGAGATCCACATTCAATTCAGGAGTTAAACATTAAATATTCAAGAAAGAAGACAAGCTATGCCGTTTACACACGGTTTTACGCGTGCTCTCGTATTCATGTAAATTTCAAGATTCAACCTGGCACTTTCAACCTACCTCCTAATCATCCCCTGAGTAAACTGGCTTTGCAATTTTTCCTCTCCCTCTCCACTTCAAGTTGATGTGAGTTGCGTGTTCTAGCACAAAATGGCGGCCATCGCATCACCCAGGTGGGTGCTATACATCAATGGTGGTGAGATGAGATTACCCTGTATGACTATCAAGCACTTTGATTATCTATGAGAAGGTGCTATATAAAAGCAATGTTCATTCATTCATTCATTCATAATGTTCAAAGAAGTCCACCATCCGAAAAAGTTTGATAAGTCCCAATTTTCACATGTAATCGTCCATATGAAAAAAATGAGAAAATTTGATCGTATGCTGCTTAATAAACGAGGCCCAATGTCTCTGCCTCATTAACACGTTGACTGCCAACTACGGGATAAGTCGTAATGGTGGGTCAGGGCCAGCGCTAGACCTGAAAATCTGGGGGAAAATATCCATCCCCAACAATTAGTCCTGGCTAATTCTAGATGGTTTTCCTATATTAACAAATTTTCCAATTCAAGAATAATCAAGTGGCAATTGAAGACACGGCTTCTTTCCCCCATGCGATCTTACAGCAAATAATGGGCTACATTCAGTAGAAAATAATTTAATTATAATTAGGTCTATGCACTGGCACTCAGCAGCGGTATTTTTTTTTTCCAGCGAGAGCGCATTGCAGAACTCATTTGCGAATGAAGGTAATTCTGGTGACAAGTACGTGGTTTAGATCCGTTTACATTTTCCAGTCTGACAGCTGTCTATTTTTTACAGCAAGTTGCGTGACCATGCTGCAAAAACAGGTGAAGGTACTTGCCGAAATTAGCTTCATTCGCAAATGAGTTCTGAAATGCCGCTCTCGCTGGAAAAAAAAAAAACGTTGCTGAGTGAGTGCCTGTGCATAGACCTAATTATAATTAAATTATTTTTCTACTGAATGTAGCCCATTATTTGCTGTTAGATCGCATGGGGGAGAGAAGCCGTGTCTTCAATTGCCACTTGATTATTCTTGAATTGGAAAACGTGTTTATAAAGGAAAACCATCGAGAATTAGCCAGGACTAATTGTAGTCAATAAAGGGATGGATAATTTCCCCCGAATTTTCAAGTCTAGCGCTGGCCTGGACCCGCCATTACGAGTTATCTCGTAGTTGGCAGTCAACGTGTTAAAATTAGTTTGATGGTCAGAAACATTTAACTATGACAAATTAGTAAAAATAGTCAAAGTTGGGAAGGCGGCAAATGATTTTTCGCAGCATTGTGCCTCAAAATAAAGTGAACGGTTTTGCAGTTACAGCAGTTTTCATACATGGTCCACCCTGTGCATGGCCAGATATATGTTATTTCTACGTTGTTTCATTTAACAGTGAGCAGATAAAATATATACAGTTGATTTATATGGCATTTGCATTCGAAACCTTTAGCAGTTACCTGTTAATAGGGATTCCTAAGATTTGCCACTACCAGACCAGCTTGCCGTCATCATGCTGAACAATCAAAATGAAAGCTTAAAAAAATCCTAAAATCATCAGATTTGACCAAACTAAATTGGGTTTTTCTTAACCCCTTTTCGCAGATATAGACGGCAGCATCCGCTAATTCAGAAATTTTATTCCTAAACAATTTTGTAATTGAATTTCCAAATGTCTTGCTTCACTGGAATAATTTTCCAGAGTCTCTGTGACACAAATACTGAGTTATAAAGCTTAAATAGGCTCATGCACAACAGGAAAAATTGGCATAATTTTGTATTCTGCGCAAATGGGTTGAAGGAGAATGCTCTAGTAAGCTCAGGAACACCAAAAGGCCAGGAAGACTTCGACATAGATAGCTCACCCATAAAATGTGCATTCATAATGCGCAAAATGAAGCTTAGCAAAAGTTCAGTCAGGAAGACTCTCTCTCTCTCGCGCACGTCAACTGTTTATTTTCTTTTCATTCACTCGCATGCTCGCCCATAAACCTCTGCAGTCAATGTCTGGGGCTGTCAATTGAGCAGTCAGCTGGTGTAGCAGCTGATCTCTTCCATCCAACCGTGGCACACCTCAGTCGCATTGCTAGCCAATCGTTATGTTGCTGTCTTTTTAAAAAATGTCATTTTTCTCTGCTCTAGCTCGTTCATGTTGCCGTTCGCTGAGATTGGCTCCGCTCTTGCAATCTACGCTCGCCTCCATTTCTCGCATACGCACTGGCTGCATCATCCAGATCACGCTTCGGCCGCCCTGACCCGACGCGCGTTATCTCCGGTGCCAGCTTCCCAGCCTTCTGCTTCAGCGCAAGCCCCTTTTGCCACAGGCTGATCGCCTCCATGCCACGCTGCTTTGGTGCAGTAATTCATGCAAATGGAGCCCCGACTATGTATTGAGTGCTGTACATGTTCATACTTTCAGTAGTCCATTATTCTAGTGTTAAAAATCCTTTTCTTTTATTGGTCTTAAGTGATGTTCTGTTTTCTGAGATGCTGAATTTTGCGTTTTCATTGGCTGTCGGTTGTGATCATTGGAGTTGGAAGAGGTGAATCTTGAAATGGTTGGTCTGCGCGTTGCGAATTCGTATAGTTGAGTTTCACTTTGGAGTTGAGTTACAGGGATTAATCGGCTTTTGATGATGGATGATGTTCTGGTTTGCCAAGATGCACCAGTATAGCACCGGAAAATAATATGTACGGAGGCTGACGGGTCAAATTTCAAAATAACACGGACGCGTTTGGCAAAAAATCGCCTGTGCAGATTTACCCGCCATCAGTTTTATTACGGAATGGGCCAATTGAAAAAAAAAAAAAATGCTCATTGTTCTAGCTTGTAAATTGCAGGCCTGGTCTTCATTCAGTGCACCGTCGGTTTAAAATGACAAGGCTTTTATTGTCGGATTCCGCGGATTTCCTCTTTCTTTTGTCGTATCGTTGGTATAGCCTACATGGCACAGATCCAGTGGAAATGCTGGCAATGGCTCTAATATTATGTTATCCAATGTTTTGCTAGATGCTTATGTACTTGATTGGTGCTTGAATTGTGTTCGGTTTAGGAAACTGTCATAATGAGTTTTATCATAATTCATCCCTTGAGCATATATCGAACGAAGATGTCGCTATAACGAAACGTGCTGCACTTATTATGCATATTAATTGCCCTTGGTCTGGGGGCACGTGGTCATAAGAGGTTGCCTTTGTTTTGAATGTATCTTGTCAACTGATTCGTGTATTTCTCCAAAGTCACGCGTCCAATTCCCATCTACTGTGTTCGGCTTTGTCTGTGCCTAAACTGCATGACGTCATATCCCTGGATCAGGGCCGCCGCCCGATTTGAAATTCTGGTCAAGACTATTGACTCATTGGATTGGCATGACGTTTTCTATAATGTGGTTTGTTCCTCCAATTTTCTTCAGTTTTTACCGATGCTGCCCTTCCGTCGGGTTCGGTGGTTATTTTCAAGGTCAGTGGTTTGCATGTAAATGGCCTCGGTCTTTGCCTAAGCTCTATTCCTTAGCACTGCACGAAATTTCACCACTGCTGTAGCCTGTTGCATTTGGAGCATGTTTTGGCATTGCAAATGTATCGCAGTTCCGTGCGTCAATGAAGCCGCAGGAAGCATCATTGTAAAAACTCAGGGCGGCACAGTGGTTAGCACTGCTGCCTCTTAGCAAAAAAAGTCATGGGTTTGAATCCAGCCTGGGGCCTTTCCATGTGGAGTTTGCATGTTCTCCCCATGTTTGTGTGGGCTTCCTCTGGGTTCAGCTTCTCGGTCATTATGATGTTCCTGCTTGATGAGTATTCCTTCCTTTCTTTGGGGGATTCATCAGGCTGCATTTTCGGGGGGCTTCTGCCCCCTATTTTTGGGGGATTTTTCCAGCTGCTGCTCCGAGCCGTGCTCCTGCTCTACGAGTCTTCCCGAAGAGTCCAAGCGCCAAAGACTAGTCTGATTTTAAGCATGTTTCATTCTGACTGCTGTCTTCCTGCTGTCCTGATCCTCTCATCCCTAATTTACCTTCAATTTATTATTCAGCCAGCGGAGGATGGGCTTCCCCAGAATAGCCAGGTTCCTCCTGAGATTTCTTCTCACTGAGGAGTTTTTTCTCACCACTGTTCGAGGCTTTTTCTCCCTACAGGGAGTTTTTTGCCTGCTATTCGGGGATTAGGGATTAGTCTAGGCTCTGCTCTTTTCTCTCTGTAAAGCGCTATATAAATAAAATTGAATTGAATTGAATTATACTTATGCTCAACGCATAATAAAATTTTTCTTGATTTCACTCGAGTCTCTCCTGATTGAAATAACGTTACCTCTCCTAATCATAAATATTGCTCCCTAATCTTTTCTTATGGACAAAATCCATCTCCCTCAAGGACGCCCCTCAGTGGAAGAACAGAAAAAAAGACAAGTAAGAGAGGGTAGTATCTTTTTCAAGTTTGAATAGTAAGGAACCAAGCAAACCTAACTACCCTCACCCTCCGTCATTATTACTTCACAGGAAAATGACTTACCGGAGGAAATTCGACTCCGAAGTCCGGTTTGCATTCCCGGAAATGTGAAATAGGACTATTGTAGTAAATGAGAGAATACTGAACTGTATGTTACATTCTCAGTTTTGTGAGAACATTTTTCCTTTAGTCTAGGATGTGATTATCCATTTATTTTTGTTCATGAGCCTCATACAGTTTGCAATACTTTTACCAAAAAAAAAAAAAAAAAAAAAATCCTGGCCCCTGTCATGACTTAATGTTCCAGAACCAATCGGCTGCTGAATTGAACACAGCCACTGCCTAGAGCAAATGAACTACAAAACCTCTGTTTTAAATACTTAGCAAATATATTAATTGAAAATTGTAATTCTATTAACCAGCACCTCAGTATCATCTTCGTCCTCATCATCTTCATGCATCTGCCTGCTGCTGCTAATAACACTGCCTGCCGCAGCATCATGCTCGCCCGCTGCTAGTTAACATCCCACCTCCACTCCAGCATCCATCTGTGGGCTCTGAAGCTCAGAAGGCTGCTGGGTATGTCAGGGTCAGAGCCTAGATTCCAACTATCATTCTATCTATTTGTTAAAACTGCAATTAAACATTTTAATCAGTAGGCTGACAGAACTATGGTTGAGTCCTTTCTGTGTTAAGGGTAAGCAGAGATTTGGGATGGGAAACTTTTTACTCATATCACAGTATGCTGTACTACAGTCTACACACCATTTTCTGTGTTAAAACATCAGACTAGTATACATGATATTGCATATCTGCTTGTACATGGACTATTTAATGACTCATACTTTCCATTAATACTGTTGGTTGTATATATTTTAGAAATTCTAATGTTTTTCCCTCTGCATGCACAAAGCAACCGCTTCAAGCTTAAGCCTACTTTTAGCAAAAACCCCAACAAGGCCATCCATTATCTATGCCATTGTTCATTGATTTTTTCATGAGTTAAAAGAGCTAAATTCTTTTATCTCTCGTGTTGTATGATGCAAATGAAATGGGTAGCAACATTTGACAAAGTGGAGAAAAAAAAATTGCACGCTGTTGAGAACACCCCAATCTCCAATGTGTATGAAGCTTATACAGGCAAGGTGGCTACGATACAAAATCTTTCAGTAATACTGCATCATACTACTCTGTGCCAACTTTTTTGAAACATGTTGCAGGCATCAAATTCAGAGAAAAGCGTGCACTTCCTGTGAAAACATTTGATGAGGTAAAACAGTATTATTTTGTTGAGGACTGTGCCATCCATACCGTTTTGGAAATGGGGCTGTAGATAAATATATGTGGCCAAAAAAAAAAACCACGCAAGGAATTTTCTCGCAATCGGAATCAGTAAAGCGGCATTTGGCGGAAAAAAAAAAAGTGTCATCAAAGGAAAAAAAAATTAAATGAATATTGCTTTATTTGAACAATTCTTTGAAACAGCACCAGAATACAGTCGCGGAGGTACATACAGTCAAAGCCATATATATTTGGACATTGACAACATCATTGTTATTTTAGCTGTATCCCCGACTACATCCCCCCACCCCCTTTTCATTTGAAAGTCAGCAGGTAAAATGTATATTGTCAACTATTGGCATTTGCATTTGGAACCTGAAACTGTAAACGCAATATAAATTCCAAAGAGCTAACACTGCCAGTGAAGTATGCCATCATTGTCCTGCAAAATCAAAACAAAAGCTTTATAGGAATACCAAAGACATCAGGTTCTGATTAAATTTGCTCTTTGGTTATTTGCCAAAGATTAAGAACATAACAGTGAGCTCGGGAACACCAAAAGGCTACGGGGGGACTACATATTAAAAATCATTGTAATTTCTAAGCAAGACATACAATATTTTTGCAGAAAACCTCAAATTAAAGCTGAAAGTTGACGCTTCAAGCATATCTTGATCACTTAATTATATGTTCTGTTGTTGTGGTGCACAGAGCAAAAAATATGAAAATTGTGTCATTGTCCAAATACTTATGGACCTGAGTGTATGAAATCCAAGAGACCTAATACTAGAACTTCCTGGGGGCGGAGCTCTGTTGTAAAAGTTTAGAGAATTAAATATAGAGCCGTAAAATAGAGCAAAGCAGGCGATGCCCTCATTTCGATTGTTAGTGAGATTGCTGACAATTCAAATCATGAGATGAGCTTTTCCGTTGGTTAGTCCCTTTTGACATTTATGTTTTGTCAGTCTTCGCTGATTGACGCAGGGCACAAAACTGATGCACAAAACAGAAGTTTAGCCCGCGGAACAGTGGAAAAAAATGAATTGGAATCAAATCTGCCTGTGTTTTCTGATTTTTGGGAAATTCTGTAAGTCCTGCTTTCACAGATAATATTACGCTTTACTGGAGACACTTCAAAACAACTCTACCCTCTCTTTGTAATTCAAATGTTCAATCCCGGGGTTTGTCAAGCCTGCAGCTTCAACTTACTCATTTAAACCCGGGCCAGACTTTTTCCTGTTGTCATATGCTATGTGTTTGTTACTGTTGGCTGATTTGAATTTTACGTTCCTTGATCATATTTGGGAACAGATATATGGGGGTCAGAGCTTCTCGTACATTGTTGTGTATTATGTGTCTCGTATACTATGTCTGATAAGGAGAGCTTATTGTTCTTAGATATTTTCAATGAGCTGTGGTACCTTTGAGCTTGTGTATAAATGGAAAATATACGTGTCGCACTGACACACTTTTTCTTGCTTTTTTCCTATCAGGTCAGACACAAGTGGAGGACAAAACTCAGCCCCTTCTCCTGATAACTGCTCGGCTTGGAGATTCTGTAACGCTGCAGTGCTTCTACCAACAAAAGGAGACCACTGTTGGAGTATTCTACAAGCAAACTGTAGGAGAGATACCCCAGCTTATGTTATCAGCGGTTAAATATGTAAATGATGTTACTTTTTACAATGAGTTTAAAAACCAGCCCCGCATCAAAGCTCACTATACCAGTGGCATAATCAATGTGACCATCTCCAAAATACAATCATCAGACTCGGCGATATATTATTATGGGAGACTGTATTCAAATACCTTGGAATTTACAGGAGGAACATTTGTTTCTCTGCAAGGTACGGAAATATGTTGTCTTTAAAAATGATTGCATTGCATCGTACATGCATTTGCTTTTTTGAATAAGTATATTTACTTGTTGCAGGTCCAGATGAGTCACACAGCAGGACAGTAGTAGTGCAGCAGCCCGAGTCTGAGTCAGTGCAGCCAGGAGACTCTGTGACTCTGCAGTGTACAGTACACACTGAGACCTGTGCAGGAGAACACAGTGTGTACTGGTTCAGACAGGGCTCAGGAGAGTCCCCTCCAGGAATCATTTACACCCATGGAGACAGGAGTGATGAGTGTCAGAGGAGCTCTGGGGCTGTGTCTCCCACACAGAGCTGTGTCTACAACTTCCCCAAGAGGAACCTCAGCCTCTCTGATGATGGAACTTACTACTGTGCTGTGGCCACCTGTGGGGAGATCCTGTTTGGGAACGGGACCAAACTAGAAATCAAGGGTAAGCTTCAAAAAAAAAAAAAAAAAAAAAAATCAGTCCTACAGAGGAAGCATTGTCTTTGAGCATTCAGTGTGTCAATTAGTCTATTTGTTTAATTATTTATTGGTATTTAGTTATTTATTTTGCTTGGTTGAGGGCTCGATTGAAATTTTTGATTATATTTTTTCTATCAGTAATGTAAAATATTTTCATTTAAAGTTATTTGATGATTGTTTAAAAAATGCGAATTCATTTTAATCACATGAATTCTTATTTCCGTAATAGCTCTTGCTTATACTCACACACATAATTCCAGTGAATAAACTGACTTTTTAAATGTTCATATTAACCCTAAGAGGATTTTTTAAGATTTTTTTTCCCCTTCCAAAATTCTCTCATCAATGTTTTAGAACTCAAATAATATTGATTAATATCCATCGGCAATATATCAGCTTTAGAATAGTCACATAATATAAAAAGATTCAAATCACATCCTTGTAATATCAAATCTTAGCAGAGATTTATAGACCAATGCTGTACTAAATCTTGCTTTTAAAACTGACAGTAACTGAAGATCTCCTTCTTGCTTCTTATTGCTTGGTGGGAGCTCTGATGTTGAGTGTGATCCTGAATATTGTCCTCATGCTGAAGAGAAGAAAAATCAATGAAAATAGCAAAGGTGAGGGACTAAGTTATCATTGCTTCTCCCAATGTTTTAAAGGACACAAAAGATGTATGCTGTAAATATGTTATTATCACCGAAAAGCAGTTTAATTTCATAATCTGAGAATGTATTTGCCACCTTTATGTGTTGTTTTGCCCTACATAATATATACATTTACATATATACATTGTCTGTACAAATGACCAATGACCAATGAAAGGTTATTTGTCATATTAAAATCTTTTCCAAGCAACCGACCAATTTTAATACAAGACGCATACAACTTTAATTAACACAAAATGCAGCCTTTCGATGATAATTTATTGAAGGTAAAGAGTTATTCAAAGTAATTGCCCCCCTAAAACTATAACTGGTTGTGTCAAACTTGACAGTAACAACTGCAATCAAACATTTGTGCTAACTGGAAATGAGTATTTTACGTTGCTGTGGAGAAATTCTGGCCAACTCTTCTTTGCAAAATTGTTTTTATTCAGCCACATTGGAGGGTGTTTGAGTATGACCTGCCTGTTTGGGGTCATGCCACAGCATCTCATCTCAACCTTCATTTTGTTTTTTCTTGAGACATTCAGAGGTGAACTTTTTTGCGTGCTTTCGATCATTGTCCTGCTGCATAACCTAGCTGCTTTTGGTCGCAAACTGATGGCTGAACATTCTCACTCAGGATTTTCTGGTAAAGAGCAGAATTCATGGTTCCATCAATAACGGCAAGTTGCTCAGGTCCTGAGGCTGCAAACTAGCCCCAGACTATTACTTTATCACCATCGTAATTGACTCTTTGATATTCTTATTGTGGAATGCAGCGCTAGCTTTACACCAGATCTAACAGCACCATGTCTTCCAAAAAGTCTCACTTTTGACTCATCATCAGTCCACAGAATATAATCCCAAAAGTTTTGGCAGTTGTCAAAATATTTTTCAGCAAATGTGAGACGAGCCTTTGTGTTCCTTTTGGTCAGCAGTCGCTTTTGCCTTGCAGGTCTCCCATGGATACCATTTTTGCTGTGTCTTTTTCTTTTGGTGGAATCGCGAACATTGTCCTTAAGGAAAATGAGGCCGGTAGTTCTCTCGATGTTAATCTGGGTTCTTTTGTGACCTCCTGAATGAGGTCTAAGTAGGGTTGGACTAAGGTCTAAGTAGGCTTTTTTCCTTCAATAAATGAAATTATCTTTTACAAACTGCAATTCATGTTTACTTGGGGTATTTTTTTTTCAAATATCAAAATTAGTTTGATGGTCTTAAACATGTAAAATGTGAAAAATATACAAAAATAGAAGAAATTGGGTAGGGGACAAATACCTTTTCACAGCACGGTAAAGTATTTGAGCATTAACTGTATTTTTAGACAACTGCTTGCGATCCTTTTCAAATCATTTCTTTCTTATTTGACTTAAACAGAGTCAGCATCAACCAGGCAATCATCTAGAGGAGACTGGCCAGATGAACAGGTAAAAATAATATATCATAGAAAATCAAATTTAAAACATTAAAACATAATTAATATACTTTTAATTAAAAAAGTACACATTATGAGGAGTAATCATATATATTCTGTGATATTTTTCCTTTTAGTGTCAAGATGAAACAATAAATTATGCTGCTTTGACTTTCAATACCAAGAAACCCAAAGTGAAGAGGAATTATACGGAAGCAGAGAGCGAAACTATTTATTCAGAAATGAAATGGAATGACTAGGAGTTAAACTTTTTTTGAGAGCTCATCTTCGAATGATCGCACTTTAATGAAAACTTATTGTCTAGCATCGGTGAATATTATTCATGACCAAAATTTACTGACCATTAAATGACCATTGTATCCAAGCCAGAAGCAACAAGCGAGAAACAAGAACACAACCTGGACCCAGGATCCATCAGAGGGATTATGCACACCATTCACCCACACACTCATATCTTTCGGCAGTTTAGAGTATTTAGTGATCTTTTCATGCATCATGCAATCATGCATGTCTTTGGACTGTGGGAGGAAACAGAAGTACCTCGAGAAAACCCACTCGAACACAGGGAGAACATGCAAACTCCATGCAGAAAAGCCCAAGCCTGGATTAGAACCCATGACCTTCTTTTTGTGAGGCAATTGCACTAGCCTCTTCAGCGCCCTGGAAAAATGACGCTTAAATTTAAACTTAGAGCGCTGAAATAAATTTAAAAAATGCATGAATTTAATTATCTTGTACTGTTGAAAACCTATCATGTGGCGACTTTGATTTTGATATCTTACCGTACAGGCCAGCAGACAGTGCCATTTCTACACGAGATTATCGGGAGAAATACACGAGAATATCGCGATGCAGCGTAAATGTACGAGTCACATATATCGTGCGTAGGAAAAGTAATAGGCCTAGTGCCGGTGATAATTTGTATTTCAGTACATTACATCGGAAAAATCTATACGCCAAACAAATATCAAACTAATAGGCCTAATTACTGTACACTTCCTTGATCTCCCCACGCTTATTTTGAACGTGCACAAAATAAGCGTGGCGGGTCGTGGCCCACAAAAAGTGGGGCAAAGTCTTATGAAGAACGTAGTGGGAACGCAATTATCGTACAAGAAGCGTGATAGCATCGTGGTGAGATCTCTGTGGTCGTAATAAAAACGCAGCACCGTTGGAGCAGAGCCACTTGAATCAAATCAGCATCAGGTCCGTTCATCTTCGAAGTTGGGAAAGAACTGAATAAATGCTTGAACACCCCCGATTAATATATACTGAGCAACCAAAGAAACGCAAGTTAAAGGCAGACCGGAAAATAAGTTTGCGCGTAATTATTATAGAAAATCAAATTTATTACTAGCGCGTGCACATTTACACTCGTTTCATCAAACTTTTCTTTGTTTTGCGGTCACTTTGACTGAGTAACCATAAGAGTACATTAACTAACTAGCTAACTTGCGTTTATTTTGTTGCTCAGTATAGATGTAACCCTCGTTTCTCGATTTAGGTCGCATGCTCAAGGTCTCTGGGCTGTGGGAATGAGCGCTACAATTGGTGGTACGCAAATCAATCTTTAATCTTCGTTCTTCGTTAATCACACTAATACAGTACTGTACAGCCAATGTTACATCCAACAAGACGGACTGCTCAGCTCAATCGTTTTTTCTGCCTCTTCCTTTTCCCCCATCACGCCCCTTCTTCCCCAATAAACAATTATAAGTAGGAACTAATATTCAATCGAAGCAAGAGGACGTAATAACTTAATCATAAGTCATAACTTAATTCAGTGCACAAAATAATTGCATACATTAAATAATAAGTACAATGACTTTTGCTTACTGTATTGTATTTTCTTCACTCACTGTATTTAGCTTACACATCACAAAATCAGTGGATAATCCTAAGAAATATAATGCATACAGTAATTACAATTGCATAGACATCGCCACAAATCGTTCTAGAAGCATAATATGGTCAGCACCAGTGTAGCGACATCGTCCTACAGTCTTCTAGGTCTGTGTAACAACGTAGAATGGTCCTGTACATCGTAGCGGCAACGTAGCAGAAACGACTGCTTGGTCGGCATTAGTCTAGGTGTAACTGTAGTGGCAGCGAGTCAGCAGCGCTTTTGACGTAGAAGCATCGCAGTACAGTCGTGATGTAGTCTTTAATTTCCCAAATTGTTGGATTTTGACGGCGATAATGCCCCGATTTGATAACTTTTTCAGATTGGGGTGATCGGCATGGTCTTCGTAAGGTCGCAGAGCTGTGTGAATGGGGTGTGAACAGGCTGAAATAAATGCGAAATTACAATCTGCATGTATGAAGCACATTATGTTTTATTCAGACCAGCGGTACATGTATACTGAGATTTTCAAAGTGATTCTTCAACGACTGCTGGATGTCGTATACTCTTCTTCAGCCCACCCTCGATTTTCACGGATTAGTGATTAGCGATTACCAACAACAACGCAGCAACGCAACAATGTACACTACTGAAAAAAATAAAGGGAACACTTAAACAACACAATGTAACACCAAGTCAATCACACTTCTGTGAAATCAAACTGTCCACTTAGGAAGCAACACTGATTGACAATCAATTTCACATGCTGTTGTGCAAATGGAATAGACAACAGGTGGAAATTATAGGCAATTAGCTAGACACCCCCAATAAAGGAGTGGTTCTGCAGGTGGTGACCACAGACCACTTCTCAGTTCCTATGCTTTCTGGCTGATGTTTTGGTCACTTTTGAATGCTGGCGGTGCTTTCACTCTAGTGGTAGCATGAGATGGACTCTACAACCCACACAAGTGGCTCAGGTAGTGCAGCTCATCCAGGATGGCACATCAATGCGAGCTGTGGCAAGAAGGTTTGCTGTGTCTGTCAGTGTAGTGTCCAGAGCATGGAGGCGCTACCAGGAGACAGGCCAATACATCAGGAGATGTGGAGGAGGTGGTAGGAGGGCAACAACCCAGCAGCAGGACCGCTACCTCCGCCTTTGTGCAAGGAGGAACAGGAGGAGCACTGCCAGAGCCCTGCAAAATGACCTCCAGCAGGCCACAAATGTGCATGTGTTTGCTCAAACGGTCAGAAACCGACTCCATGAGGATGGTATGAGGGCCCGACGTCCACAGGTGGGGGTTGTGCTTACAGCCCAACACCGTGCAGGACGTTTGGCATTTGCCAGAGAACACCAAGATTGGCAAATTCGCCATTTGCGACCTGTGCTCTTCACAGATGAAAGCAGGTTCACACTGAGCATGTGACAGATGTGACAGAGTCTGGAGACACTGTGGAGAACGTTCTGCTGCCTGCAACATCCTCCAGCATGACTGGTTTGGCAGTGGGTCAGTAATGGTGTGGGGTGGCATTTCTTTGGGGGGCCACACAGCCCTCCATGTGCTCGCCAGAGGTAGCCTGACTGCCATTAGGTACCGAGATGAGATCCTCAGACCCCTTGTGAGACCATATGCTGGTGCAGTTGGCCCTGGGTTCCTCCTAATGCAAGACAATGCTAGACCTCATGTGGCTGGAGTGTGTCAGCAGTTCCTGCAAGATGAAGGCATTGATGCTATGGACTGGCCCGCCCGTTCCCCAGACCTGAATCCAATTGAGCACATCTGGGACATCATGTCTCGCTCCATCCACCAAAGCCATGTTGCACCACAGACTGTCCAGGAGTTGGCGGATGCTTTAGTCCAGGTCTGGGAGGAGATCCCTCAGGAGACCATCCGCCACCTCATCAGGAGCATGCCCAGGCGTTGTAGGGAGGTCATACAGGCACGTGGAGGCCACACACACTACGGAGCCTCATTTTGACTTGTTTAAAGGACATTACATCAAAGTTGGATCAGCCTGTAGTGTGTTTTTCCACTTTAATTTTGAGTGTGACTCCAAATCCAGACCTCCATGGGTTAATAAATTTGATTTCCATAATTTTTGTGTGATTTTTGTTGTCAGCACATTCAACTATGTAAAGAACAAAGTATTTAATAAGAATATTTCATTCATTCAGATCTAGGATGTGTTATTTTAGTGTTCCCTTTATTTTTTTGAGCAGTGTATTATATCTATTAAATCCGCATATGAAAAGTAATTCTCAGTAACAACTGTGCATCTAATTCGGACTACATTACGTCGCACATTTGGCAGACTCTAGGCAGACGTGTGTACGTTCGTGGTTTTGGCTGCCCGCCGACTGCGAAGTTTGTCTAAGCAGAGTAGGAGGTTGATAATAGCAAGCGACATAAAGAGGAGATTATCGCGAGAAATCCACGAGAGATACACGAGGCGTCTCTTGGGAATTAGGCAGCATCTGCTGGCCTGTACGGTACGTCATTGAGTTACAATAGTTGCATTTAGCGCTCTAAGGGTTAGTGCCCAATCAATTTTAATTTTCTGACTTTGACTGACAGTAATGGAGCATTACATTGCATTACATTACATTCATTCAGCAGTCTTGTGCAAAAACCCACATGGAAAGAACCTATATAAACATATAGGTTGTAATATAGGGCCAGATATAGGTTTCGCATATATGCAACATACATAAAATTGGCCGTTTTCATATATTATAGGTACATATACGCACTTATATGTACCTATAATACATGAAAACGGCCAATTAAAAGTTCCACGTTTTTTTTTTATTTTTATTTGGCATTTCCAATCCCACCCGAATCTAGAATATCCAATTAGGGAACTATGTATAAGTTCTAAAACTTATTTGCATATGCGGCCTCCTGTTGGCAATGTAGGAGAGGGTACTCAGCCCAAAACCGTTAGTACTTAGTTCTTATACGTAGGCTTCGTAAAGCTTCGCAAGCTCAGAACGAGGGCGGAGGATAATCTACTAATTATGGAGTCAGAATCTTATATATGAGTGCCCATCTAGGCAACAGGACACGCCTAGGGGAACTCTAATTTACATAACCTTTCCCAGCAGGCTCTTTGCAATTTGCATCCCTGTAGCGCATTGGCCAATTGCGCGCTACTTCTGAAAAGAGCTTCCAACCACTGCTGGTTGATACAAGGCGGAGATTAAAACCTGTACGTTCATATAGGTTCTTTCCGTGTGGGAATTTAAGAATCCTTGTTATTTCATCCCTGTAGGAAAAAGTCTGGGACCTTTAGTTGCTATACAAGCATCTCAAATAAAAGACAAGTGTCTGATCATTAAAACTGTGAACAGAAATGTAGACTTTGTCTTCAAATTCATTAAAGGGGACCTATTATGCTGATCCTTCTTTTAATACATATTAGTAATGTTATAATGTTAATTGTCCATACTCAACCTCTAAAAAGTTTCTAAACATAAGATACAGAGGTTTTGTCATAATCCAAGAACGTGATTTCGTGAACGTGATTTCCTCTCTGCACAGCTCCTCCCGAGATCTTCGCGAGATCTGGGCAAAACCTGATGTCAGGTTGTGCCGTCCAATTAGTCCAGACCTAGCCAGAGCCAATCACGGCGCTGGACCTGCCCACACCGGAAACTATTCTAGCAGGCACTAACAATGGCAGATCATACTATGCCTTAGTAGCATCGACACTTTTGGAAATACAAAAGAAGAACCGCAGATCATTTGAGGTGCAGTTTTGTCAGTATCTCTCCCAAAGCTGCTTGTCCGTTTACTTTTGAATGCGAAGAAAAACATCTATTTATCTTCCAAAAGAGGATGCCACCAGAAATCAGTGAGTAGCTTTTTTTGTTTGCTGGCAGCAAACGGCCACGGCCAAAGGGAACGTTAGCTGTTTGTGCTCAGCATTTCATCAAAGACAGCTTTGTTAATAAAGGATAATTCGACACAGGATAAGCATTTCAGCTGCTTCTCAAACCTGAAGCAGTTGCATCGATCAAGCGCTCGGAGCCACACGCTGTAAGTAACGATATAACAACAAATAATGTAAGTGAAGCTAACGCGTTACCGGTGGCTAGCAGGACCGCTAGCGATAGCACTAACAACTGGCCTCAAGTGCAGGCTTTGTAAAATATCTGAAGATAAAGCCTGTATTGGTCGTGACTGTCTGTGACTCACAGACACAGAAGCTGTAAGTTGCTTTTACTGCATAAGCCAACCTGACGTGATAGCCAGTTGATTGTGGCTGTAGCACAGTGGCTAACGTAGCCAAGTTACTGTTGCTAATGTTTGTGTCCTAAATATGCAAGAGTAATATCAGGGGAAATTCTACAGAAGGTGTGTGAACATAAACCTCATTTGAAGCTAACTTTTTATACTTGTTTGTAATTTGGATGCTTGGTACAACTGTCCATGGTAACGGAACTTGCGGTCTGTAAAACCTGTATTGCAAGGGTTTCTCTCTGTGGTTATGACCGCTCGGTTACCAGCTACTGCATGTTAGTTTGCGTGCCGCCGTGCTAATTAAAAATGCTCCTGGTTAACTTATAGGCAGTAATTCTGATCGGTATGCTTGTGTTACTTCGATAAGCATCAGTGTGGCAGTTACCGATTGTAGCCACTACAGTTGAAGCGGCTGCTCGTGATCGTTTCACTTATCCATGACCGGGATCAGCTGGATACTTCACAAATGTCTGAGCAAGCTCTCTGATTCTACCGTGAAAGCAATGCGAAACGCAGAAGCTCTACCGTATCTGGTATAACAAATGATTTCTTTGCACTACCTTGACATACAGTGCCTGACAAAAGTCTTGTCGCATAAAGACATAGTAACTAAAAATAGCATATAACTTTATTTCTAACCAATCAATTGTTATAATAAATGGTCCATTTTAATGTCAAGGGCTTTCACATTAATAATTTGGTGCAAAATGAAACCGTCAAAAAGGGTTCTGATGTTCACAGCCTGACAAAGCCCATAACGTGTTTTTGCTGGGACAAAAGTCTTGTCGTCTCTTCAGATGATGCAACAAATCACAGATTAGAGTTTAACCTATGACAAAAACTGTAATTAACACATTCCCAGATGTGTATAGAAATAACCCCATTGCACCAGACTTTCATATGAGGTGCGACTAGACTTCTGACAACATGCCAAAGATTCAACCACAGACCAAAGTGCTGATCATCAAAAGCCTGAAGACTGAGTCTGCTGCTGAGGTGGCAGACATCTTTAATGTATCCAAATGTCAAGTGGAGGGGATAAGAAAAATATTTGAAGAAACTGGTGATGTTCGTGGCAAGTGCAGGTCAGACAGACCCCGGTATGACAACTGTTTGAAAGGACCGTTTGTTGCTTCAACTGTACAAGGCTAGCCCTTCTTCAACTCCAGCAAAGCTGCATTAGGAAATGTCACCAAAAATCCCGGTATCTACAAGAAGAGTTTGTCAAATTCTCTTTCAAAGTGGTTTTCATCGCCGAATTAGTACACAGAAGCCTGCATTAAACAGAAAACAAATAACCTGCCTTGCATTTGCCAAGGCCCACAGCTTGCAGAAAGGATTGATACTGGAAAAATGGCTGAAAGTTTATTTTTCTGATGAATCATCCATTGAACTGCATCCCAGTTGCCGTACAAGACCTGTTGGAACCCTCATGGACCCAAGATTCTCCCAGAAAACAATCATGTTTGGTGGAGGAAAAATCATGGTTTGTTGTTACAGCCAGTATGGGGGGGTGAGAAAGATCTGCAGAGTGGATGGCAACATCAACAGCCTGAAATATCAAGAAGTTCTTGCTGCCCGACTCATACTGCTGCTCCTTCTCATTCTTCTGTCTCCACATCACAGTTCCTGAAAGCGAAGAAGGTGACGGTACACCAGGATTGGCCGACCCAGTCACCTAACATGAACATTATTGAGCATTTCAGGGGTAAGATGAGGGAAGAGGCTTGGAAGATGAAACCATAGAATATTGATGAACTCTGGGAGTCCTGTAAGACTGCTTTCTTTGCCATTCCAGATGATTTCATCATCAAGTTATTTCAGTCATTGCCAAGACGTATGGATACAGTCCTCCAAGCTCATGGGAGTCTACTTAATATTAATTTTTTTCCAAGGCACCATGAATTTATGTTCTAATATTATGGTGGCATATTTGTGTATTCAAAATAAAGTGTATGTATAATTTCCACATTTTTTTTCAATGCAACAAGACTTTTGTCCAAGCAAAATCTGACCTTTCTGTACTAATTAAATAATAAAACTCAATGAATGACACAAAACTCTATTTTGGTATATTTCAAGATAATCTAGAGGGCTTTGCCTTTCATATAAGCCATTTTTTGATTCCTATTGATCAACTACAAGTCAGGTTATTATTTGTTGTTCCTACAACTTGGATAAGTGACAAGACTTTTGTCAGGCACTGTAATTTCATTCCACTTTAGAAATTGTTGTGGCTAATAAATAGCCGAAAAAGGCGGAGATTAAACAGGTAATTCTTTCCTGTAGAAGTGATCGATTCGCTAGCTCTACATAGACAATTTGTCCACGCTAACAGAACTTACGGTCTGCAAAACCTGTTCATAACATAACCGAGCTCTCTCTAGCTGTCGCGTACTATCCATAAAGCTGCTTTCACATCGGAAACTAATTTTTTGAGGGACAGATTACATTCAAAGTCAATGCAAAGACTTGAATATACGCGTTATGGGCGCGTTAAGCAGCTTTCACACCAGACGCGAAACTAATTTTTCGTGCGACAGATTAGCTACATTCAAAGTCAATGCAAAGACTCGAATACACTCGTTATGGGCATGTCAAGCCACTTTCACACTGGACGCGAAACGAATTTTTCGCGCGACAGATTAGCTACATTCAAACTCAATACAAAGACGTGAATACACGCGTTATGGGCGCGTTAAGCAGCTTTCACACAGGACGCGAAACTAATTTTTCACGCGACAGATTAGCTACATTCAAAGTCAATGCAAAGACGCGAATACATGCGTTATGGGCGTGTTGAGCAGCTTTCACACCAGACGCCAAATGAATTTTTCGCACGAGAGATTACATTCAAAGTAAATGCAAAGACAATGCATTGACTTTGAATGTAATCTGTCGAAAATTCGTTTCGTGTCCGGTGTGAAAGCAGCTTATCGCGCCCATTTTTTGCGAGAAATCGCCGGTCATTCCAACGCAATAAGTAACCAATACCACGGGCAATTACCGAAAAGGCCATTTAGCCTGGAGCTTTCGCCCCTTCGTTATACACCAGCGCAGAAGCTGTTCGTTACTCCATGCTAACAACACACCACAGCTATGCACACGAACCAGCAGGTCCTTATATACACAGTGAAGCAGTCCATAAGCTGTTGGTCCACTTTTAGCTGCTCCTCACTGTCCATGTTTCCCTCTAAACTCAGACCCACCAGATTTCTACGGTCTCCGGTCTACACTTGGGTTTGTCGACCCGTTCTACAAATGTGTCTATATGGGGTGGATTCTAGCTTTCCCTCAATCGTAGCTATAGAGTAGAAACACCGGTGTGCTCACTATAGTAGCCGGCGTAGGTAGACAGCAAATTCGAGTTGAGCTGCCAGACATTCGCACTGCATCCTCCACTTTCGCCGTTGTGTTTATTAGAACAAGTTAATTTCATTAGATCTATACACATGTACTGCGTTTGATTGCGGGGTATGCCCGTCGATTCCTTCGGGAGACGCGTCTCAGTTTCACTCTGAAGAGGCGGACCCGGAAAACTGCGTTCTGCTGCCTCGTCTCGCCTAGATCCGCCCTCCACAGAGCTGGCCAGTCAGAAGAAAGTGGGCACACGGGGAGTGGGGGCCATAGCGGAAGAGCCACCCCAATGAGGCGTTTCAGGCAGAGACTACAATGGACTACAAATGGGGTTTTTTGAGGATGGCAGTATGAGCTAAATAAGGACCCTGTTTAGGACTTTGAACAATCAGGAGTACTCTAGGGGAGTGCAAGATCAAAATATAAACTTGGAAAAATAGCATAATAGGTCCCCTTTAACCACAGTGAAATGCTCAAATAGATGTGGGGATGAAAATGACTTTTGAAAGGCATGTTTACTTGAATGTATGTTCTTCTGTGTACTTTAATTTTGTTATTTTTGTTTTATTTTGCTACATTTAGACTAAGGACCTCTGAGCCATATTCATCTTGAAACTGCATTACAGACAAGATAGAAAACATTGCATTTGGTGGATGTAACAGTGTAGTGTATAACCTTTCAGTGGATGTGTATGAGCTGTAATGATGTGAATCCAATTTTATCTAATATGGTGAATCTGGCAGTGACTTAAACTTGAGAAAATGCTTAATTGATGAAATAAACATAATCAAACCATTTTGTTTTTTTACATTTCCTTCTCTTCCACAATACACAACTCAATCTTCATAGAATGGAAATAAGTATGGTCAAGAAAGAATTGATAACCTTGTTATTGTTAATGTTTCAGGAAAAAAATGTAACAAATAGTATCAGATATTTGTGTTGATATCATAGCTTTTTGTCTCCTCTCACTTGCCATGGTTAATAATGACTGGTTTACACATAACATGCCGTTGTCACATGTCAACATGTATTTAGGATCAAATGTGATGCCAATTTCACATGTTCACATGCAATTAATAAGTTATTGCTTGAAATTCTTGTTATTTCTGTAAGGGACTTTGAACTAACATGCAGATATTGCCTTGAGAATAAAAAGATGATCTAGGAATCATGTATGACAGTTGCAAAAGTGAAATATGAGCTATACAATAGGTATGACAAACAGAACCTGCCACTGGGTATATGAGCTGTATAGGAGACCTATATGCCCTCTATAAGCACATATATGTACCTGAATTTGGCCTATATGCGGCATATAGGTTGCATATATGTGCATATATGTTCTTATAGATTCATTCCATGTGGGAAGTGTGGAATAAAAGTCATTGAAACAGCTTTGGAACACTGCAGATCAGGCAAGGTGCAATTCACATAGTATCAATGTAATATCGATTATCAATACATTCATATTCATCAACATCCATCGTAGATTGTGCAAAAAAATATGGGCTAGTTTGAAGTGTGGTCAATTATTAATGATTAAATTAGAAAAAAAAAAACTAGAAATACAAACCCCAATTCCAATGAAGATGGGATGTTGCGTAAAACGTAAATAAAACAGAACGCACTGATTTACAGATCTCATAAACCCACATTTTACTCACGATAGAACACAGACAACATATCTGATGTTCAAAGTGAGACATTTTACCATTTCATGAAAAATATTTGCTCATTTTGAATTTGATGGCAGCAACACGTCTGAAAAAAGTTGGGACAGGGGCAACAAAAGGCTGGAAAAGTAAAAGGTACTGATAAAAAACAGCTGGAGGAGCATTTTACAACTAATTAGGTTAATTGGTCAGTACAGGTCAGAAACATCACTGGGTATAAAGTATAAATATGAGTATGATTACAATTGATTTGGTGACAAGAACAACAGTAGCAACAACAGGGGGAAACAGAATTCCAGGATGGAGAAATTACAACACATATGTTACAAGTTTCCATGACAGCTGTGGTCACCAACCCCATTCCAGGAGATCTAGCATCCTCTAGTTTTTCACTCCAACCTGACCAAACGCACACCTCACTCTTCATCAAGAGACCCTGTTTAGTCGCTAATTGGTTGAGTCAGGAGTGCCAGATTGAGGTTGACACAAAAGCCTACAGGATGCTACATCACCAAGAGCATGGCTGGTGACTACTGCACTTCAGCGACAGCCAGGAGACATACGGTTTTTGTGGCTTCAGTACAGTTCAGTGACCTCTGCAGGGTCTATGCAGTACTCAGAGGGATGCAAATAGCCCTCCGCTGGAGCAATAGGGTGAAGAAGCTCCATGGTTGTTCGAGAAAGAGAAATTGCTAAGGAGTAGAGATAGTGTTAGCCATCCCTTGGCAGCAGAGTGGAGCGGTCTAACTGGTTTGTATACTGGGTTGCGTCTGCACCTCTCACAGGCAGGAAGTCTTGCTGGCTGTATGCAGGCCAGAGCAAGCACTTTGAATCTGAGGCGTGTGCAAAAAAAAATGTAGGCACCTCGTCAGTCACAATCTGCAATCACAGCGATGAAATGTTTCTAATATGCTTCTTGATGGCCAACAGTGTTTCTGTTCTCAGGTGAAAATTTTTTTACCATGCCAATATCACTTTTATCCTTGTACATCCACCTTTATGTTGAATGGGTGGAAAGGCGTTTGTGCCCTTAACAAAGGCTTTCTGTGATTTTCGCCTTGAATTCTGAAGTTTTTTCTCCAAATGTATCTCTGGTGAATGAGGTCAGATAGTTCATTTTTTTAAGCTAGCAGCCCAAATCAGTTTGCTGCTGTCCGGTCTGGGGCGAGTTTTACAGCTCACATGCCCCCTCCGGACTCGGATTTCTGCTCCATGTTTTCCATACTTCTCACCTTATTGTTCATTTCCTGTACTCCCTCTATTTAAGCAACTACTCTCCTCTCTTTTCCTGTCAGGCAGGGTTTAGCAAACCTTATTCTAGCCGTGAACCCCTCCTCCTTAACTCTGTATTGTGGTTACTCAGTCGTTTGTTTTCTTTGTCTGTCCAGCCCCTGTTCCCAACCTGTATCTTCTGTCATGTTAATAAATTCTTGTTTAAATTTCTCCATTCCAGTTCAGTTCTCTGTTCCTGACCCCTAAGTGACAGCATCGAAATGCCTCTGCCTTCTGGAGGTTCAGTTTATGCCGGTCATTTGCCTTATTATTTGTGTTGTACTATGCAGACTGCACCAGTCCACAGGCAGGTGTAATTTTCACAACTGTTCCAGCAGGCCCATTTCATGCCGGAAAGTCATAATAGACATTCATGAACGATATTCTGAGGGCTAGATCTCACTCTGCCAGAGCTGCCTAAAAATAAAAAATAAAAAACCATAAGTGACCAAAGAACTTCCTGTGTGCATGGCAACAACTCTCTTGTGTTTGTTGTTATTGGTGCTGTGTTGTGCATTTTAGAAGAATTGGGTACATTTTCTGACACAGTGACTCAGGGGCAGATTGCTTCCTGTGTGCAGCGACAGAGAAAGAACAGACTCCCACTTGTTCATACGTCTCCTGCTGGAAGGTACCAAATTTCTAATTTTGGTCCCTAATTTTGGCCTGAAAACCCACCTTTTCAGACGCCATCTTCCCCCTGCTTCACTGCCCTCAGTTTGACTCTCCTGACATCGAGGCCACATTCCCTGTCTGCCATTTAGTTCTCTTCTGTTAAACTTTACTGGTGTCTTTTGTTGGCCACTGTTTGTTCTATTGTCACTATTTTCTTTTGAACTATTGGCACTTTAACTTGCCTCCTAGGAGCTCAGCACTTTTGGACCGAACTTTTGCACTTTTGTACGTCGCTCTGGATAAGGGCGTCAGCTAAGTTCCTGTAATGTCATGTAATGTAATGTAATTAAAAAGTTTAAGAAACCATATGAAAAAGATGCAGCAATAGAAAAATGAAAAGATTTACTCATAACAGCTGAACATGATAATAGTATTTGTAGTACAACTCTCAAATATCCTAAATTACTAGTGTATGATCGCGGTATTCAATAAAGAATGCCATAGATATATTGAAGATGGCAAACATAAGAACTGAACGTGATTCAAGCAGTGATAAATCTTCATGAGTGTTTGAATATTTTTACTATTGAAGTCTCGGACTTCATGCGTGCTAAAAACGTTGCGTGTGTCGCGTGTGTTGGGATGCCTAGGCCCCTCAATGCTTTTGAAATGCTATGCAAATGCTTCTCTCTCATTACCTCTGAAATGTGTTTGTCCATTCTAGATTGTTCTATTGTGGTGACAGGGGCGGTTAACTTATTTTCCACTTGTGGCCTTATGTATTCAGCTTCACACAAAGCAGAGATACACAGGAAGACTGACCTGCAGAACAGAGCTGTTTTCGCACCTCCATCTGCCTCTTGTGAAACCACACTGTCGCTGTAATCAAATTTACCCACGTCATGCCTCAGACCACTTTTCCATTGCAAAAGACCAGAGAGAGAGAGAGAATTTTTTAAGGTTTCAAAATAAAAATAGTAAAAAAAATCAGGACCCCTGGCTCCAAATATAGTACACAGATCGTAGTATTGTGAGGTTGCATGTGTAAGGTTTACAAGTGAAGTTATTTCATACATTTTGGTTACCTAGTTAAAAACACATTTATGTCGTTCAGAATGATTGCTTTTTACAAATTTATGTTTACAAGTATTATTTACATATTTACAAGTTAAAATATTTACAGCAGCATAGTTTAAAACAGCTTATATAAATTGATGAATCTACCTCTGTGATTTAAAACACATTTACTTCAGTCTAAGTCCTTTTAATTGGTACTTCAGACTCATGTGATGAACTAGGAAGTGAAGATAGGAAGAGAGTGTTGTGGAGTGGCTGAACCCGCAAGTTACACGTTATATGCTGTTTTTTTTTTTCTCAGATGGACTTAGTATTCTTCAAACTGCAAGTAATTAATTGTTTTACAAGCACAATAATTACTGTTGGTAATGTATCATAAGGGAGCTTGTCAATATACTGAAGGCATTCAAATTTGAACAGGCCTTCAAAAATGAACAAGTCTCCATTCGTGTTCAGCTAAAAAACAAGAACGGCAGAGTGTTCAAAAATGAACGAGCATGCGTTCATTTTGTGTTCAAAAATGAACAAGCATGCATTCATTTTTGACCGGACGGAATCCAAAACAATCGCAGCTACCCTCTCTGGCGTTACAAAATGAATCTGCTCTCCACTTCACAAAATTTACACCAACATGCGTAAATATTTCCTTCTTACGAGAAAAAAATTCCCCGTCTCCCATCCTGGTGAATTTAGAAGTATATTGTAAGGTAGGCTACATGCCTATTAAACGACAGTTTTCACGTCGACTAAAAAATCCTACCAAATCTCCAGTTTCGAGATTATATTTTTACCGATTGTCAATCTTCCGATATAAGCTTACACTTTTCATCGAGTTCGATAAGATGCTTTAACACATTCCACACTTAAGACCGGAGATAAATTGTGATTCAATGGTACCGGGGTACGTTCAGTCAGCCAAAACATTCAAATGTTGCTGTGAATACTTTACTGGAATGAATATCGCCTTCAGGTGGTGTCAGTATGCCACTTTTTTCCTTCTTATATAAAAAAAAAAAGCATTTTAGAATTCCAAATCATGATGTGACCGCTAGGCAATTTGTGTGGAAAAAGATTGTAAATAAATTAAAATAAATACATTAAAATTATAGTTTACGCGTTGTGTCACATCATCTGCGCGACAGCCCAAGTTTAATTCTACTATTCAGTGAGTATAAGAACTAGGATAACTTGGTCCCACTCATATCAAATTGCAAAATTATCCGCGATATTAATCCTTTCTTTTTAACCCTGTGAACGCGCAAGCAAAAAAAAAAAAAAAAAAATGCCACGGTTTACAGTCCACTACGTACACGATGAGTTCTGCAATGATATTCAAATTTTGTTCCATTGATTGTCGCAGATTTTGTAGGCTACCATTTGTCATATTATATATTGTTCTAATTTATTGTACAGTATTTTTTTAAGATTGAAGTCACAACACATGAAACCGCCGCTCTGTGGGAGCTGCAGACAACAAGTCCAGATCTAGACAAGCAGATGACAAAATGCCCCACAACCTGTAGCAAACTACCATATATGGGGTAGTTTGTTACAGGTGACGGGGGTCAATTTTTTCCTCACCAGCATCACGCATACGCAGAATATAGGGGTTGCTGCAGATCAGTCATGTAGTCCAATAAACTTTCTATCTGTACAGTGCATATTGGTAACTAAAACCTGATAATGTCAATTCTACAGCCATTAAAAGAAAAAGTTTAACAACTAGACCTGGTCTCCCCCATAGCTGATTATTTTCAGTCATAATGGCAAATTGATTGTTCTCAACACCCTTAAAATCTTGCTATAAATCTTTATCTTTGGGTGATATTTTTTATTACAACTTGAGCTGACGTAGAAAAAATCAGATAGGCATACAGAAAAACACAAACACGAGACCACGAAGACGACGGCGGGCAAAGGGTAACATACATGCACGTGTTGCATTTTCCAAATTCTGGCACCACGTCGCCAGTCAAATGTAGGCCTACATTTCAGGAAAAGAAATGAGTGATGACAATATTTTATATAACTGATGCATAAAACAGAGAGAAGACTCCAGCTGTAAGGCCGATAATTTCTATCTATAAAATCTATCAATAGTAAATGACGCAAAACGGGGAGATGGCGTTAACCGCATAAACTGTCACATACATCGACAAAATCTGCAGTAAAAAGCTCAGAACAGTTGACTACAAACAGAAATTCTTGGATTGCGAACATTTTATAATGAACGGAGTTAAGTTTTATATGAATGGCGTTCAGTTTTAGATGAACTCATCAGGCCTTGGGCAGGCATCAGGAAATGAACGCATAAGAAAATGAACAGGCGTCCGTTCAAAAATGAACGCCTTCACTGTTCAGAATATTGACAAGCTCCTTAAGTTGGAAATTATGGCAATGATATTTTATGACAAGGTGTTGGTCTGACTATGCAAATCTGGACATTTGCAAATCAGGACATGTATTCTGTTTCACCTTGATTTCAAATATCAGTGAGCATACAATAAATGCTCAATACAGTGTACATCATGAAGAAAGAATATCATATTTTTTCCCCCACTAACCTCCATTTCTGACCACTATGATGTATTTTGTGGTAATGAGAGCAGCAGAAATGTCTTGGGATGTAAAAGTTTATGACTCATTCAGGCCATGCAGTGTTCATAATGAATGTCTGAGCTGCATAAGGCGGGGCAAAAGACTGGACTCTGTGACGTCGTGCTCGTTTTCTTCATTAGTTTTGTCATGTTTTGCCTGTTTTCATCAGTTTCCCCGCAGTTTGACTCACTGTTTCAGTTTGTCGTCTTATTTGAAGCCAATTATTCAATTATCATCATGTGTCTTAATCCCCTTTTTTGCGCCCCCGTGGCACATTGGTCTAAGCGCCGCACCATAAAGGCTGTGTCCTTCCTGCGGCGACCTGGGTTTGATTCTAGCTCGGGTCATTTTCTGCATGTCTTCCCCATTCTTCTCCCCAACTTTCCTGTCGCTCTCTATTGTATGGCTATCAAATGAAAAAATCTCAAAAAAAAAAATCTAACCCTCATTGTTAATTATTGAGTTTGTGCATTTAAGTTCCTGCTTTTTGGCTTCCCCTTTGTCAGACTGTTCTGTGTCCCTCTCCCGTAGTGATACCAGTGTCTTTCCTTCCCTCTAATAAAGAAGTTTTTCATTGTCTGAATGCTGTGTTGGGCTCCACTTCGTCTTGAAACCCAACAAGATTCATTGTAAATGATCCTTTGAATCGTTGAGGTTTGAATCAGGGTATGAGAGCACGGATAAGGGAGAAAACACTGGTAAAAGCAGATTTAACACAGCTTATGGGTCTGAATTGATTTGAAATGAAAAAAGAGAAAAGAGAAAGACATTTTGTATGTGTGTGTCTCAAATAAACTCACCCCCAAAGAGAGCATTATCCAGTTATTGCAGTAATTAGTCAGGGGTATTGTAAGTATTATTATAGATCATTAATGTTTCTGTTTCCTGTTTATACCCTCTTACCCTTTGAGAAAACACTGATGATCACACTCAAAGACCTGCCTGCTGGACTGAGGGGGTTTTGCACAGAGCTGGAGCTGCAGGTATCTCTGTGGTTTGGTCTCAGTCTCTGGCCTCTGACTCATAACTAAACCTGCGTGCTCTGCCATTGTGGTTTCTACAGCATGAGCCTCTTAGAAACAATTCTCTCTCTCTCTCTCTCTCTCTCTCTCTCTCTCTCTCTCTTTCATTTTTCAGGTAAGAATGTCTGTTAATAATCTTTCTCAAACAGCTCAATCATTGTTTTTTCTTTAGCCTTTTCAGTAACTTTAACTACAAATAAACAACCCTTTCACGTCTGTTTGTATGATGAGTTATTAATCGTCACAACCTCTTTCAATGAAATTGTTTTACCCTTAAATATTTATAAAAGTGTGTTGTTTTAGTTGTATGTTGGACGCGCCAAGATGCCAGTCTGACGACAGTCCAACAGTTCATTGCATAGATCCTCAGAAAACATTTCATTTAAATTTCCTCCTTATCATTTTTTTCTTTCAATTTTACATCTCCAATCCCACCAGAATGTGATTGTTGAATTGGCCAAGCATATACCTGCAGGCTTGTATGCGGTGCTTCCTGCTAACTCTACGAGCGATGACAGTTTGTGCTCCTCTCAGAAACATGTGACTGTCAGTTGCACACACACATAGAAGAAGTCGGATCATGCACACGCTCAGTAGGCAATGCATGAGGGTGCAACCAGCCAGTATTCATGCAGTATGAAGCCAATTATAAGCTGCTTCCAATAGGTTGGTGGTCACAATTGGCGGTGACCGCCATGGTCAGGTTCGAACTGAGACTGCAGTGCCGCTCATGCCTTTAAGGATTTATTAAGGTACACTGCAGCTCTGGAATTTTTTTTAAAGCTTCCTTTCCAGGTTCTAATACTGAAGCTCATTGTTGCCTTACTGAGAAAGTTTCAGTTGTAAATAGAACGTCCCTCCTGTTGTGATGTCATCGAGTGACGGAACCTCAAGTTACAATGCCTGGTGCTCAGCGTGCACTATGTTCTCAAAATGCTTATGTTTTGAATGATGAAATGTGTGGTTGCAAGTCATGAAACCACTTATTTAAAGACATCTTGGCTTTTGTACAGTGTAAAACAACAAAGCATTGTTGACTTCACCATAAGAGGGCACCCTTGCAGGAGTTGTGATTTTCACAATGTAATATCTAGAGCTTATTGCTGAAATATCAAATGTTTTACTGAAAGTGTTTGTCCAGTATTATTTGTGAGGAATCGCTGTAACAGATGTAAAATGGTACAACTAAATGCATATTTTATTTATTCAGTTGATCTAGGTCAATCACATTACATATTTTCAGCACAAAACTGCCGTTGAAGGTATTATAAAACCTCACCTTTAGCAGTCATTCGCTCATTGACTAGAACCATCATTGGAGTATTAGTGCCCATGGCGCAGTAGATTTGAACATCTGTGTCGGCACCATCGATGCTGAAGTACATATGGACATCTTGGAGCAACATATGCTCTCTTTGAGGTGAAAACTTTTCAAAGATGGTCATACTTATTTCCACATGCCAACAGCAGGCCATATTCTGAACATCTTACAACGATATCATGTTATAGGCTGCTAGACTGGCTCACCAGCACTCCAGACCTGTCTGCCGCTGAAAACATGCGATGGTTTATGAGGCACAATATACGATAATGAATCACCAGATGTCTGAGCAGCTGAATAAGGATATCAAGAAAGAATGGGGAAAAAAACCCTTCAAAACTGGAATGATTGGCATGTCCACCAAAACTTTACTTAGATAGCTGCTGAATGGAAGTGCGATGGAACACAAAGGTAAACGAACCCATGTCACAACTTTTCTGGAGCATGCTGTAGGCATGTTTTGAATGAGTGTTTATTTCCAAAAAAGCAACCAAACAAACAAACAACAGTGCCTTTGCACTGCTCAGTTAAATACAGGTCAAGGATGATGTACAAATCAATGTTTCCTTTTTATCTGCATTTGCCTTGTTGTTCCAACGTCCTCAGAAATGGGGTTGGTTGTAAGTTTGAAGGGTACCTCTTGTAGTTGGCAATGTCTGGCTCAGTATAACCTCTCTTTAATGTCCTCACTAAAAAAAAGCCATGGAAAACAGCAGAAAATTAAATAGATCAGGTGCCAAAACTTTGCTCAATGTGCTTTTTTTAATGTAAATAAATCAGTTTTTGCAAAGTGCGGGAGCATTCCAGTGTAACTTGCTGACATCACAGGCCCCCCAACATGGCGACTCCAACACAAAATTTCAGCAGCGCCACAATTTTTTTATGGCTTAAATTATGTTACCCAGCTTCAAGAGCCAGATGGCTGGTGACATACAGCAGGGGCAAAGCCGTCTTTATTTCCGTCTTTTATTTCTTTATTTCCTAAGGAGGCTAAGGTCCTTTAACATCTGCCAACCCCTGCTGGATAATGTCTACCATACAGTAGTGGCCAGTGCTGTGTTCTTCGCAGTAGCCTTCTGGGGAGAGAGCATTCCCACAGCAGATAGGAACAGAGCAGATAAACTAGTCAAGAAGGCTGGTTCTGTGGTGGGGGTCAAACTGGAGCTGGTCCGACAGGTGGCAGAGAAAAGAATACTGTCAAAGTTCAAGTCTATACTGAGCAACTCTGCACACCCTCTCCATGCCCTGGGGGTAATTAACAGCAGCATCTTCAGTCAAAGATTGATTGCACCAGCATGCAAGTCAGACCGCTTCAGGAAGTCTTTTATTCCTGCTGCCATTAGACTTTTTAATGCACAAAACGCTAGTTTTTGATCGGTGCTTCCTTCCTGTATGATGTACATACTTATCTTTTTATTTATTTATTCACCCACTCATCAACCCTATTTGTCTATTTACTACCATCAGTGGCAAAATAGTACAGTATGAGTGTGCAACGTTATTATGTGTGTTGAAGTGATGAAGCTGTCGCGACAATGTAATTTCCTGCAAAGGTTTAATAAAGCTATTATTATTATTATTATTCAAGAAATTATTGTGATGTATTTTCTCAATTTGTTTTTTGATAGCAGAACAATATTTATTCAGATGGTAATAGATACCCCTGAGGTAGGTCAGTTGAAAGATCCCCCTCGCAAGAATTTACGAGTATTTAGTTTTAATCTCAAAAATATTATATCCCCAATGCAAACTACATTTTGCAGTGGAATTTTTGAGGAAACATTCTCCATTTTTTTCTGCAGGATTGTAGATATCTCCAAAAAGGACATACATCAACAAGTGATAACCATTCAGATAGTATCATTCTATCAAACAATTAAATTTTAATTGGATTTAATTTAAGATACAATTAAACATATACCCATATCTCATCAAAATCTCAGAGAGATACAACAACAAATATAGTTGATTTTATCTTGCTAAGCTATCTTTCAATGAAAAAAAGTTTGAGTTAAAACTATTTGTATTCTCGAGTATAAATAAATGGTCATAGTCATCGCACAAATGTAGTAAGAAATATCTGAATATGTAATCCCATGTTGAACATTGTTATTTATTCTTTTTGCAGTACATCAAGGCAAATAAGGGAAAGATGCAACACAGAACTCCAGTCCTTATGATCGAGAGGCAGACAAACGTGAACAACTGTGCAGCCCATTCACCTTCTGAAAAATAAGAATTTGACAAAGATAGTGATTTATGACAATATAATCTAATAAACTATAAATTACACTCTCATAATTACGATTTTACATCGCAAATGTGAATCAAAATGAAGTGTGACATTTAACTGTACATAAATGTAAGCTCACCTTCAAAGTCCAGCATGGTCCCGTTCCCAAACAGGATCTCCCCACAGGTGGCCACAGCACAGTAGTAAGTCCCAGCATCAGAGAGGCTGAGGTTCCTCTTGGGGAAGTTGTAGACACAGCTCTGTGTGGGAGACACAGCCCCAGAGCTCCTCTGGCACTCATCACTCCTGTCTCCATGGGTGTAAATGATTCCTGGAGGAGACTCTCCTGAGCCCTGTCTGAACCAGTACACACTGTGTTCTCCTGCACAGGTCTCAGTGTGTACTGTACACTGCAGAGTCACAGAGTCTCCTGGCTGCACTGACTCAGACTCGGGCTGCTGCACAACTACTGTCCTGCTGTGTGACTCAGGACCTGTGACAAATTAACATTGATTGCACTGATATAGAAAAATTTCCCTTCGAAACCACTTTGTAAGTTCCTCACAAATCTACATGAAAAGAAATTTATGAAATTTGAGCATTAGTCCCCCTGTCAGATATCTTTTGGTTCGGATATATATATATATATTTTTTTCCTGAGGTGGAATGAGTTTTCTAGATGCCGTTCACAGTGATTTAACGAATCTCATCAAACTATAACTTTTTGGTGCTCTCTATCAAAAGTGTACACAAACTTTATAAATGGGGAACTAAAAAAAAATTTTAATGTCGCTAGTAAATTGGAAAAGTGAGGAATCTTATGCAATGCATAAGAAACAAAGATATATATTTACAAGATATATATTTATATTTATATTTACAATTTATTAAAATTATTGTTTCCTCTGCATAAAATTAAGGAGGGAAAATGTGACTGGAGGTAAATTAGGGAGGGAAAAGGGAAAATGTGACTGTGACAACAAAACTTTACTACCATACAGCAGAAATGAGACAGATAAATGGAACTTGGAGTGACTTTTTGATAATTTTTCTGACACATTATTAAACATTAAACATTATTATTTCTAGTGATTTTGTTTCATACATTTAGTCAATTTTCCTGATAGCTACCTTTGCCAGTTTACAAACACACATACCTTCTACTTCAACCATAGTACAATAAACAGTTACAAACTAGGCTGAAGAAAATGGAGAAAAGCTTCATATTTACCTTTCACCATTAAAGTTGTTCCAACTCCAAATGTCATCGTATTGTAGCGAGTAATACTGCAGTAGTATGTTCCAGAATCCGACAGCTCTACAGGCGACACAGTCAGGTTAAAGGTTCTCTCTGTTCCCTCTGTTACATTAGCACTGAAGCGTCTATTGTTTTCAAACCCATTGAAAAATAAAGCTCCTGATCTGACATTCATTAACATTGTTATAAGCAGGGGCTCCTGTCCCAGAGGCTGCTTAAACCAGGTTGTATAGGACACAAATGCTACAGCATGGACACATGGGAGAGTCACAGTGTCTCCAACCTGAGCTGTCATAAACCTGCTCAACTGGCTAACATTCTTGTCAAGGGCACCATCTGGAATACAACAGAGAGAAATATTGCTACTTATCAGATAATTAGGAAAAAACTTACAGTCCTTAGGATAATCCTAACAAGTGACTTACATATGAAAGAGAATTGCATCCATAAAGAGGAGGCAAAATTCGGTTTCTTTGAAGAATTCTCTCCCTTTTGAAATAATTGGACATGTTAATTGAATGCAAAGTTGGGAAACACTATGTTTTCAATGTGTAATATTTTTTCAAGTTACAATTTTAGTTTTAGTTTTAGCTTGTAATTCTTTAGATTTTACCCGCGCAAGCTTTGCAGACAAGAAGGCTGAGCAGAGTGTCCAGATCAACAGGGCTCAATGGTACACTATCTCTTCAGAAGTTTCACTCATCAACCCTTTCAGCGCCGTGGGGAACTATAGTTGATGTAAGAAATCAAAATCAGACGCTGTTGAAAACCTATTATGTGGCAACTTGATTAAAAGAGCTCTTTCAAACAAGTTGCCACATGATAGGTTTTCAACAGCTCAGGATAACTTCATTTTTAATTCCTTGAAAATGTGTTCGGCGCTCAAAGGGTTAACATACACTCTGAAATGTGAAGCATCAAAACATGCATTTTAAAGAGAAACTCGAAAGAAAAAAAAATGGGTTTAATACTTCCCCACCAAAGCATGGGCCAGACTCACAGAGACCTTCAGCAGAAGTAAAATCTTTCCGCTTTTCCAAAACCACAAACATCGCCAGTGTAAGGCCACGCCTCCAACCTCCAAACTCACCGGTCTATGAAGACCCGAACTGCATTCTTCAGCTCCGCAATCATTGTATGCACCTGTTGTTCATTTCCACTGTGTGGTAGTGTTGTGCTATTTAAGACCGAACCTCGCACCCATTCGGGACGAAGTCTCGTAAACTGGGGAAGTCTTGTACGCCACATGTCTGTGTAGTAGTTCAAGTCTTGCATCGTCTTGTTCTCTGCTTATCTCGTGTGTATGTGAACTTAGTGCTGTTTGTTGTTTATGTCAGCACTCCCCTATTTGTAACACATTGTTACTGTAGCTAAAGCCCAGTGCTTGTATTACTTATAGTGTAATTCAGGAACCTCGATTCCTGTTTTAAAATTGTGTATCGCTTTGTGTGTGCTTTCCTGCTGCGCAGCAGGCATAATACGTAAATACAACCAAGTCAATCCTTGCACCTGAGTCCGGTCCTCAACTTCCTGTCCTCCGTGCACATCACCAGTGTGCGAAGCACAACCCTTACAGCCAGTGATAGACACAGAGGATTTATTTAATTAATTTTGCAAGGGCAAAAAAATTTTGCCTGTATGAAAGGACTGAGTGAATCTGGGCTGCATTTGAAAAGTTTGTTTCGGTCAGGAAGGTTCCTAACTCCCGGAAAATGACCTGGAAAAATGTATGTGGCAGCCATGATAAGTGCGTTCGAATTGTCTTCATATTGAGGAAAGATGCTTTGGCGCTTCCTAAGTTATCTCCGGCAGCAGAAGATACAGGGAACCATCCCTTTTGAAAAGGAAGGGGATAATGCCATCCCACAATTCTGTGCAGCACCAATATTTGAAGAGACCACCATCCATCTGGCCAATCACAAAAACAAATGAACATGATGGACGAGAGACGCTTGATCACATAGCCTAGTGTATGTGCATTCGGATTCTCTTATTAGCATGGTTGTCTTCCTAATCTGTTATGAATTCCCCTTTACACCTCTTCTTTATCTCAGGCTTTCCACTGAAGTAAAAGAAAAGTGGTTAGGAATTAGATAATAGGACGTAATTTTTTGACCATTCAAACATAGCCCTGGCCTTCAAACTGCCTACCTCGGTACTCCAAGGCTGCATCTTCAACGCCTTAAACTCTGATTTTGCCTGAAATTCCCCTAAAGAAGGTTAAGTTACAAAAAGTATTATTTTCCACATTGTAAGACAATGTCACCAATTCTGTATCTGCTGGTTGCAGCACTTCACTGAAGCTACATCACTCTGATTTTGAGAGAATTATTCAAACCCAGGATGCCATGTTTTTATGGCCATTGCATTATCTCAAATGAAAAATATCAACATTTTATCAATAATTTTGAACACATCTCCCATTTATTTAGCAGGAATTATTTTGGATTGTTGCAAATCTTGGGATCTCCTCTGGAATTTGACATAGACCTAAAGTTCCACTGGTTTGAATAAAATGGCTGCCTTTTAAGAACCCATATAGGGGTACATACACTGCCCGGCCAAAAAAAAAGTCACCGTTTGGAAAGTAATGAACAAATTCTATAATTGGATCATTATTGCGGTTATTAATATGTTTCAGCTGGCAATAATCATTTTTACCCTGACTGATGAAGCGCGTCGCTACTCATTTCTTAAAAAATCATGTCGAAAGACACATCCCCTGATAGTGGAAAAGATGTTACAGTATTTCAGAAAGGGCAAGTTATCGGTCTGTATTTAGCAAAGAAAACCATGAATGACAAAAACAAGTATGAGGAATCATTTTCACAAACAAATTTGCCACCACAAAGTCCTGACCTTAAACACATTAGGGATGTGCTCAAGATAGACCATCGAGTGGTTCAACCATTATGTCGAGAAGACAAGATCTCGGCCAAAAATTATGGCATTTCTGATCGAAAATAAATGTTCTGGCATTGCATATAGTTGTCAAAACAATGACAAGACCAATATGCACTGTATCAAAGCTACAGGGGTTCCAACTAAATATTTGAGTGTGCAATTTTTTTTTTGGCCGAGCAGTGTATGTTTTATGAGGTTAAGTAGTGCCTATGTACAGAGCCTTTATCATGATCTTCCTTATGCAATTCACATCACCTCAGTATTTACTGTGGAATTCAGAATATTAAGTTAAACTGCAAGGCATCTCTTTTTCTCCACTTTCATGTCTGCGCAGGAGGATATACACTTCCGTCTCCCTATTTCTTATGTCACCTAACAACACATTCTCATCCCGACTTGTCTTGTAGTGACGCTACCTGACCAAGCGTCGATATACCATGAGGAAGGAGGCTTTTGGGATACTTATTTGATGCTTAGAGTTAGGGTAAGGGTTAAGGGTTAGGGATTAGGGGGCAGGATTGGTTTTAAACTGGCATCTAATAGGGACCCCAAAAGCCTCCTTTTGCGTCGTATATTGACGGTTGAGTCAAGTAGCGTCACTACATGACGCATCGGGGTAAGACATTTAAGATTTAGATTTAGCATGTAACATTTAGATTTAACATTTAACATTCAGATTTAACATTTACATTTAACATTTACATTTAGATTTAGCATTTAACATTTAGATGTATTATTTAATATTTACATTTAACATTTATTATTTAGATTTAGCATTTAACATTTAGATTTAACATTTACTATTTCGATTTAACATTTAACATTTACACGTAGCATATTACTTTTAGATATAACGTTAACATTCAATCTCAAATATTGTTTAGAAGAAAATTAAATATGAACAAGTTCACAAATATTGCTGTAAATTTGATGAAAAGTGCCTTGGAAAATGCATATCTGTTTTTAAAACATTTTTTTGAGCGAAATGTGACAAAATCTTGCTGTTATTTTCACTGTGTACCATTTTATAATCAGCACCCCATACTTTGCCTCTGCATTTGGGTGCACTTGATTCCATTTTGTGACAGAATGACCTGACCAAACATAGAGCCAGAAGAGAAAGACCAGCTTCCTGTTTTCCAGCCGCTAATCCAACCTAGAGACTCCGAAGGTGAGTTTATGATGGTATTCTTGCTCTCGCTTCATGATGAGAGCCATTCTCTGGCTGTGCATGTCATGGTGGGCTGCTCGGAGACTTTTCAGAGTAAAACATCATTGGACTACTTCCTGAAAGGTAGCTAGAGCGCTTGCCCAGTTCCTGCAATTTGGACCCCACATCTCCTGAGCCACCCAGGGGCTGTCAGTCATCTAGCCCCCCTGACCCTGTGCCACCCAGTTCATCTGTCTCCTCAGAGTCTAAGATCAGGTCATACAGACCAAAGACTGTATAAAAAGATGGACTCAGCACCCGGGTCTGAAAAGTGAGGCCGATGTGGGAATCTCTAAAATTTGCATTGTATTTAATGGTCAGCAGATGACGACGTTGGTGGTTACAGAAAGAAGGTCAATGCTATAGAAGTCTATGAGAAAATGACCCTACTTTCCCACCTGATTTATTATTTCAATAATTATTTTCTACATTATTTTATGGTATCTATCACAAGTCTTAAGTCTCCTTCGATATATCATGATGTTCATTTTTGTAAATTATGGTCCCAAATAGACTAGAATAAAGGATAAAGCCAGAATATGCTTTAGAGGCATTGCTATCCTCTGGTCCTCCTCTTCTACGGGTGGATCCACCCGTAGATCCACCCCTCGCTCCTCCCTGGATCTTCAATTCACGATCTTGTCCAATAGGAATCATATCCGGTTTCAAAATTACAAAATGGCTCTGGTCAAATTGCCAAAATCTCGGCTTCCTAAATGGTATGCTGAAACCAATGTGTGACGTCACGGTTGCTTCGTCCATCTTTTTATACAGTCTATGATACAGAACCATACATGTTGACTGCCTGTGGCTAAAACCGCACTGCCTGTTTCCCCGCAGCCTTTAGAGCTGTTGCCACAGCTCTCTGTCATCACTGCTCCCATCTGAGGTCCTCCCGGGTCCTCCCACCTGCAGCTTCCCACATGCCCGCCCAAGTTTTGGTCCCCATATCCCTCAGCTCAGCCAGCAGTCCCGGCTTTGCCAACCATCCACGAGTCTGCAGCACCAGCCTAGCCGACTTTATACCAGCCTGACGTTTCAGATCTGTAGTCACCACACCAGCCTGCGCTGCAGCTGTCTCAGCCACTGATGTCTGAGGCACGTTACCTAGCTAGCTTTGTATAAAAATGTTTGCTTTCCCAAAACATCCTTTTTACTCATATTTTGGGATGCTATTTCTGTTGTTGGAAACATGGTTAGCCAACGTTAGTTTGCAAGTAGTGGATACAACAGTGAATTTTCCAAGCGTAATCCAGGGCATTCACTTCAAGCTAGCCAGAGGCAGACATTAATTGAAAATTTAAGTTCTTCCTTGCCTCTTAGCTTCTAATATTTAATATTTGAATGAGGATTTTTTTTCAAATAAAAAAAATCTGTGTAATTGTGTTTGTATGTCTGTGTAAGCGGTGTAAAAAAAAAAAAAAAAAAAAAAAAATCCGAATAATGTGCATGCATTCCGCGTAAGTTGACAAGTGTGCTTTTCCCCAGCTTTAACATCTTATAATTTAAATGTCATGTACTGTGGTGAGCATGAATTTCAGCTATTAGTTGAAACCACTGCCAACCATACTTCAGAATGGTAGGGTAGCCTAGTGGAAGGAACCTTACCTAGTGATCAACAAATTGCTGGTTGGAGCCCCTGAAGAGGGTTGGACTTTTGATGGAGGTAATCTAACGTAACAGTAAGTTCTTCCAGAGCATTCTTGAAATGAGGAAATTGACAAGTGGATTTCACTTGTGAAATAACAGTGGGAGGGGAAAGAAAATTGAGTTTTTTGCCGCTTCAAGAAAAATTAGTGAAGAACTGGTGTAAAGTAAGTGGAACTCACACATGTAATGTTACCCATGAATGACACGTGATTTTGAGTTCCCACTTTATGCGTAAACACATGCATATGACACATGTATAATGTGTGGCCATACACATGTAAAACACACGTTTTACACATTAAATTTTTTGCTGGGAGGTTAGTTAGCCCGAGGTTGAAGTTACAGACTTGATTTATAGTTTCTACTCAGTCCATGAATGCAACATACACTCATTTAGCAAGCACAATGGTTATGGGTAATAGCACTGTGGCAATGGTTATACCACACTGACTTGCAGGTAAGCCATCACAAATACTTTGCTAGTACCTTTTGCACAACTCACTTGAGTTCATGTAGCCCCATGGTTTGTTTTTTATGTCTCTTGATACTAAATTATTTCTGCTTATTTCGTGGAAAGAACTTCCAGATGATGCTGCATTCCTGTTTTGAGATTCACCTTTTTATCTCCTGCCAGGCGACAGCCCAAAAGGGGAATTATGGCATGGCGCCCATCCGTCCGTCCTTCCGTCTACCCATATCGGAAGGTACTTGGCTGGTGAAATCAACTCCTCCTGCAGTTTTCAAAGAACATCTCTGAAACTTGGACTGATGATACGCATTTCGCTGTCGTGACTCCGGCGGGATTTGTTGTGCTCTCAGAATGGTCTAGTTCATTACGCATGTCTTTTAAACTACCGGCTGTATGCATGACCACCAGCTGTGGAGGAATTTGCATTGACTGAGCTAGGGCATTGATTATGGGAGAAAACTTTCTAGCCAGCGATTCATCATTGTACTTTGATGGCTTCTTCTCGCGTCTATTACCTGCAGCACGATCACAGTTTTTGTCAAAACTCTTGAGGCTCGTTAATTGTCTCGTTCCCCTTTCTAGCAAATTTCGTGTCTTTTTGAGGTATTGTCTCCTTAATTGGTTTGCCTCCTTGTATCCAGCTGTAATCCATGTGTATGCGCTGCTCGCTCGTGTCACTGTAGTGTATATAAGCGTTATTTCTGTCTGGCGGAGGATTGTCATGGCTTATGCTCTTCAGCAACCGGTCAGATTGTGTCTTCTAGTCTAGAATTGTATTAACGTCTTTGGAAATTATCATGACCTTTATGATAGTGTAATGCGTAATTGCTCTTGGGAGCTTCATTGGTAAGAATAAACTCCCAAGCCTTACTGTCTGTTTCCAGGATTATGACTGCAATCCAGTTAACCCGCCTATCCAGTTTATAAGGAACAACTCCCAAGCCTTCTTCAGTCCCCAGGATTTGAACTACTTGTCAGCTAAACCCTTCGAACTTGCTGTCAGGCAGTCCTGCCTTGGTGGGGGTTAATACCTTCGGCCTTCTGCCCCAGGATGCCACTGGCTGGGCGATGACACGCCCATTACCCTCACCACTCTATACCACCTCAGCATGTCTGTGTTCACCGAGCTCTGGGCTTCAGCCCTTCTCGTATTCTGATCAATAAATACCCTCATTGGATTGTACTCTGAATCAGCAACTGGTTCCTTGTCTGGATCGTAACAGTTTTTGGAAAAAGAGTATGTTGTTTAATATATCTTCTGGTACAAACTTATTTGTGTTTATTTTTGGGAGAGTGCTTCCTGAGGACTCGCTGGTCCTCTGCTTTGGATCCATCTCCTCCATTAAAGATAGCTTTGCCGCTGCCCTGATCTATTTTGATCGAATGTCCACGATGTGTATTGCATCTCTCATGCACTTAGCTAGCACGACAGTAATGGGAGCATGTAGCTTAGCCTGCAATTTTCCACAGTAGGCCAATTGACTTGTATCTACCTCATATTTACTAGCTTAATATTAGTAGCTAACTATCTACTTAGTATCTAATTATTATGTATTGAATAAGATAAGAAATATATTTGATCAAATGTTCCTAGCTTTAATTCTGCAGTCTCTGTGATTGAACTGTTACGTACTGGTATCAGAAATGTATAATAGAAATAGATGGAAGATTTTCTCATGGTGCATTCATAGTGCTCATGCTCAGACAACTAATTTATGAGCAGCCAACACATGTGAACAGCCAATCAAAACTTCACCTACGATGTGCCCTCCTACAGTTCAGAGAAACACTGGCTATTAATACCGCTGATCTTCCTTTTCTGTACAGTTTTTGTTTTACAGTCGAGGACACAAGCAGGGTTTTGAGGAGAGGACGTTCAAGAAGTGATGTGCTCAGATACAGTGATGGCAGGATTCGCCACCTTTCTTCTGTTTTTCAGCAATTTGTGTAAGTCACTAACTGTTCTTACCTTCACAGCCAGAATTGCATTTTACAAGTAGTTTACGATAGTATTTATACAGAGATTGCTCAGTTTTACTCCAGTTTATTTGCTTGACAGTGAAGTTGAAGTATTGCTGTCTATTGCATTCCAGATGGTTTACTTGGGAAGAGTATAAGTCAGCCAAACCAGGTGGTCTCAGCTCAGCTTGGAGAGAGAGTCACAATCCCATGTTACTATCCTGAAGATGAAGTTCCCACCATCAGATGGTATAAGCAACCTATTGGTCGGAAACCTCAACTATTAGCGAAGATAACTAACTATCAATTAGAAACTATGTTTTCAAGAGAATTTCAAAGCATTAAACGCATCAGTACTGAGACAGCAAAGGGAACCTTTAACCTGACTATATCACTCATAGAGCTGTCAGATTCGCCATCTATTACTCTGCGATTGAGCGTCATAGTGACATTATATTTGGAGATGGAACTACTTTGATTGTGACAGGTAAATATGAAACGTATTTTCTTTTTTTCCATGGTCGTAATTTGTAATTCTGTATCATAAATTGAATCTATCTGTAGATGTCAGATCGTGAAACCAGTCTTTTTGTGAAATGACAAAAATTTTTTAGTCATTTCGTGAAATGACTTAAGTTTAGCGCTAGCCATTTCATGAAATGACTGAATTTTTTTTTTTGTCATTACACAAAATGACAGGTTTCATCAGCTGACTGCAACATATATTTATTGGTGGGCTTGTTCTAAAAAATTAGTCAATTTTTGTGATGAAAATGCTTGATAAAAAATGGTGTGCACCAGTAATGAAATTAATTATGCACTTCTGCCACTTTAAATGAGACCTCAACCATAACGAAGTTTTACGTAATGGCATTCATCTCATTGCATATACTGTGCCCTCCGCTAATGGTGGCACCTTAGGTGAATACAAACCAAAAGGGTTTTGCACAATTGCCTTGATTTTATCATCCTCTTAAAATTTAATTTAAAATATGAACAAAACAGTAATCGGCATACAATGATAGCAAAAACGTAATTATTAAACAAGACAAAATATTTTTTGCAATTACAAGCAGTCATGTAAGTATCCTCTAATGGTACAGAAAAAGATGTGACTGGTGAAAAGTCAAAAAGATTCTGTAAATTTGTGATAGTGACCTCAATTTTTGAGGTAATGAAAAAAGCAGGTAAAGTAAGCATTTCCTTCATCTGATGAAGGAATTTAAGGTGGATTGTGGCATATTGGACAGAAAAATCAAGAAGTGAACTGCAGCACATCTTTGGGCACTTAAAAACACTGAATACCAGCTAGCTTGATGTATATTATCCTCCGGCATATAATGGGGGGACATAGTTATAAGTGCAGTTGCCTGTCAGTCTGTTTGTCTTTCTGTTCGTCTATTTGTCCTTCCGTGGACATTTTGTTTCCGGAGCAGAACTCAAATATTGTACAATATTTTTTACCGAAACTTTTTATTACTATTTTTTATTTATTTACTATTAATCAGGTCCTAGACTGGTGCCTATTTATATTTTGGTAGACTAGATTGTGGGGCCCAGGGGGACATGTTTTTTGATGAGTCTTGTTATCTATCTACAAGTCTAACTGAGCACAACTAGGGAAGTTACATAATTGATATTTGTGTACCCTGCTGGAAATACACGCCGGACTTTACAAAGTGGTCTTCATTAAAGTATTTTGTATTGCTTTGTGATGAGTATTAACATTTTACAGGTTTTCAGTCACACAGCAGGACAGTAGTCGTACAGCAAGGAGACTCTGTGGCTCTGCAGTGTACTATACACACTGAGACCTGTGCAGGAGAACACAGTGTGTACTGGTTCAGACAGGGCTCAGGAGAGTCCCCTCCAGGAATCATTTACACCCATGGAGACAGGAGTGATGAGTGCCAGAGGAGCTCTGGGGCTGTGTCTCCCACACAGAGCTGTGTCTACAACTACCCCAAGAGGAACCTCAGCCTCTCTGATGCTGGGACTTACTACTGTGCTGTGGCCACCTGTGGGGAGATCCTGTTTGGGAACAGGACCACACTGGAATTTAAGGGTGAGCAAAAAAAAAAAAAAACAATAATGAATGAATCAATCAATCCGATCTCAGTCGGCTTTCGATGACTGTCTTCCTCAGTTTCCTGCCTCTTATTACATTTTCAGTTCCTCCACACTGAGATCCGTGTCCTCAATGTTCGGGAACATTTTTTTCTGTTCTGCTCCTGTCCCTTGAACTATGCAATAGTTGCCAGGACAGAACATTTTGTACACTAGTCGTGTAGCCATATCAAGAGAGCTTCAGTTTCTGACGGATAACTTCTGAGACCATAGGCAGGTCTTGACATAAGTTGCAATGGACCTTTCCAACTAGCTCCGACCAGCTCCGCCCCCCGTAGTTACTGTTGCTTAGGCTCACATCTATGCAGCTCATTTCCCACAGCACAGCAGAAATTTATGCAGAACTCTCTCATGCGTATTCCTGAAAATATTGTGGATTATTTCATACCGAATGCATCCAACTTGTCCGGCAAAGTGTTCCACAGAGGCCTTAACAATTTAACGCAAGGATATGCCCATGACAACAATTTTTTTAGACGGAACGGGTGGAGGTACAAGAGTAGCCGCAAAGTGCTGGCGATCAATGCAGAAAAGCCTAGCATCCAATAAACTGCACATTTAGATCAAAAAAGGCAAAATTGAGGAATCATACTGCATGTGTAAAGCAAGGTATGTAGTTTTCATATGTTTGTTGCCATTGCTGAGCTACAAATAATATTGGATCCAGTATGCTACCTAACGTCAGGTGGCCTTGAGTCAGGTAATACATGAGCTAGACTTTGTTATAAATCATATTACGCAATGCAGCTAACTTTTAAACCAGCTACATTAGACATAATCAAGCTTTAATCTAACGTTCCTTATATCAGCATTTTCCTCCATGTGACGGTGCGTTCAGGAACCACTCGCGAGAGCAGGAATTCCAAAAATCGTATGCCTTTATTGAGAGCAGGGTCAGGACCAGAAGACACAAGAATTGCCAAGCCAAAAACGAAATCCAAAAAGCAAAGTCGACTTACAGGCCGGGGTCAAAACCAGTAAAGCAGAAGTGCGACGGTACATAGACAGCAGGCCAAAATCATAGTCAAAATCCAGAACAGAGGGTCATACACAGGGCATTCAAAACAGTAAACGTGGTCGTACAGAAAATAGGTCGAAAATCCAAAAAGACAAAAACAAGAACAGAAAAGCTTAGGCAAAAACAAGGTCGGACGAAACAGTCGTGGAGAAACAATAATCGATTGGCATACAAGGAGCTCTGCACAAAGGAATATTGATCAACGTTCTGACAAGGGCTGAAATGCAGTAAAGACTCTAAATAGACACAAGGGAAGTCACATGCTATGCAGGGAACAGGTGAATTGGATAACTAATTACAGAGGAAGGCACACATGGGGAAGTCCTAAACCACAACAATTGGCGAAAGCCAAGACACGGACGGGATCCACGCAGACAACCTATGACAGATAAACAGCTCCGGTCAAGGAGTTCTAAGTGCACAGACAATGAGTGCAGGAAAGCAATTAAGCACGTGCGAGAGATCTCGCGGAAATGCAGGGAGAGGCAGAGAAAGCAAAGCAAGAGGCGGAGACTAAAACAGGGCAATTGCTGAGATTGAATTAGTAATAATTAGTAGAGGTGCAGTTTACAAATTAACCGAAGTGTTCATTAGTAAGTTAGTAATATATACATGGATTAGTTAAGTTAGAAGACTATAATACACAATATAAATGTTAGTATTTAGTAATCTAGGAAAGCAAGGCGAAGGAAGTAAACGAGAATTGAAGTAATAATATGAAACACCAGAAACCATTGAAAATCACCCGAAGCAGGTAAGCACATAGACTGGGAAGACGGACTGAACCAACTGATCACAAGACAGGGGAGACAAGTGCAATGAAACCTAAAATGGCAGGAATAGAAAACTGGAATATACAATAACTAAACAGAATAAAGAAAAGATATAACCATAAACATAAGGCATGACATCAAAACACAGAACCATGACAGTAGCCCCCCCCCCCCCAAGGAAATGCCTCCCGGCGTTTAACGGCTAGGTCAGGGGTGGTGAATATGAAAGTCTCTGATTAATTGTTTGTCCAGTATGAAGCGTGAAGGGATCCAATTCCTATGCTCGGGACCGTAGCCCTCCCAGTCGATGAGGTACTGGAGGCCATGGCCCCGACGACGACAGCCTAGAATGGCGCGGACCGTGTAGGTCTCGCCACCATCGATGACACTGGGGGGTGGAGGGGGATCAGGACCAGAACACGGGGTGGGTAACAGCAGGCTTAATTTGAGAAACATGGAAAGTGGGATGAATTCTACACATTGACAAGATGACATTGCTAAGATGAACAGCAGGGGGGCTAATGACACGATCAATGGTAATGGGGCAAATAAATCTGGGAAACAGTTTACGGTTACTTCCCCTTATGGGAATGTCTCTAGATGACAGCCATACCCTCTGTCCCACTCGGTAATTCGGAGCCGGAGTACGCATCCTGTCTGCTAGTCGCTTCATGCTGGCCGCCGACTTCAGCAAGGCGATGCGTGTGGTTTTCCAGGTGCGTTTGCGTCGGGGGATGAAGGCCTGGGCTGACGGGACGGCCACCTCCTCCTCCTGACTGGGGAACAGTGGCGGTTGGTATCCCATGCAACACTCAAATGGAGACAGCTTGGAGGAGGAGGTAGTGTGGCTGTTGATGGCGTACTCGGCCCATGGTAGTTGGTGACTCCAGGAAGCTGGGTTCTTAGAACAGAAACATCTAAGCACAGTTTCAATACATTGGTTAGCCCGCTCGGTCTGGCCATTGGATTGGGGGTCGAAACCTGATGTGAGGCTGACTGAGGTACCAAATGAAGTGCAGAAAGCTTTCCAAAATCTGGCAGTGAATTGCGGACCACAATCAGAGACCGTCAGTGGGGATACCATGGAGTCGGACGACGTGTTGTATGAGTAAGGTGGTGGTTTCTTGTGCAGTGGGGAGTTTAGTGAGGGGAATGAAATGAACTGCTTTGGAAAATCAGTCAACATTGGTGAGAATGGTGTTATGATGATTGGAGGAGGGTAAGCCTGTGATGAAATCTAAGAATATATGTGACCAAGGGTGATGGGGTGTGTGTAAGGGTTGGAGTAGGCCATGAGGGGGCTGGTGAGATACCTTAGACTGGGCACAGACCGAGCAGGCAGAGATGTAGTCCCGGATATCCTTCCTCATATCCGGCCACCAGAAACGATGTGTGATAAAATCTAGTGTTCGGTTAACTCCTGGGCGACAGGACAGGTTTGAAGCATGTCCCCATTCCAAAACTTGGGGGCGCTTGGAGATGGGGACAAACAGACAATTGGTGGGGCAATTACTGGGAGCAGCAGAGTGATTCTGAGCATCTCTCACCTCCTTTTTGATGTCCAACGAGATGGCATTGGCAAATATTTCCTTCGGAAGGATGGTGTCTGTGCAGGGTTCTTTGTCAGGTGACTCGAAAAGTTGTGATAGTGCATCCGGTTTCAAGTTCTTATTGCCTGGGCGATAAGCGAGATGGAAGTTAAATCTAGAAAAGAACAGAGCCCACCTGGCCTGGCGAGGGTTCAGTCTCTTGACAGACTGCAGGTACTCGAGGTTTTTATGACCAGTCCAGACGAGAAACAGGAGTTTGGCGCCCTCTAGCCACTGTCTCCATTCCTCCAATGCCAGTTTGATGGCCAACAACTCCCGATTGCCAATGTCGTAGTTTTGTTCTGTGGGGCTCAAACGGTGAGAATAAAAAGCACATGGGTGAATCTTGTTATCTTTAGCAGTTCTTTGGGACAGAATGGCTCCAACGCCAATATTAGAAGCGTCCACCTCAACGATGAATTGAGCATCAGGGTCAGGGAGAGTTAGAATGGGAGCTTAGGTAAAACGCACTTAAAGGCGTCCTCCGCCTTATTGTTCCATTGGAACTTAAGTTTAACTGGATGTCAGGGCCGTGAGCGGGGCAGCAGCAGTACTATAGTTACGAATGAATCTTCTGTAAAAGTTAGCAAAACCCAAAAAACGTTGAAGGGACTTACGATCCGTGGGTCTGGGCCACTCTGTGACAGCATTAACTTTGGAGGGGTCCATGCTTATGGAACCGGCAGAGATTATGAAACCCAGGAAGGCTGTGGTGGTTACTGAGAATTCGCATTTCTCCGCCTTGACGAAGAGTCGATTCTCCAGAAGACGCTTCAGGACTTGTCGGACCTGCTTGACATGCTCCTCCTGGGTCTTGGAAAAGATGAGGATGTCATCAAGGTAAACAAACACAAATTTGTTTATTATGTCCCGCAACATATCGTTTACCAGACCCTGGAAAACTGCTGGGGCATTAGTCAATCCGAAAGGTAAGACTAAATATTCCCTGTGCCCCGTGGGGGTGTTAAATGCCGTTTTCCATTCATCTCCCTCTCGGATGCGGACCAGGTGGTAAGCGTTGCGCAGGTCCAATTTAGTAAACACGGTTGCCCCCTGGAGAAGCTCAAAAGCAGTGGTCACGAGAGGCAAAGGATAATGATTCTTAATTGTAATGTCATTGAGGCCTCTGTGGTCAATACAAGCGCGTAATGTCCCGTCCTTCTTACCCACAAAGAAGAACCCAGCCCCAGCTGGAGAGGAGGAGGGCCGGATGATCCCTGCAGCAAGGGACTCACTCAGATATTTCTCCATGGCTTGGGTTTCAGGACGGGACAGGGAGAACAGACGACCTCTAGGGGGCATGGTACCTGGCTTGAGATCTATGGCACAGTCATAATGGCGATGAGGGGGCAAACAAGTGGCACGAGACTTGGAAAACACCTCCCTGAGATTAGGATAAACTTGAGGGACCTTCTCCAGGTTCGGCATCTCTGCAGGGGAGGGAACATGAACATGAGCATGAGCATTAACAAGACATGACTGTGAACAGTTAGGGCTCCAGCCCTTAATCTCGTGACTTCTCCAGTCCATTTCAGGGTTGTGTTTGGCCATCCAAGGATGGCCCAGAATAACATGAGAGTGAGGGGAGTCAATGAGATCAAACTTGATGATTTCCTGGTGGTTGCCGGAAACGCGTAGCTTGATAGGAACAGTGGAGTGGGTGATTCGGCCGATCGTCTGACCGTTAAGGGAGTTAGCAACACGTGGGCAAGAAACTTCTTCCGATGGAATTCCCCACTTCTTCTTCAGCATCAATAAAGCTGACCTCGGCTCCGGTATTCACTAGGGCCGTGGTTTGCTTGAACCCCCCTTTCCACTCCAAACAGACAGGTAAACAGGTTCGACTGTTAGAGGAGGTTTCCACTGGAATTACGCCCACTAGTGCTCCTCTTCTCACTTATGGGCATTGGCTTTTACTGGGCACTGAGAGACGAAATGCCCAGCTCCACCATAGTAGAAACAGGCCCATTCCTTACATCTGTGTTCCCTCTCTTCTCTGGTCAGCCTGGCACGATCCATCTGCATGGGCTCTCCCTCCAGTGCGGGCTTGGGTACCACAGTAATTTGGGGAGGAGACTGCTGTCTCACCTGGATCAAGGTGGGGAGACTGGAGGATCCATTAGGGCGCATAGTTCATCTTCGCTCCTCTAGATGGGCGTCCACACGGATGGCCAGGTCAATGAGGCCCTCCAGCTCCTCAGGCAACTCGCGGGTAAGGAGTTCATCCTTTATTCTCTCCGCCAAGCCGTTCAGGAAAGCGTCATATAATGCTCTCTTCTGCCACCCGCTGTTGGTAGCCAGGGTCTGGAAGTCAATGGCATAATCAAAAACTGAGCAGTTACCTTGACGGATACACAGGATCTGTCTGCCAGCCTCGTGCCCGTGTCTGGACCGGTCAAAAATGCATTTCATCTCTTCCTCCAACAGGGTGGATGAATGAACACATGGCAGTCCTGCCTCCCAGGCAGCGGTCGCCCACTGCTTGGCTCTTCCGGTGAGCTGTGTGATTATATAAGCCACTCGAGCTTGCTCAGTGGGGAAGGTGACAGGTTGGAGGCTAAAGATTAGTTTGCATTGGGTCAGGAATGCACGACTCGTGCCGGGCTCACCAGCATACTTCTCAGGGGGTGGGAGGCATGGCTCATGGACAGGAGCAGGAGCAGGTACGGCGGGTGCAGGTGCAGGAGCAGGAGCAGGAGCAGGGGCAGCTGAAGAACGGGTGGCGAGGGTGGGCTGACTAGCTCTCACCGCAGAAGTCAGGTCTCACATCTGGTGCGTCATCTTCTGCAGGTGTTGCATGACGGCTAACAGTTGTTGCTGCTGGGACTCCAGCATGACAGCCTGGTTAGCCACTCTGTCTTGCAGCTGCGTGTCTCTCGCTGGTTCCATGGTGGTCAGAACGTACTGTGACGGTGCGTTCAGGAACCATTCGCGAGAGCAGGAATTCCAAAAATTGTATGCCTTTATTGAGAGCAGGGTCAGGACCAGAAGACACAAGAATTGCCAAGCCAAAAACAAAATCCAAAAAGCAAAGTCGACTAGACAGGCCGGGGTCAAAACCAGTAAAGCAGAAGTGCGACGGTACATAGACAGCAGGCCAAAATCGTAGTCGAAATCCAGAACAGAGGGTCATACACAGGGCATTCAAAACAGTAAACGTGGTCTTACAGAAAATAGGTCGAAAATCCAAAAATACCAAAAACAAGAACAGAAGGGCTTCGGCAAAATCAAGGTCGAACAAAACAGTCGTGGAGAAACAATAATCGATTGGCATACAAGGAGCTCTGCACAAAGGAATATTGATCAACGTTCTGACAAGGGCTGAACTACAGTCAAGACTCTAAATAGACACAAGGGAAGTCACATGCTATGCGGGGAACAGGTGAATTGGATAAGAACTAATTACAGAGGAAGGCACACATGGGGAAGTCCTAAACCACAACAATTGGCAAAAGCCAAGACACGGACGGGATCCACGCAGACAACCTATGACAAATAAACAGCTCCGGTCAAGGAGTTCTAAGTGCACAGACAATGAGTGCAGGAAAGCAATTAAACACGTCGAGAGATCTGTGGAAACGCAGGGAGAGGCAGAGAAAGCAAAGCAAGAGGCGGAGACTAAAACAGGGCAATTGCTGAGATTGAATTAGTAATAATTAGTAGAGGTGCAGCTTTACAAATTAACCGAAGTGTTCATTAGTAAGTTAGTAATATATACATGGATTAGTTAAGTTAGTAGACTATAATACACAAAATAAATGTTAGTATTATTAGTAATCTAGGAAAGCAAGGCGAAGGAAGTAAATGAGAATTGAAGTAATAATATGAAACACCAGAAACCTTTGAAATCACCCGAAGCAGGTAAGCACACAGACTGGGAAGACGGACTGAACCAACTGATCACAAGACAGGGGAGACAAGTGCAATAAACCTTAAATGGCAGGAACAGAAAACCGGAATATACAATAAACAAAAAGAATAAAGAAAAGACATAACCATAAACATAAGGCACGACATCAAAACACCATGGCACTCCAAGCCAATTTCTATGACAAGCTAATTTTATTAATTTCGGCTAAGGGACTGACACTCTGAGTCAGCTGGCTTGCTACCTGTACAACTTTTCCCACGTGAAAGTTTCCAAGCAGATTACTTCATGCTATTACAAAATCCTTCACCATCTGGCTAAACGTTTTATATTATCCTGAGTTGCGAATGCCTGTGCTGGGTGGCACGAATGAATTGTGCTCTCAGCAGAATAACTACTGGTTCGTAGCATGCAGAATTCCACTGTCTTCGTTGATCCTATTCACATTGAGTTGCGTGTGAGGTCTTCCACATGTCTTAATCCATCGCAAACACGTCCCCAACTGCTTTTTTTGCTTTGGAAAACGGATTAATTGAGCTCCCTGTAGCCGGACAGGGTACCTCTCGTCTGTATTACATGTTCCCCAAGCGCATCTAAGAGCCATTTTCAGGAAAGGTCTGACACCTGGCCTATTACAAACAATTAAAGATTGCATTGAGTGTCGGGGACAATATGGCGGTGCTATCGGGGTAGGCTTGACCATAGAAAGATAAGGCTGATTGGTTGTTTTGCTGCATGTGATTGACAGATCGGAAAGGTCCATTGGCTGTTCGCGCGCTACAGTTCACATTGACAATCCTTCTAAGTTCTTGCCAAGTGACTTTTTCAGAGACCAGTTGTCCACACCATATACTGTAAAAACACACTTCTCAGCTGCCTCAGAGTGCATTACAAGCTCTTTAAACAGATTGGATTGCCAAATCACATCAAATTTCCTTCCTACATTCCAGGCACACATTTCCTTACTTCTACATCTTTTGCAGTCGTAACTATCCAAGAGCCAAGGTATGTTAAATCTTTCACCTGTTTCAGTGAATCACTATTTGTGGCAACCAGCTGTCTTGTTTTGTCGTGGGCCATGTATTCCACCTTAGTTGCATGCTTGATTAGTCAATCATCCATTGTCTCACTCTCAAATTGGGTTACAAAGGTATGAGCATAAAGTAATAAATAAATCAAATTAAATCACTTATCAAGCGAGACTTGCAAAAACTCAAAAATACAAGACAAAACTGAACATTTTGGCATTGGTCCAACGACTCTATAATTTTTTGAAGCGAGATATTTCCAAAATGAGGCTTTGACCATTTTGACAGCCTTGACCTTGACATTTGACCTTAACGTTTCAAAATTGAACTCCTTCTTTCTTGGATGTATAGCATATTGTGGTATAACTTTGAAGTCAAAACCTCAAGAATTGAGGATGCTAGAGTGAGTTCAAACAAAAAATCAGACAGACAGACGAACTTGAAGATCAAAATAGCAATAATGAAATTGCTAATAGAGCAACATTTGGAAAACTTAAGGACAAGACTGGAAATTTTGGCATTTGTCCCATGTCTGTGTGATTTTTTTGAAGCGAGATATTGGCCAAAATGAGATATTGGCAAGATTTTGACCTTTTTGATGACCTCGACCTTGACTCTTGACCTTTACTTTCTAAAACTGAATACCTGCTTTTGTGGACATACAGCTTTTTTTTCCCTTCGCAATACCTTAAGAATAGTGGATGCTAGGTTGTGCACAAACAGACAGAAGATCGGAACAGTTTTCGTGAGTAACAAACATGAAGTAATAGATAGACAAATATATAAATGAATAAATTATTAAAGAAACCTCATAGTGATATGCATTTTTTGCTTTACGTATGCTAATTACATATTTATATTGCAAAATTGTGCATTGATTGATTGTTTACCATCTGCAAATTTACTTCTTCCCCGTAATGGCCCTGCATTGTTGTACCCTTGCAGCTAATCTCATTGGATGGGTCATCACTGCACAATTACCGTATATTTATTCTTGTTTGTCACATCCTGAATGTTTGTTACTTAGTATTTCCCCGCCGTCTAGCTGTCTGTCATTTTCTTTTTCTCATTGATCGATTTCAATTATTCAATTATTGTCTGGTGGCTTTGCCCCTCCCTTCATGATTCTCCTCCGTACTCTTGCACACCTGACACTCATTGTTAATTGTTGCCTGCGTATTTAATTTCCTGGTTTTTCTCTTCCCTTCACTAGATTGTTACCCTCCATTGTAAAGTGTACCTTTCTCCTTTACTGTCAGTGTCAATTGTGAACCTCAGTTCCACTTCCCTGCTTCCTCCAGTCTCCTCTTGGCTATTTTTCCAATGATTTTTTCTTATCTTTGTCCAAGTCATTCCCGAGCCTCATGTCCTCCATTTCCCCTGGCTTGAGACCCTAGCTTCTGATCTCTGACCTTCCCTGACCACTCTCTGACTATCCCCTGGGATCCTGTTTGCTGCAGCCTGACTGCAAACCGTCCTTGGCCACGCTTTGCCTGCTCCTTTGATTCGGCTGGTTTATTGTTATTAATAAACCTAACCCTCGGGGTTTCCATTCTCATCTGCTCCCTCGTTCGGCTGTCTGACCTTATTAACCCTTCAAAGGCTCATGTAGAATATTTGGTTACACTTTACAAAAAGAGTACATGAAGTTACATTAGTTAATGCAGTAATAAACATTAACTACCAATGAATTAATAGTTAACAAATACATCAGAAATCCGAATAAGCATTAGGTAACCTCGACTAACCAGTTATCAATGCTCTTTGACAACCTTTATTGTGAAGTTGAAAATATCCCTTAAAGCGACGCTCCAGTCATTGAACATGCCTAATAAAACACTATATTTCACTGAAGTATCGTTCTCTAAGCCTACCATGAAAAAAATCAGTAACATCCCCCCAGGCATTTTGATATTATGACACTTTTTCGTTGAACTGTCAAAGCTCTCCACGGAGGCCGCCATTTTCACCATTTTCGGCGGGTCACATGATCATAAATCATGGCCCTGACGTCACATGTGCATATAGCACATTCAGTCGTTTATCCTTCTCGTTCATTTGATGTTGCTGTCTTGAGTGTCGAGTTGACTGGATTCACTCAATAATCGCAAATAAACGATAGTTTATTTTTTTCATTTGTCTGTTGAGTTGAGTGATAATATGTGAGCGGGGATAAAGAAACAGAAGACCGTAGCTACACATGCATTGCATGTATGCTTGGAACCTAATGAGCTGTCGGGAATTCTCTGGAGTCCCAGCAATGACAGAACACGAGAATGTCAAAGAAACTTGTTCAGAGAAACAAATGATATAGCTTGCTTTATAAAGGCTGCAAACCCAGATTATTCTAATAACAGGCATGTTAATTATGTTGGGCATGAAAGGATACGTGAATCATGCTGAAAACAGCCAAGATTTTATTCAGGCGCAATTTTTCTGCTCTGCCTCTCAACTATGGCAATGATGACATTATTTCCCTGACAGATGGAAATAGCATGAACGCTTCATTCGCAACTCGCGCGTTTTATTATGCTTTTAATCGATCATTAATCATAAAATAAAAATGATTAAGGCTTGGCGACTGACAAATATTGTTATGTTCCAGAGATCTGTGCTCTTACCCTGCCAGTGCGCACTGATACTGGGGGAGCGGTAACGTGTAGCAACTTCGCTGCTGAACAAAAGTTACATTTTGGGCGTCTTAAAATGCAGCACTGTCAAGCAACAATCAGCCTCATAATAATGCCTTTAGCTATTTAGCTAGAGACATGAGCAGACACATGTACACCACTAGCGATTTTTGTTACGAACAAACATTCCATAAAATATTAAAACGCGACCGAACTAAGGTGATTCAGTGGTTTTCATATTTTATTTACCAAGGAATTATTTACATGTATACGTTTCTTTCGGTGCCTCTGTGGCGTTGGTAACCATCTTGCCGATGATTCGCGTGATACTGTGGAGACTTGTCTTACCCATGACGACACACGTGAACGCGCAAAACGAAGGGGTAGGGCTAAGTGGTAGGGCCAAGGGGTGAAATGGGATTCTCCCTTAATTTAAGCGAATTGCGATGCAGCCCTCGTCTGATCCCCGCTCGTTCGTTCGTTTTTCCGCATTTTCAAGCGAGTGCAGTACCGTACCGTAGCAGCCGGTGAGCAGTACTGGTGGGCGAGTCTAACTAGTGGGAGAAGTCGGGGATTCACTTCAGCACTCGGACGTTTGACAGGCTGATCCGGTACATATCGGACACTAAAAAGAGTCGTTAAAAAAGAGTGGTTCGTTCATTTTTGCCCATCACTAGCCTGTTAACACATCCACAGTCATGGAGCAAGGTACAAGCCTTGAACTTCATATGCAGTGGATCCTAGTAAAGTAGGCTTGTTGCTGCAACGTCATTCAGTATAAGTTTACTTGCGAAACCCATGGAATGCTTTATCAGATTATTCGAGTAGTCCTCCGGGTACGTGAAGTGTTCACAACACACACAGACCTGTTGATCTTTTGGTTCAGGATGTGCACATATCGCCAGCCGCTGAATCCGTAGATGCTTCCTGTTCTTGCCAGCTGGCAACTTGTGAAATCTAGCATTTTCTGGATTGTTAGCGAAACAATACGGCATTTCACGATGAAATGATGGACAAAGGAAACCAAACGAACACGAGGAACAAACACTGATATATAGATCAGTGGGTACAAAGCGGAGATTACTACTGTCAATACGCACAACTGATGTCACTTCCGTTTAGATCGGTCATATGACTGGACGAAATGGCTGCACCCATGAGAGTATCAAAAATTTACTAAGTAATCAGCTTAAAACTATACAAAACGCTATCGGATAGCCCTGAAATTTTGTACGTACCTTCTATACATTATAAACTATCGTTGACATTATTTCATTTTTTAGCATGATGACAATAGTTTCCCTTTAAGTATCCCTTAAGTAACACCTCAAACTATCTAACTATTCAATAATGTATAAATTAATACCTTAGTTAACATGAACACCATCTCCACCATAGTAAATGGTAAATGATTAGTATACCCATTAGTTTACTGTTAATTAACTGATAGTTAATGCTTTTTACTGCATCGGTTAATGTTAATTAATGTACCCTTATTGGGAAGTATTACCAAATATTTTCTCCCAAAATTCTATGGTCAATGTTATGTTAATTAATTCCACAACAAGCAGTGATTGTGCCCTCAGCATCAGAATGTTCACTTAACCCTTTAAAGATCAAATTTTATTTCAAGTTTTTTTTTCAATAGTCTCTGGACTAGACCTCGATCTATTCAAATAGGTAATTCTTCGGAGTGTTACGTCAACACTCTCAGTGTTCTACATCTCTTTCAGGCACCAGTTATGTTACCAGTTACGCCAGCATTTTAGTGTTCCATTCAGAGCATTGTAGTAACATATCTGCAATTGTCCTCCTTAATGGGTTCAGAACATTCAAATGTCCTATTCTGTGATATCTGAGGTGAAAGTAATAATATCGCTAAAATCTAAATCTTGCTTTTAAAGGCACAGGAAAGGAAGATCTCCCTCTTCATTGCTTGGCGGGAGCTTTGATGTTGAGTGTGATCCTGAATATTGCCCTCATGCTGAAGTTGAGAAAAAGCAGGGAGAATTCTGAAGGTAAGAGAGCGAGATATCATTGTATGGCATGCTGAATGTCATAAGTTTATCAGTCTACATTTTTATATAAAAAATTTAAACAATTGTTAAATGTTTGTGAAAAGGTACTGGGTTTTGAAATGGCATGAACAGCAGGTATAAATAGTCGATACAGTCTCTTGATGGTTTAAAAAATTAGGTAAAGTGGCCCACTTGGTCCTGAAAATTGAGAAGAGCTTTTTTATTTGATCATACTCTGTTTCAGTTATTATTTTCAGAGGTCCACCAGGAATTAATTTTATTCTTCTCAAACAGGGGTTGCATCAATCAATCAGGCATCCAGAGCGGACATTTCACTCGAACAGGTACAACATATCATGTTACGACTGAATTTGTGAACCTGTGGTTCAAATATACTTTGAAATGACAAGTACGAAGAGGAGAAAATATTATGTTCTGTTTGACGCTTTTACTTGTAGTGCCCGGATGTGAATTATGCTGCTTTGAATTTCATATCCAAGAAACCCGAAGTGAAGAGGAAGAAGAGGGAAGTTCAAAAGGAAACAGTCTACTCAGATATCAGATTGAAAGACAGCAAGTGAAGCTTTATAAAAATTCCTCTTTATCGCAGGAATGATTTGATTTAAGCTGGTCTTTTTGCACTGATCTTAAATAGCAGCACACTTTTCTAATTATGTTTTTTAAATAAAATGTTTTAAAAAAATGCTTGGAAATATTTTAATCTTTGCTCAGTGTTGCTATAACATAGTCTGTTTAGTCCCCTGTTGTACAGTATAATGGGTGAGGAACATTTGCAGTGTCGCCTACCTGGATTAATTCAATTTAAGTATTTTAAAAAGAAATATGCAAAAAAATTGTAGTTTATATCTTCATGGAATACAATGGAGGGTTTTTGGTGTTTTTTTGTGCTTTTGGGAGCAAAACAACTAACTGGATAAGTACGCTCTACAAGAATAATACCTGCAAATAAATATACAATCACAGGCTTTTGTTCTCTTCTATTCATTGCAATTTAGTCAACATTCAGTCCCTGATTACTCGATTGATGTTATACTTGGGCGCTGTTTTTGTGTTGTATTAATTAAAGAACAAGAGCCATCTGGCAATGGCATATCCCCCCGGCCCCTGAAGGCACGTCTAGACATCATGCTCAACATGTCTGTGAAGTTTCGTGAAGATCGGATGTATAGTTTCCAAGATATGGCCCGGACAAGGTATGATTACTGACAGACAGACGGACATACTAATGACAATATCCCCCCTGTATTAATGCTGCGGGGGGGATAATAATAAAATTGAAAGAATGGTAGGCAAGGTTTTCACTCTCCTCCAGTGTCTGTCGGCGAAGTTAGCTGTTCCAAAGTATCAACCACTGGTTTTTAAGTAGGAATCTGGGATCTCTAACTTAGCTGCATTGCTTATTCAGGAACATTTGCTAAGTTTGTCTGAAATATTTGGATTTCGGACAAATTTTTAAAGTGCTTTCTAATGAGACTCGAACATATATCTACCTTTGGGACTTTATGTAGAGGTCAAGCAAGCGGTTCAATCTGCAGCTGGTTGTTCATTGATTGTTGTAAATAAGGGAACATTAGCTAAGCCCTTTTAAAAATGGCTTTTTTCTCCCCCACAGTTTCTGCTGCTACAGTTACTTGAAGTTACCTCAGGAATTTCAAAGCTGTCATCTTTGCGCTTCCGTCTTGGCATGAATAATTTTCACTGTGATTTAGGGAGAAATATAACGACAGGCGTGGGTGAGTTTACGTGGCCAAATTAGTGTGACGTTTGTAGGATGATTGCTCCGTTAGAGAGTGATTTCCTGGGTGAGTTCATCTGCCATTGGTGCCAGCCTGTTGAATATCTGGAGAGTGAGGCCAACTGCATATTGTAGAGTTCTCTGAACTAAGTCGTCGGTTGTTGAACGGGCTGGTGTGCACGTCACTGCTTGGTAGAGGGGAGACCCTGCTGCTGGCGGGAAGAGAGATCTGGGTGACAGTAAGACACAAGCACAGGAAAGGCATTTACAATTTAACGTTACCACGACAGCATCGGCAAAGGTTTACTCGTCTATCAAATAGTGACTGTTGCTAAATTGGCCCTGAACCAGGTTTATTTCTCATTACTGCAATTCATATTGATATAGTGGCCATCCACCATGATCTGGTGTATTTTTTTATTTAAATATTATGCAATTACAATATTTCATGTTGTAATCTTGATATTTTGTGATTTTTTTTTTTTTAATTTGCATTGCTGCGCATGTACTGAAAAAGAGGGTGAGCAGATTTTTTTGGCGGTAATCTTTGTAGGCTTTGCATGTTACTAATATTGCACCATCAAAATACCAAATGAAACTATGGTATGGCTTATGACCGGGGTTCGACTGGTTTAAACTCAAAAATCGCTCAATTGCATGACAATAGCAATATGTCAATAATCGCTGCAACCGCACCACTACTACTTATGAACCTACCCATATACTTTCATGAATATCTGTGATTTTAACATCGAATGCATCGTAGCCATAAGAATAATGACTGAATCTCTCTGAAGTTAGTAAATATACACATCTTTGCCTGGATCTCCAGTGCCCAGCTGAATACAGAGCCCTAAATATTCCACAGTGATTCATGGGTAACAAAGAATCAGAGCTTCTTTCAATATTTCTGTGGCTCGTATGTTGTAAAAAAAAAAAAAACAGAAGAAAACAGAAAACGTTTTTTTTTTTTTTTTTTTTGGTTCATGAGCATCAGTTCCTCTGAGGACACTTCCCTGATTCGGTGAGGTTAAATTCTGCTTCAGACGATTTTCATGTGGTATCACTGCAGCCAAATGCTGCGGCGTGCACGCGTTTTTCCCCATTGATGCTGTAGCTGCATACTGTGTGGATTGCTTAAGGGGAAAAAAGTTTCACTCTCACTTCATTATTTCTCTGAGTTGCCCAGTAGAGAGAAAGCTTCCCTGTGTACTCATTTTCCTACTGAGATTTGATCCCACATTAGAGTTTCATTTCTTACTTATTTTTTCTCCTGGTTGTGACCTAAATTTCTCGACTCCTTTCGCTGTAAAGGGAGTTTCTGACTTTGTGTATGTAAAAAAGCACTGTTCAAATAAAATGGAACTGAATTGTAACGACGTCTTCCGGGAACAAACTTTGACATTCTTTGTTCATTTAATTTCAGTTGCACAATGACTTTTTTCTGAATTGGACTGATTGTAATTGAGTATGTGATCAGAATTTGACAAATCCTTTTGTCTAAAGCGACGAATAATAAGTGGATGCTGAAGGTTATTGGTGCTAATGGAGAAGATACATAAAATTCACAGAATATATCCAGTCATCACCTCGAACAGTTTACATGGTAAATTGGCAAAGTCAAAAAGTCTAATTATCTTTCAAATTGGAAACTTGTAGTCTGAATATGCTTTTGAACTCACTTTAATATGTTCAAATCTCAAAGCCTATTCGCAAGCAGATACCTCCCTGTACATTCATTGACCAAAGCACTTCCTTCATGCACGGTGACAGCTCTGTTGTGTAGTTAGTAACTTGGTGCTGTGTTGTGCGTTTCAGAAGAACTGGGTACATTTTCTGACACAGTGACTCAGGGGCAGATTGCTTCCTGTTAGCAGTGCAGAGTAAAAACAGACTCTAACATGTTCATACATCTCCTGCTGAGATGCCTGTCAGGTCTTCACAGGGGCTACAGTCTAGAGCTGTGTTTCTTACACTATGGGTCACAGGAGTGACTGTATGAGGAGGATCCCAGAGAGCATCTGTAGCCCACAGGGCTATACTAATGAATATACATTGGAAGAATCTTTTGAAGACAATACATTTATCATTTTGGGTGCAATATTAAAATATGGGGCCACTGAGCAAGGACACAAGACCAAAAAATAGTAAACCATTTGCTTTTAACAGCTGAACATTATTAAACCGTATTGCTCCATGGCTCTTAAATGTCCAAAGTGACTGATTTATACCCTTTATATGGCACTGCAGATACGATGTACACCATCATTCGCTGGACAGTGCGAAGAGGGATATTGGATTGGGGCCTGTTCGTCCGTCCGTCCGTTTATCCGTCAGTCCGTCCGTCCAGGCTACAATGGGGACAAGATTCAGACTAGATGCATATGCTTAATAAGCTACTCATGATCAACTTTGAGTTTGAAAATGGATGTTGAAGCATTTTTTATTTTTCTGAGTTATGGCCCTTGATCCTGCCGGGGGATAGTGATGACGCTGTCATCTTGTTAATTTTGGATCTCTGCTCCATTGCTTTGCGTTTGAAAGGACACATTGACAATGAGGTTTCAGTGCAGACAGTTAGATTTTATTTGAGGGTGTTTTCATTAATATATGATGAACCACTAAGATATGACAGCACCTTCCGGACACATCCTTCGTGTGCAGAGGACAATTGTTTGGCGTCTGTGTCGTGTAGATATCACCAGATGCAGGGTATCTTTTCCTGGTGATGCTCTGCCAGGCCTGTGCTGCAGCCATCTTTACTTCCTGCCTGTTTCAGGGACTTCTTGCTCTCAAACCCCTCTTCACGATGTAAAATGCTCTGAGAATTAGATTCAGATCTGCTGATTGACTCATAAACAGAACCAAAATAATTAAAAAATAAATAAATTGTCACTGTCAAGTGAATTACGGTGGTACTGTGAATATGTCAAAGATGGAAAACATCGGAGTCCCATGTTTTTAAAAGAGCTCCCAGTGCATTTTAACTCATTCCTTATGGAATACTTTTATATAAAATTGTCGTGTTTGTACGGAATACTTTTCCCGAAAATTGCACAATATAAACACACGTTTAGTTAAACGTCTGTATTTTCAAAATAAAGGTTTTTAGCAGGTTCAAATGCAAATGTCAAACTAGCAGTGTCATTTTGGATATTTGTAACATCATTCCAATTGTCATTTTGGTTGCCTGCTACGTGACGCTGAGCAGCTCCTCGACTATGTGCTCCTCGACCACGACCTGTCCTGGCTCGGCCACGGCCCCTCCCCTCCTGTGGTTGAAGTACAGGTGGCCCATCACCACGATCGTCAACTGATTTTGTGTTTTCATCGGACTGCGAATGGCCAAGGTCGCAATTACTGCTGTCAGATTGGTCAGATTGACGCGATTCTCATGTATACTCATTATGCATGTTTTCAACGGAACTCCGACTGACGTCATCCACGCCGCTGGCACCGGCTTACCGTAGGGAATGAGTCAAACATTCTGATATTTGATGCACCGAAATGAGATACATTCTGTACATTTTGTTTGCGCTGCTTTTAAAAGTTTTGTACACATTACTCCCTTTTTCAGTTCCAGTAAATCGTGTTTGACTGTTTCAGGCTGGTTTGTTGTGGTGACAGGGGCAGGTTCACTTATTTTCCACTCACAGCCTTATATATTCAGCTTTATTGAGAGCAGAGGTACACAGGAAGACTGACCTGCAGAACAGAGCTGTGTTCACACCTCCATCTCCCTCCACTGAAACCACACTGTCACCTTGAATCAGATTCACTCATGTCACACATCAGACCATCGCTATTTTGCAATGGACCAGAAACGAGCAGCTTCGAAACAGCGCCCTTCAAATTTGTTAATGCCAGTAAAAATTTGATTCACAGTTCGCAAATATGGGACATAAATTTAAGGTTGCATGCCTCATGCTGTTGATTCTTAATTATGTTATGTTACACAGCAGTGCTGTCTATACTTTTTTTTAGAGCTCATATATAGGAGTTTATGCTTTTAACAGTGTAACAATTGAGGAGCCTAGTGCTAAAAGGACTTCAATCACATTTTCACACACAGTGAGGTCAGGATGAGAGAACATCTTTTATAGTCACTGAAGTCTTCTGCCTTGAGTGTTTTTTGCATTGGAGGTCTTCAATTAGATAATGTGCATTTCCTGTCATAATTTATGGTCATACACTTGCCAACATATTGGTTTATTTGGATGTATTATGTTTATGAAGACGTATGTTTTTGGTTTAGCAACTGTTCTGTGATTTTTTTAAAATCATGATTTTCATAATGAATATTATTAAAAAAAAATACTCAATACTAGAAAGCAAAATTGAGATATTTGCCCAAAAGCTGGCAAAAATAAATCCATAAACCCCAGTCGACGCATTGAAACATACGAGATCTTATTTTTGACCGCTATTTCATCCCCTGATGATATGTGCCATGGTCACGTGACCAGCTGTAGACTGGGGGTTGACATTTTTTTTGAATAATTGAGTCTATTTCAGTCATCACAATGAAGGCATGAGCTGAGAGAAGTGTTGGGCAGAATTGATTCATATCAAGCAACCTTTGAATCCTTGTGGTCTTGTGTGAAACAGGGTTTGAGTAAATAGGCAATGGACAACACACAGGAAGGAAGGGAGAGAAGGAGAGAGAACGAGTGTCTCGGTGCATCTTTGCATGTATGTATGGAATTATCAGTAATAATTATGGATCATTAATGTTTCTATTTCTTGTTTATACCCTCTTACCCTTTGAGAACACACAAGAGATCACACCCTGAGACCTGCATGCTGGACTGAGGGGGTTTTGCACAGAGCTGGAGCTGCAGGTATCTCTGTGGTTTGGTCTCAGTCTCTGGCCTCTGACTCATAACTAAACCTGTGTGCTCTGCCATTGTGGTTTCAACAGCATGAGCCTCTTAAGAACAATTCTCTCTCTCTCTCTCTCTCTCTCTCTCTCTCACTGATTTTCTGATTGTACATAATTTCTCCTTTTTCCAAAAAATGCATGATGTGGGAAGGTTTAAATGTGTGGGACTATGAGGGAGAGCTGTGTACGTGTGAAGATAGAAGTCTTTCTTTTTCTGCTCTCATGAAATAACACAGGGCTGGGTTCTGGTCTTTTTGGGTATTGTTTGCCAATCTATATGACACTGTTTTCTCTTCTTGAGTGATTACTTAAGGCCTGGTCATATGTACTGCTCGTGGCACACTTGATGTGCGATTGATTTATAAAGGATTGTTAACATAACATAACATAACATGAATGGCGAGAACAGGCCGTTCAGCCCAACTAGGCTCGCCAGTTTCTTTGTACCATCGTGAATATATCACTTCAGATACTCAATGACTCAATGGTATCTAGCTTTAAGTCAAGTCTGCTCTTGAAAACTCCCAAGGTCTCTGCCTCAACAATATGGTCAGGCAAGCTGTTCCACACTGAAATTACTCTTTGGGTGAAGAAATATTTCCGAATATCAGTGCTAAATTTAGCTTTAGTCAGCTTCCATTTGTGACCCCGAGTTCTGCTAACAACACTTGGTTGAAGGAATCCTACATAATTCACTTTGTTAATCCCTTTAACATATTTAAAGACCTCAATCAAATCACCCCTTAGTCTCCTTTTCCTAAGACTAAAGAGATTAAGGATCTTCAGCCTTTTTCTCATAGCTTTCATCTTTAATACCCGGAATTAGCTTCGTGGCTCTTCTCTGAACCTTCTCTAAAGCCTCTATGTCTTTCTTAAAGTATGGTCCCCAGAACTGTACACAATACTCTAGATGTGGTCTGATTTAATGTGTTGTACAAAAGAAGCATCACCTCCTTGGATTTGAACTCAATACTTTTGGCAATGTATCCCAGCATCCGATTGGCTTTTTTTAACAGCTACGGCACAATGGCTAGAGCCTGTGAGGGTTTGGTCAACAATCACTCCCAGATCTTTCTCTTGTGGAGCACATTCCAGTTTAAAACCTCCCATGAAGTAATCCCGTCTAATGTTTTTATTACCTACATGTACTACTTTACATTTCGCTACATTAAATTTCATTTGCCACATTTCTGCCCAATTCTGAATTCTATCCAAATCATCCTGAATCACTTTAGTGGACTCTAAACTATTTGCCAAGCCCCCCAATTTAGTATCATCTGCAAATTTCACTAATCTGCTCTCAATATTCCTATCAAGGTCATTAATGTAGATGAGGAACAGCAGGGGTCCCAACACCGATCCCTGAGGGACGCCACTCCCCACCCTACCTAGCTCAGATGATATACCACTGACCACCACTCTTTTTGTGTTCTGTCCTGCAACCAGTTATGAATCCACTTCAGAATACCACCTGTAACTCCAATGGAGCTCATTTTAAAAATTAGTCTCTTATGCGGTACTGTGTCAAATGCTTTCTGAAAATCCAAATATATGATGTCATAAGCCCTGCTCTGGTCATAAGTCTTGGTGGCCTCTTCAAAAAATTCCAGAAGGTTTGTCAGGCATGACCTTCCTTTTTTACGAAAAACCATGTTGGCTATCCCTCAAGATATTGTTACGTTCAAGAAATAAGTCCAGCTCATCTTTTATGATAGATTCCAATATTTTGCACGCAATGCAAGTTAAACTGACTGGCCTGTAATTACCTGGCTCAGTACGGTCCCCTTTTTTATATATTGGTATTATATTGCCCTGTTTCCAATCATTTGGTATTTCTCCAGTTTCTAAAGACCGTCTAAAGATGGCAGATAGCGGCTTAAAGATGATCTCACTAACTTCCCTGAGCACTCTAGGATATAAGCCATCAGGACCCCGCCGCCTTATCTGCCTTTAGTTGATGCAACTTGTCTAATACGACGTTATCCTTAACCTCAATTTCCGCTTAAATAATCTTGAGCATTGGACAAGCCCTCTGGCCTAATAAAGACCCGCTCTAAGGTAAAATTCTCAACAAAGTAACCGTTTAAGGTGTCCGCAATATCCTTATTATCATATAGCAGCGATCCATTTTATTCTTTATGCACTTAACCTGCTCTTTGACTTTCCTTTTTCTGCTACAGTACTGAAAGAAGCGCTTAGGGTTAGTTTTTGCCCCTCTGCAATTTGTCTTTCATACAGTCTTCTAGCATTCCTCAGCTCTTTTTGACCACAGCCCGCATTTTACAGAATTCGGCCTTAGTAATCTCATTGTTATCCTCTATGTACATCTTATAAAGATTCCTCTTTTCCCTCAAACTCCTACGAATAGCTGCTGTCATCCACTGAGGATTCTGCTTTTTCAGCTTACTTTTTGGACACCTTTGGAATGAATTTACATTGTGAATCAAGTAAAAACCCCTTAAATCTTTCCCACATCTCATTTACAGACTCACAGTCCAGGAGTGTCTCCCATTTTGTTTCACTTAGATATGACCGCATCCTGTCAAAGTTTGCTCGCCTAAAATAAAAATTTTTTGTTTTTGGAGACACCTTTTTAACTTCCCATGAAACCTCAAAATTAATAGTAGAGTGATCACTTGTCCCAAGTGGCTCCAGTACCTCAACATTGCTAATTCTATCTGGGTCATTACAGAGCAGCAAATCTAAAATTGCCTTCTCTCTTGTAGGTTTATTAACATACTGCAAAAAAAAAATTATCATTTATGACATCTAGAAATTCTTCCTCCCCCTACCCTGTCCTTTCACAATTTCCCAATCAATACCAGGATAATTTAAGTCTCCCATAATAATAGTCCCTCCTCCTCTACAAGCTTGCGTAATCCTCTTAAGGAGCATTTCATTGACTTGTACTGTCCAAAGCTGGTGGTCGATAGCATACACCTATGTTTAAACCAGTCTCGTGTTTGCCAGTGAGCCTGACCCAGATATCTTCACAAGGCACGGAATATTCAATTTCAGGAATTTCCTGCACATTTATGTTTTCGCTCACATAGAGTGCTACACCCTCCTCGCCTATTACATCTATCCTTCCTAAAGAGCTTATAACCTTCTACATTATATTCATCTCCATCCTCTTCACTAAGCCATGTCTCTGTAATCCCAACTATGTCATAGCCTTCACTAATCATAACGGCCTCAAGTTCTTGAAATTTATTTTTAATGCTTCTTGCATTTAGATAAAAACATTTCAGGTTATCATGAACGCTCTTCCCCTTCGATTTCCCATGCGCCTGCTGCTCAAAGCCCTCACCATGCTTTTTTGCTTTTAAAATATATCATCAATAGTGCATGTAACGCTGTCAGCTTCCATCAGGGCAGTCTGCATTTCCCTCTGTGTAACACTCTTTAACCTCCCTGCCCCCAAGTCCCTAGTTTAAATAACTCTCTGCTACCCTCAACATACGCTGACCCAGTGCAAAGGTACCCCTCCGGTTCAGGTGTAGCCCATCCGGCTTGAACAGGTCACCCCTGTCCCAGAAGTAGTTCCAGTGCCCCATAAACCTATACTAAAATTCTAAATTCTCTCTCTCACTGGTATGGTTGTCTCATCGGACACTTCAGTGGGTTAAAAACCTTGCCGGCTCTGTCGGAAATAATCAGCAATTGCACGATACTTATTTATAAAAACAAGAACCTTCTCAGGCGTCTCTCAGGAGATGTGCTTGCTTGTGAAAAACGCGAAAACGTGCCAAAATACGCACGACTTTTAAGAGCCATTCCACAAGAGATTGACATTCGGTGCGCAGTTGACCCCCCTGGAATTGTATGAAACTTGGCACATAGGTAGATATGAGTGCCTCACAGAAAAAGTCGAATTTTTAGGTCCGTATTTCACTGTGCCTGCCGATAGCGCCATCTGGAATCCACTTAAGTGGCTCAGTTTTGCTGTTGACACCACATTTTACATCAACTATCATGACTTAAGGGTACACAGTACCAAATATGGTATACTTTTATCATGACCGGTGACACTTCAAGTCCGGTTAGACTTTAGTACCACATCAGCGCCAAGCTGGGTTACTATGTTATCGAGCCAGAATTATTTGAGAAATAACAATAAAAATTGAAAATGGGAATGGGAATAAAATAATACCCCAGACATATACCAAACTAGAATGCTTTATTATGTGTTTACACACAACAAGACTATCATTTTCAGTGAATAGCACCTTGGTATTTTGCTGGATTCGTGCAATAGATGGCTAGAAAGATGGTCGAAATTGATTTTGGTGCATGTTTGCAGTATATTTTCTCAGTAACCCAGATATGTTCCATGGTGATGAATGCAATTGTTGTGCTTTTGGAGCTCTATTTTCAGGAATACCAAGCATTTCTTTGGTAATATCTGCACTTTCAAGCTAGACGGAGCCAAAGTTGGTGGAAAACTCAAAATGGACCATTTCATGGCAGATTGTGCCTATGTTTATGTGGCATTATTTTGTTTACCCAGCAAGACAGAGATCTGAAATTCTTTGGATACATAGTCCCTTTGGGGAACATTACAGCATTGGTAAAATCTCAATGATAGTATTTTCAGTGTAGATGATTTTATACATCAAAAGTCGGAAAAATTCACCTTCAGGGGGCACTGTATGCTGGATGCAAGTACTGCCCATCCCCAGAGAAGTACCAAAGAAATTGTTTTTGAATTGTGATGCACACAGCTAGTTTTTCGTGAAAATGAAAAGTTTGGCTTGGTACTATTCTGGGGTGAGTTTCCTGAAAGCGTAGTTGCTAACCAAGTAAGCAACTTACATAGTTCATCCATTCACAGTCAATGGGTCCAACTATGCAAGTTAGCATCTGTGATTTTGGGAAACGCACCCCTGGGTAGAGAGCTATCTGATCAAAAGTGGTGCTCTAAAGACCTTATATTTTACCGACCTAACATTCCATATTCCCAGACATATACCAAAGTTCTGTCTTTTCACTTATATAAAGTACGTGCACAGTTAAACATAAAATTTGTAATCTCTTTGGTATAAAGCTAGGTTGGTTGTACAAAACCCAAAACCAGTGAAGTTGGCACGTTGTGTAAATCGTAAATAAAAACAGAATACAATGATTTGCAAATCCTTTTCAACCTATATTCAATTGAATACACTGCAAAGACAAGTTACTTAATGTTCTAACAGGTAAACTTTTTGTAATTTTTTGCAAATATTAGCTCATTTGGAATTTGATGCCTGCAACATGTTTCAAAAAAAAGCTGGCACAAGTGGCAAAAAAAGACTGAGAGAGTTGAGGAATGCTCATCAAACACTTATTTGGAACATCCCACAGGTGAACGGGCTAATTGGGAACAGGTGGGTGCCATGATTGGGTATAAAAGCAGCTTCCCTGAAATGCTCAGTCATTCACAAACAAGGATGGGGCGAGGGTCACCACTTAGTGAACAAATGCGTGAGCTGATTGTCGAACAGTTTAAAAACAACATTCCTCAACGAGCTATTGCAAGAAATTTAGGGATTTCATCATCTACGGTCCGTAATATCGTCAAAAGGTTCAGAGAATCTGGAGAAATCACTGCACGTAGTTTACAAGGCCGAAAACCAACATTGAATGCCCGTGACCTTCGATCCTCAGGCGGTACTGCATCAAAACCGACATCAGTATGTAAAGGACATCACCACATGGGCTCAGGAACACTTCAGAAAACCACTGTCAGTAACTACAGTTCGTCGCTACATCTGCAAGTGCAAGTTAAAACTCTACAATGCAAATTTAAAGCCATTTATCAACAGCACCCAGAAACGCCTGCATACTTCGCTGGGCCCAAGTTCATCTAAGATGGACTGATGCAAAGTTGAAAAGTGTTTCAGGGTCTGACGAGTCCACATTTCAAATTGTTTTTGGAAATCAGGGACGTCGTGGTCCTCCGGACCAAAGAGGAAAAGAACCATCCGGACTGTTATAGGCGCAAAGTTCAAAAAGCCAGCATCTGTGATGGTATGGGGGTGTATTAGTGCCCAAGGCATGGGCAACTTACACATATGTGAAGGCACCATTAATGCTGAAAGGTACATACAGGTTTTGGAGCAACATATGTTGCCATCCAAGCAATTTTTTTCATGGACGCCCTGCTTATTCCAGCAAGACAATGCCAAGCCACATTCTGCACGTGTTACAACTGCATGGCTCCGTAGTAAAAGAGGGGTACTAGACTGGCCTGCCTGTAGTCCAGACCTGTCTCCCATTGAAAATGTGTGGCGATTATGAAGCGTGAAAAATACGCTGCAACGGAGTGGGACTGTTGAACAACTGGATGTACATCAAGCAAGAATGGGAAAGAGTTCCACCTGAAAAGCTTTAAAAATTGGTCTCCTCAGTTCCCAAACGTTTACTGAGTGTCGTTAAAAGGAAAGGTGATGTAACACAGTGGTAAAAGGCCCCTGTGCCAACTTTTTTTTTGCAATGTGTTGCTGCCTTTAAATTCTAAGTTAATGATTATTTAAAAAAAAAAAAAGTTTCTCAGTTTGAACATTAAACATCTTGTCTTTGCAGTGTATTCAATTGAATATAAGTTGAAAAGGATTTGCAAATCATTGTATTCTGTTTTTATCTACGATTTACATAACGTGCCAACTTCACTGGTTTTGGGTTTTGTATATTGGAAAAGAATATTGGTGGTGATTGTAGCGTTGTATCAACTTGCAAGACTTCTACCAGTAGTCAGTACAGTGTACAGTTTTGTAGTGTTGGAGTTTCAGAAAATAAAATTCTCTGCATTTTTGCATTACTCTTAGAATCAGAAAGCAGGCTTCAGTGTTAATTCTAGGATTTCCCTATGGTATGGTGCTTGGGTATGAAAAAGGGCACAGCAGTCGCGTCTAGCGAGTGGTTATCCTGATAAAGGGCACAAAAATCCTTGCAAGCAAGCAGCACCCTGCCAAGAAAAGGGCAGTTCATTTGTAGTGGTAACTTGCATGCCTTCATTCCTAACACCAACCCATGATGTCTAGCCTATAGAATGCCCGCTGGGTGGGAGGGTGGGATTTCTTTTACAGACTTCCCATTTCCGTGCGTACCAAGCCATGGGTGTTGACGCAACTACTGTGCCATATAGGCTGCAGCCCGCTATTTAATTCAGAGACAGACATGCTCACTATCAACGGCCTGTAAGCAGCCCTGTAGAGACCCAGGATGCAGTGTAGTAGGGCTCGCCTCGGGCTCGACTGGCTCCGTGGGTAACATCGACCCGGATCGAAGGAAGAAGGCTATGGATGGCTGCTCAGGGCCAAGGCCAAGGAGCACCTCTGGTGCGGACCACCAGGTGCCGCCAACTCACAATCCAATTCCAAAAACCGACTGATGGATAGAGCTAGTCACATGCTGTGTTGACATAATTTTACTTTGGATAACATGAAAAGTAAAAGACAGTTTTAACTTTTGTACTATACATTCTGTCTTCATGTACTCGGTTGTGTGATGAAGATTTTTTTTCAGAGTTCAAATTATGGACTGTTATTTTATGTAAGTGTATGTATACTGTTGATGCATGTCTGCATATGTATTTACATTGGTACGCCTTTTACATCAGTTCTTTTTTGGCATTTAAAAATTTTGGACTGGTCATGTTTAATAATGTGCTGTACGTTTCTGACTGCGCTGTACCCGTACTTGGTAACAACCCATGTATTGTACGTTTGTAATGCTCACAGTCACCACCAGTTTACAATCAACCAAGCTTTATACCAAATGGATTCCAAATTTTATGAATAACTGTGTATGTGCTTCATATATTTCAAAAGACAGAACTTTGGTATATGTCTGGGAATATGGAATATTAGGTCAGTAGAATATTAGCTCTTTAGAGCGCCACCTTTAGTCAGAAAGCTAAGTACCCAGCAAAGTACCAAACCAAGCTCTTCACTTTCTGAGAAAACTAGCTGTGTGTATCACAATTCAAAAAAAATTTATTTGGTACATTGCTGGGGATGGCCAGCACTTGCATCCAGCCTACAGTGCCCCCTGGAGGCGAATTTTTTGATGTTTAAAATCATCTTCACTGAAAATACTATCATTGAGATTTTACTAATGCTGTAATGTACCCCAAAGGACTGTGTATCCAGAGAATTTCAGATCTCTGTCTTGCTGGGTAAACAAAATAATGCCACCTAAACATAGGCACAATCTGCTATGAAATGGTCCATTTTGAGTTTTCCTCCAACTTTGGCTCCGTCTAGCTTGAAAGTGTAGATACTACCAAAGATATTCTTAATATTCCTGAAAACGGAGCTCCAAAAGCACAACAAACAGCATTTATCACCATGGAACATATCTGGGTTACTGAGAAAATATACCGCAAACATGCACCAAAATCAATTTCGACCATCTTTCCAGCCATCTATTGCACGGACCCAGCAAGATACCAAAGGAATATTAACTGATTTTAGTGAGTAAACATAATAAAGCATTCTAGTTTGGTATATGTCTGGGATATTATTTTATTCCCATTCCCATTTTCAATTTTTACTGTGATTTCTCAAATAATTCCGGCTCAATAACATAGTTACCCAGCTTGGCACTGATGTGGTGCTAATGTCTATCCAGACTTGAAGTGTGATAGGTCATGATAAAAGTATAACACATTCAGTACTGTGTACCCTTAAGTCATAATAATTGATGTAAAATGTGGTGTCAAAAGCAAAACTGAGCCACTTTAGTGGCTTTCCGGTGGTGCCACTGGCAGATTTCTTGAGATATGAACCCAAAAATTTGGCTTTTTCTGTGAGACTATCATATCTACTTATCTGCCAAGTTTCATTCAATTCCAGGGGGGTCAACTCCTCAACTTCTTCAAAAAGTGCCATTTTCTCACGGAATGGCTCTTAAAAGCAAGGAGAGAAGGAGAACCGTTGGAACATTGCTATGACGGCGTTCCGTCCTAAAAACGTAAGCGCTTAGCGCTTAGAGAAGACGCTGTCAAGCGCATGATGCGTTGAAAAACAGACAACACTCCTGTGTGAACGGGCCTTCAGTGCCCAGACCTGAGGGCTGCCAGTAATCCTAATCCTCCTCTGGCAGCTTTCTCAAGTTTTTTTTTTCAAGCCATTTATTAGTTTTTAGTTAGTTTTTAAAGCCAAAATATTAGTTTGATCACAGTTATCTGCTCACAGCTGCAGTCAATACATGGCACAACATATTTTCCCCACCTAAAAATTCTAATGCTTGTATTAGGGTACTCGGCTATTTCAGACAATCATATTCTAGATCATTGACTCAGAATTTTAAATTATTAAAAAAATTACTTTTTAAAAGGATATGTTTTATTATATTTGACAGCCTACACAAAATCTGCATTTTCCATGAGTGCCAATCTTCCTAAAATGTTCTGGAAACCAACTTGGATTCAAAACACTGCGAATTATCAACTTCACCATTCAGATTAGAGATTTTAAACATTTAGATGTTCTATTTGTTCATATTTTAGTTGTATAATGCAGTTTTAGTGACCGCAGATTTCAATTTCTTGTACTTTTAACATATGCTGCAGCTTTCATGTTCCATAAACCAGAGTCATCGCATCTGGTAAATGCGATTGTGTGATAGCACTAGTGTACAGTGGAATTGGGACGTCACTGTGTGAGCACTCTACTGCGCTGTCCATGGTACTGAACTCTAAAATATCACCAGGATCCAGCAGTTTTGGGTCATTTCAAAAAATGTTAAGACCCGAAAAGGTGTGTTTGTGTGTGTGTGTGTGTGTGTGTGTGTGTTTGTGTGTACTTGTAAGCTCTACATACCGAACCAATTTATTCTGAATGAGGGTTCTGGCCGGATGTGCCCTCATGATAGTGCTGAACTTGAGCTATATTTGGAGGAACATCACACCAGGCTCTGGACAAGGCCACAAGAACAGGAAATAGACCCACTAGAAATGAATGCATGATTTGTAAATATCGCTTATTGTCAGGTTTAATGGGGGAGGAGCCCGGCGCAAACTGCAGATGAGGTCAAAAAGGAAGTTTATTTGAAAAGACAAGATGATGACTGCAGCAAAGAAAACTGGGCTGATTGTGAAAACAGCAACAGACACAATAAAAATAATAATAATAATAATCCTAAAGAAGGCAAGAAAAAGAAGTTACAATACAAAAGGTGAAAACTGAAATGAGTGGGGAAAAGTTTTGGAAACAAGGAAAATAGAAAAGACAAGGCCCACAACATCACTGGGGGAAAAAACCTCCAAAGATGCATGAGAGACAAAGCACAGAAGGACAGGGGAGTGAATTGATAAGTACCAAGGAGCAGAGGAGGCACAGCTGCAGAGATGCATGAGCAAAAAAAAAGGGGGGGGGGGAGGGTTACAAACAAGACAATGAAAAAAACCAGTAATGAGGAAGACAAGACACGTGGAAACAAATGGTGAAGACAAACAGGTGGACTGATAATAAGAAAACCAAACTTAAGAAAACAGAAAATAAAACACAAAACACACAGACTCCTGACAAGTATGTTATACCCATAAATAAATGAAGTAAATCAAATGTCTCCAGTAATGTGGGGATCAGAATCCTTGCCCATGTGTTGATTCCTGCTGCCCATTCCCACAGCAGGAAAATTCAGCCCCAGAAACATTGCATCCATAATCCTGTTTCACAAATTAGGATTGAGTAAACTCCCTCATGGACCAAAGTAAGTACACCTGTTCTAGGATTTAGTGGGCACTTATTCAGAAACCAGGCTGAGCTGATTGTTATTCAGATAACTATCACAAATGGAATCCAAAGCAATTGAGTTCTAAGACACAGAATTTTCTGATAAAAAACCTATCTGTAAAAAACCTTTTCAAAGGATTGAATACTTCAGCTCAAAAGCCCAGGACTGCGCTCCAACTGCTGAGTGATAAAGTGAAGTGAGCCTCATTAGTTTTACTGTGTCTCTCTCAGTCTCACTTTCTGTCAGAGCTGCCGTTCATGTGTTCAGCTCTCACCAACCTCTCTGCTGACCCACCCACAGAGAAGCTAAATACAGACCCAGACCACCCCTACACACACACCCCTTGGCACACCACAGCCTGTTTTCATTTTTTTTTTTTTAATAAAATAAAAATAGTTTTATTTTCTCCCCAAAATCCTGTCTCTGTTTCATGCCATTATAGCACTGATAACCAACAAACATATACGCAAGCACACACAAAACCTGGCACACACACACACACACACACACACACACACACACACACACACACACACACACACACACACACACACACACACACACACACAAAGGCTCATAAGTATACACATGCATGCACACACACACACACACACACACACACGGACATGCTGGTATACACACACACACACACACACACACACACAAATGCTGATATTGTAATGGCTGGTAGAATTCAGAAGCCAAGTGCAACGACCAGAGAGAGAGAGAGAGTAGCATGGACACAGTACAAACACAGATAATAATACAGACCAAACGAAAGTACTCGCGCTTCCAAAGGACGTATAATAGTCTGAACCACGGAAGCAAAGCGAGATAGAAAAAGGGAGAAGAAACTCCAATAATTAGAAGATAGAAAGTCATCATTAAATCTGACTAAAGATATCTTCAGATATAGTGCGAAGCTAAAAAACAGATACTCTAGTGAAGGGGGCGTGCCGGACATCCTGCTTATATAGAGTCTGGGATAGCGCCGCCCCAGCTCAATCAGCCAGCTGGGTAAAGAATTCGATAGTCCAGGATTACAATATTGTCCCGGGACGCATTGTTGTCTTCGCCATAAGAGGGCGCTCTTGCAGGAGTTGTGATTTTCACAATGTAATGTCTAGAGCTTATTGCTGAAATATCAAACATTTTACTGAAAGTATTTGTCCAGTATTATTTGTGAGGAATCGCTGTAACAAATGTAAAATGGTACAACTAAATGCATATTTTATTTATTCAGTTGATCCAGGCGAATCACATGACATATTTTCAACACAAAACTGCTGTTGAAAGTATTATAAAACCTCACCTTTACCAAGTCATTCGCTCATTGACTAGAACCATCATTGGAGTATTAGTGCCCATGGCGCAGTAGATTTGAACATCTGTGTCGGTACCATCGATGCTGAAGTACATATGGACATCTTGGAGCAACATATGCTCTCTTTGAGGTGAAAACTTTTCAAAGATGGTCATACTTATTTCCACATGCCAACAGCAGGCCATATTCTGAACATCTAACAACGATATCATGTTATAGGCTGCTAGACTGGCTCACCAGCACTCCAGACCTGTCTGCCGCTGAAAACATGCGATGGTTTAAGAGGCACAAAATACGGTAATGAATCACCAGATGTCTGAGCAGCTGAAGACGGATATCAAGAAAGAATGGGAAAAACAAACCTTCAAAACTGGAATGATTGGCATGTCCACCAAAACTTTACTTAGATAGCTGCTGAATGGAAGTGCGATGGAACACAAAGGTAAACAAACCCATGTCACAACTTTTCTGGAACACGCTGTAGGCATGTTTCGAATGAATGTTTATTTCCAAAACAGGAAGCAAGCAACCAAACAACCAACCAAACAAACAAACAAACAGAACGATTAAGTTCACAAAGTAAAGCATTAAATATCTTGCCTTTGCACTGCTTCAGTTAAATACAGGTCAAGGATGATGTATAAATCAATGTTTCCTTTTTTATCTGCATTTGCCATGTTGTTCCAATGTCCTCAGAAATGGGGTTGGTTGTAAGTTTGAAGAGTGTCTGGCTCAGTATAACCTCTCTTTAATGTCCTCACTAAAAAAAGCCATGGAAACAGCAAAAAATTAAATGGATATGGTGCCAAAACTTTGCTTGAGGTGCTTTTTTTATGTAAATAAATCAGTTTTTGCAAAGTCAAGAGTGTGGGAGCGTTCCAGTGTAACTTGCTGACATCACAGGCCCCCCCACACTGTAAACCCTGATAGTGTGGTGAACTCAAATGTTTTGTGGAAACCGATTAGCTCAAAAAAAATTTGTAGGCCAACTTAATTGCATTGTGTGGAAGGAACTTAAAGAAAATAAGGTAAAGTTTTTTTTTTTTTACATTTTTTAAGTGCTGTGAACACAAGATCATTAAGTTGGCATACTCAATTATTTTGAGGTAATCGGATTCCACAAAACATTTGAGTTCACCACACCTCCAGGGTTTACAGTGCAACATGGCGACTCCAACACAAAATTTCAGCAGCGCCACAATTTTTTTATGGCTTAAATTATGTTACCCAGCTTCAAAAAATTATTGTGATGTATTTAATCAATTAGTTTTTTGATTGCAGAAAAATATTTATTCAGATGGTAATAGATACCCCTGAGGTAGGTCAGTTGAAAGATCCCCCTCACAAGAATTTACAAGTATTTAGTTTTAATCTCAAAAATATTATATCCCCAATGCAAACTACATCTTGCAGTGGAATTTTTGAGGGGACATTCTCCATTTTTTTTCTGCAGGATTGTAGATATCTCCACAAAGGACATACATCAACAAGTGATAACCATTCAGATAGTTTCATTCTATCAAACAATTAAATTTTAAATGGATTCTAATTTAAGATATAATTAAACATATCTTGCTAAACTATTGTTGAATGAAAAAAAGTTTGAGTTAAAACTATTTGTATTCGCGGGTATAAATAAATGGTCATAGTCATCGCACAAATGTAGTAAGAAATAGCTGAATATATAATCCCATGTTGAACATTGTTATTTATGCTTTTTGCAGTACATCAAGACAAATAAGGGAAAGACGCAACACAGAACTCCAGTCCTTATGATCGAGAGGCAGACAAACGTGAACAACTGTGCAGCCCATTCACCTTCTGAAAAATAAGAATTTGACAAAGATAGTGATTTATGACTATAATCTAATAAACCATAAATTACACTCTCACAAATAGCATTTTACATTGCAAATGTGAATCAAAATGAAGTGTGACATTTAACTGTACATAAATGTAAGCTCACCTTCAATGTCCAGTTTGGTCCCGTTCCCAAACAGGATCTCCCCACAGGTGGCCACAGCACAGTAGTAAGTCCCAGCATCAGAGAGGCTGAGGTTCCTCTTGGGGAAGTTGTAGACACAGCTCTGTGTGGGAGACACAGCCCCAGAGCTCCTCTGGCACTCATCACTCCTGTCTTCATGGGTATAAATGATTCCTGGAGGGGACTCTCCTGAGCCCTGTCTGAACCAGTACACACTGTGTTCTCCTGCACAGGTCTCAGTGTGTACTGTACACTGCAGAGTCACAGAGTCTCCTGGCTGCACTGACTCAGACTCGGGCTGCTGCACTACTACTGTCCTGCTGTGTGACTCGTCCGGACCTGTAACAAATTAACACTGATTGCACTGATATAGAAAAATTTCCCTTCGAAACCACTTTGTAAGTTCCTCATAAATATACACTGCCCGGCCAAAAAAAAAGTCGCCCACTCAAATATTTAGTTGGAACATCTGTAGCTTTGATTACAGTGCATATTCGTCTTGTCATTGTTTTGACAACTATATCCAATGCCAGAACATTTATTTTCGATCAGAAATGCCATAATTTTTGGCTCGAGCTCTTGTCTTCTCGACATAATGGTTGAACCACTTGGTGGTCTTTCTTGAGCACATCCCAAAAACTTTTAATGTGTTTAAGGTCAGGACTTTGTGCTGGCAAATTTGTTTGTGAAAATGATTCCTCATGCTTGCTTTTGTCATTCATGGTTTTCTTTGCTAAATACAGGCCAATAACTTGCCCGTTCTGAAATACTGTAACATCTTTTCCACCATCATTGGATGTGTCTTCCGACATGATTTTTAAAGAAATGAGTAGCGACGCGCTTCATCAGTCAGGGTTAAAATGATTATTGCCAGCTGAAACATATTACTAACCGCAATAATGATCCAATTATAGAATTTATTCATTAATTTCCAAACGGTGACTTTTTTTTTGGTCGGGCAATGTATATGAACAGAAATTTATGAAATTTGAGCATTAGTCCCCCTGTCAGATGTCTTTTTGGTTTGGATTTTTTTTTTGTTTTTTTTTCTGAGGTGGAATGAGTTTTCTAGATGCCGTTCACAATGACTTAACGGATCTCAGCAAACTATAACTTTTTGGTCCTCTCTATCAAAACTGAACACAAACTTTATAAATGGGGAACTAAATAAAAATTAAAATGTCGCTAGTCAATTGGAAAAGTGAGGAATCTTATGCAATGCATAAGAAACAAAGATATATATTTACAAGAACAATTTATTAAAATTATTGTTTCCTCTGTGTAAAATTGAGGAGGGAAAATGTGACTGGAGGAAAATTAGGGAAAAATGTGACTGTGACAACAAAACTTTACTACCATACAGCAGATATTTAACAGATAAATGGAACTTGGAGTGACTTTTTGATAATTTTTCTGAAACATTCTTAAACATTAAACATTATTATTTCTAGTGATTTTGTTTCATACATTTAGTCAGTTTTCCTGGTACTTTTGCCAGTTTACAAACACACATACCCTCTACTTCAACCATAGAACAATAAACGGTTACAAACTAGGCTGAAGAAAATGGAGAAAAGCTTCATATTTACCTTTCACCACTAAAGTTGTTCCAACTCCAAATGTTATCACATTGTAGCGAGTAATACTGCAATAATAGGTTCCTGAGTCCGACAGCTCCACAGGCGACACAGTCAGGTTAAAGGTTCTCTCTGTTCCCTCTGTTACATTAACACTGAAGCGTCTGTTGTTTTCAAACTCATTGAAAAATAAAGCTCCTGATCTGACGTTCATTATCATTGTTATAAGCAGGGGCTCCTGTCCCAGAGGCTGCTTTAACCAGGTTGTGTAGGACACAAATTTTACAGCATGGACACATGGGAGAGTCACAGTGTCTCCAACATTAGCTGTCATAAACCTGTTCGGCTGGCTAACATTCTTGCCGAGGGCACCATCTGGAATGCAACAGAAAGCAATATTGCAACTTATCTTAGGGAGAGAAAAAAAATCAATTTGTATGTACATACATACCTCTGAACTGTGCTTGTGAAAAGATATTTGGACTATTCAGTTATGTAATAATATTTATACTCACACACTTTGCTGAAGAACACTAGAATAACACAGAGTGCTGGCACCATCATAACTGAACACTCCATGCTGCAGACCTCTCCCTGAGACCCTGCTTCCACCCTGCACAACTCAGACTGCACAGAGAAGCAGGTCTGGGGGTGATCATTTCCAGTGATGAACAGTAAGAGGTCACATGTCAGAAGCTGATTTGATTGGCTCCTCAATGATTTTGGGTGATAAAAGTCCGCAAATCAGCACTCGCTCTGTCTCACAAAACATGTTATTCTCATTTACCCTCTGTACTATGCCTGTGCAGTTAGTCTGTGCAGTTATTTGCCATATTTGCTGTAATTATGTGTCACAGTGTCTCCAACATTAGCTGCTATCAACCTCTTCAGCTGGCTGATATCCTTCCCATGGTGACCATCTGGAATACAACAGAGAGGAATATTGCTACTTATCAGATAATGAGGAAAAACTTACAGTCCTTGGGATAGTCCTTATGTAGTCATTTTTGTTCATTAGTTAATTAAAATTATTTACTTACACACATTGGTGAAAAACAGTAAAATAGCGCAGGGTGCTGGCATCACTGTATCTGAACTCATCGCTTGAAACTCTCCTCTCCTGAAGACCCTGCTTGTGCCCTCCACTGTGAAACTCACACTGTACAGAAGAGGAGGGCACCAGCACATAATTCTCAGTGATACACTGAGCAGTAGGAGGTCTCATGTCACGGGCAGATTTGATTGGCTGTTCGATACGGTAAATAGTTGACTGAAGAAGCCCAAAGGCAGCCCTGGTAATTTTCCCCAGTTATGTATGCGTCATTACATGAAATAGATTTGTAGGGGGATAAAAATGCAGTATATACATTTTTTTTCAATGACCATTACTTACAGTGCACAACAAGTGACTTACATATGAAAGAGAATTGCATCCATGACGAGGAGGAAAAATTCGGTTTCTTTGAAGAATTCCCTCCCTTTTGAAATAATTGAACATGTTCATGTAATGCAAAGTTTGGAAACACTGTGTTTTCATTTTCAATGTGTAATATTTTTTCAAGCTAAAGTTTTTATCATGTTACAGGTTTTCCCAATGAATATTTTCTGCCTTAATTAGAGCTGCTTTCAGCTTCTGGGTATTTTTCTTTATTGACAGGACTGGTTTGTTCTTATTTGTGGGGTTTCTCGCATCTTTTGTCCTGGTTGTTTCTTTTTTACTATCGTCGAGGAGCTAACGACGTTCTTTTTGCTAATCGGCTATCTTTTCCTATCTGTTTGCATTCTATCTGCTGACTGCTGGTGTGGCTGATTAGTCATTGGTCTCAGGTGTGTGAAGTCTATATATTAGCCAGGGCTCCAGCACTTCAGTCATCTTGCACTTCGTCAGTTTAGGCAGAGGTTTTGTCCGCCGATGTGCGGTTAGTATTTGCCTAGAGTTTAGTAAGCAGCATCTTATCTTTGGCTGAATTCTTTATTTTTGCTTGCAGAATTTGTCTTTTTTTTCTGCCCAGCTTCTTTGGTGTTTAAGAATCTGCGTGGTACTTCGCTCCTAGCTCTTTCTTTCTTAAGGGCTGGTAGTAGGTACACCCCTGAAGCCTCAGTTGTTTGGTTTTCTTTGCGTTGGGATTTTCCCACAGGAGTGTACTTTTTTGAGTTACGTTATTTTAGGGATTGGTCCCTTCCTGTCCGTCTCCTTCGAGACTTTAGTGGTTCAGGTCTTCGTGCCTTAGCTTTTCGTCTGAATTTTGTGCACTCTAGCGAGTCCACTTTTCACCATCCCTCACAGTTTTAGCTTGTAATTCTTTAGATTTTACCCGCGCAAACTTTACAGACAAGAAGGCTGAGCAGAGTGTCCAGATCAGCAGAGCTCAATGGTTGACTATATCCTCAGAAGTTTCACTTATTAACCCTTTCAGCGCCGTGCCCTATGATGTAAGATCAAAATCAGGCACTGTTGAAAACCTATCATGTGGAAACTTGTTTAAAAGAACTCCTGCAGGGGAGCTCTTTTAAACAAGTTGCCACATGATAGGTTTTCAACAGCTCAGGATCACTACATTTTTAATTCCTTGAAAATGTATTCAGCGCTCAAAGGGTTAACATACACTCTGAAATGTGAAGCATCAAAACGTGCATTTTAAAGAGAAACATGAAGGAAAAAAATGGGTTTAATACTTCCCCACCAAAGCATGGGCCAGACTCTCTTCGACCTTCAGCACAAGTAAAATCTCTCCGCTTTTCCAAAACCACAAACATCGCCACTGTAAGGCCATGCCTCCAACCTTCAAACTCACTATTCTATCAAGACCCGGACTGCATTATTCAGCTCCACAATCATTGTATGCACCTGTTGTTCATTTCCACTGTGTGGTAGTGTTGTGCTATTTAAGACCGAGCCTCGCACCCATTCGGGGCAAAGTCTTGTAAACTGGGGAAGTCTCGTACACCACATGCCTGTGTAGTAGTTCTAGTCTTGTATCATCTTATTCTCTGCTTATCGCGTGTATATGTGAACTTAGTGCTGTTTGTTGTTTATGTCAGCAATCCCCTATTTGTAATACATTGTTACTGTTGCTAAAGCCCAGTGCTTATATTACTTATAGTGTAATTCAGGAACCTCAATTCCTTTTTTAAAATTTTGTATCGCTTTGTGTGTGCCTTCCTGCTGCGCAGCAGGCATAATAAATACAATCAAGTCCATCCTTGCACCTGAGTCCGGTCCTCAACTTCCTGTCCTCCGCGCACATCACCAGTGTGTGAAGCACAACCCTTGCAGCCAGTGATTGACACAGAGGATTTATTTGATTAATTTTGCAAAGAAAAAAAAAAAAAAAAAAAAATTGCCTATATGAATGGTCTGAGTGAATCTGGGCTGCATTTGAAAAGTTTGTTTTGCTCAGGAAAGTTAACTCCTGGAAAATGACCTGGAAAAATGTGCATGATGAGTGCATTCGAATTGTCTAAATATAAAGGAAAGATGCCTAAGTTATCTCCGACAGCAGAAGATACAGTGAACCATCCCTTTTGAAAAGGAAGGGGATAACGCCATCCCACAATTCCATGCAGCACCGATATATGAAGAGACCACCATCCATCTGGCCAATCACAAAAACAAATGAACATGACGGACGAGAGACGCTTGATCACGTAGCCTAGTGTATGTGCATTCAGATTCTCTTATTAGCGTGGTTGTCTTCCTGATCTGTTATGAATTCCCCTTCACACCTTTCCTTTATCTCATAATGCTTTCCACTGAGGTAAAAGAAAAGTGGTTAGGAATTAGACAATAGGTTGTAATTTTTTGTCTATTCAAACATAGCCCTGGCCTTCAAACTGCCTACCTCTGTACTCCAAGGTAGCATCTTCAATGCCTTAAACTCTGATTTTGCCTGAATTTCCCCTAAAGAAGGTTAAGTTACAAAAAGTATTATTTTCCACATTGTAAGACAATGTCACCAATTCTGTATCTGCTGGTTGCAGCACTTCACTGAAGCTACATCACACTTATATTGAGAGAAATATTCAAACCCAGGACGCCATATTTTCATGGCCATTGCATTATCTCAAATGAAAAATATCAAGATTTTGTCAATCATTTTGTACACATCTCCCAGTTATTTAGCAGGACATATTTTGCATTGTTGGAAATCTTGAGATCTCCTCTAGAATTTGAAATAGACCTAAAGTTCCACTGGTTTGAATAAAATGGCTGCCTTTTACGAACCCCTATATGGGTACATATGTTTTATGAGGTTAAGTAGTGCCTGTGTTCAGTCCCTTTATCATAATCTTCCTTGTGCAATGCACAACACCTCAGTATTTACAGTGGAATTCAGAATATCAAGTTAAACTGTTAGGCATGTCATGGTGGGCTGCTCGGAGACTTTTCAGAGTGAGACCTCAATGTCCTAGCTCCCAAAAGGTGGCTAAAGCGCTTGCCCTATTCCCCTGAGGTGGACCCCACATCTCCTGAGCCACCCAGCAGCCGCACTGCCTGTTTCCCCGCAGCCTCTAGAACAGTTGCCTCAGCTCTCTGTCATCACTGCTCCAGTGACGTGCGGTCGGAGGCTAGTTTGGTGAGGCAGAAACCTCCCCTTTGCTTGATTAGCTATCAGACGATTAACTAGTTTAGTAAGACTATTCGGCAGAATGACGGGCCAGTTTAAGTTTCCATGGCGTTATTACTCAGTAGGCTACATCGAACCTGGAATCCTAACGAAACTGCAGATTTGCGAGTACTTGCTTACAGGAAGCCAGAGACGTGCGGTGAGGTGAGGCAGTGACCCAAACTTTTATCACAGGATTTTGTGAACCTGTTCCCACGTACTATTCCTGATTGACAATGAAAACAATTAAGATCAAGCCTATAGGAAGCCCGTATACTGATAGAGGAGATAATGACAAAAAGATTCATTCGCGTATACGCTTCAATTCGAGACTGCAAGGATGGAAATCTGAATAGTCAATTAGGATAAATTCTTGGCTCTTGGTAATTCTGTATATCGTTTAAACATTTTGTTAATCAGATTATGAAAGAATACTGAAAATAAACGGCCACTTTTTTTTTTGTTTTGTTTGGGTGTAAAAGCGCGTATTTAAAGGAGAATACATTGTATATTGATTAAGCATTGAACTCTGCATAAGTTGAACTGTTTTAATATTTGTTGATGACATTGCTTCAGCTTCCTGGAAGCGAGTACGCGCAAATCTGCTGTCTAATGAGCATTTCAGGTTCGATATACTGAGTAATAATGCCGCGGAAACTAAAACTGGCCCGTCATTCTGCCGAATAGTCTAACTAAACTAGTTAATCATCTGATTGCGAATCAAGCAAAGGGAAGGATTCTGCCTCACCAAACTAACCTCCGACCGCACGTCACTGCACTGCTCCCATCTGAGGTCCTCCCGGGTCCTCCCACCTGCAGCTTCCCACATGCCCGCCCAAGTTTCGGTCCCCGCATCCCTCAGCTCAGCCAGCAGTCGCAGCTTTGCGGATCATCCATGAGTCTGCAGCACCAGCCTAGCCGACATTATACCAGCCTGCCGTTTCAGCTCCGTAGTCACCACACCAGCCTGCAGTTCCTGCTCGGCCAATGATGATACAGAGTGAGTCAAACAAAACTATACACTTTTTAACGGGTCATTTTGTGATGGTGTAGCAATATACATGTATACAACATATTTTGTACTTTTGCCTCAGATCTTTCCGCTGATATTGGTACCAGTTACACCTCATTTGGTTTCAGGCATGATTGCACAGAGGACAATGAAGGGACTCAAGTGAAATCTGACTTGTGCCAACTGACCAGGGCTGGATATGAAATTGACCATGCATGTCATAATGGGTTGCATAATTATTTGAACTTAAAAACAGGCATATGAATCTTGCCTGTGCATTGGTCGTAATGACCTGGCACTGCCAAGCATAATGTGTCCACAGTTTACCCCCAGGCAAAGTGTTTTATGTTGACTTGAAGCTTCACAGAGGGAATTCTGTTTTGTTTGCTTTGTATCAGAGCCTGATCAGTTGGCACGTGAAATTTCTCTTAACTCCTTAAATTGTTCCACAGCAGTCATGGGTTTAATCTAACAAGGTGCAAACTGGTATCAAAAGAAGCAGAAGGAGCCGCTTAAAACGTACATGTAAAAAGATGTTGTATACATTGCTACAGAATATAATAATTGGACATTTAAGAAGTGTATAGTTTTTTTTTGACTCACCTTGTAGTCTCCTGCGCTGCAGCTGTCCCAGCCACCGATGTCTGAGGCACTTTACCTGGCTAGGTTTGTATGAAATGTTTGCTTGCCCAAAACATCCTCTCTAGTCATATTTTGGGATGCTATTTCTGTTGTTGGAAACGTGTTTAGCTAACGTTAGTTTGCAAGTAGTGAATACGACAGTGAATTTTCCAAGCGGAATCCAGGGCACGCACTTCAGGCTAGCCAGAGGCAGACGCTAATTGAAAATTTAAGTTCTTCCTTGCCTCTTAGCTTCTAATAATTAATATTTGAATGGAGATTTTTTCAAATAAAAAAAATCCATGTAATTGTGTTTGTATATCTGTGAGCTGTGTAAAAAAAAAAAAAAAATCCGAATAATGTGCATGCATTCCGTGTAAGTTGACAAGTCTGAAGTGTTATGGAAAAACATAGTAAGTCTAATTTCGGTCAAAACTGAGTTAGGCCCATTTTTGTACTTACTAGGCTTTGCCTCATCACATATAGTAAGATACATAAAAAATAATCCCTGATTCCCCATGTTTTGCCATAGCAAAACCAAACAAGTCATCGGTATTTGATCGTTTCTGAAGCAAAACCTTAGCAAATTTATCATCCTGGGTTATTCCACGTTATGACTTGAAAATCACAACAAAGAAAACCAGCAATGACAACTTAAACAAATTTATTCTTCACTGATTAGGCCCAAAAATTTCTACAAATAATCCACTGTGTAATCTTATAATAACACTCTAATGCCACTATGTAACTCTGATGGCAAAACAAAACTCTCTCTCCTCCACTCCTCCACTGAACAAAATCACAGCATTTATATAGACTGGGAACATTCTGGGAAGATCTACAGGAGTCCTGGGTGATCCAGCCCCCTCCAGGCAAGAAGAAGCCAGAAACTTCTAGAAAGCACTAGTCTATTTCATCTCAAACAAGTGGTATTGCATCAGATCATGTTTTTCTACAGACATACCACCAGAGGGTGCTAAATGATGAACAAAATAAACAAATAGCTGACCAGCAAGGCAGCACAAATAGTATGTAACAAATCTCCATTTACAAATGATATACAGTACTTTACATAAAATACTCATACATAACACACATAAAATTTTCTATTTTTTGTTATGGCAAAACTTGGCATGTTGAATTAGCCAGTTATGAAGCAGCATACCTATTACATGATCTGCCAGGTCAGTCCCCATGCAGGGCATTGGATGTGTAGGACATTCATGGTCCGAATTCATAATTCCCTTGATTCATGTGGTAATAGCGACTGAAAAATTGCTTCAGCAGGGAAGCAGATGGTGGGATTAACACTGAAAAACTGTCAAACATCACTGCAACTACATAATTGCAAAGTTTTTGTCCATCATATTGATAATTGATATTTTACATTTTTTGATGGAAAAACCTTGCATCATATTGCCATGGATGCTGACAAAAAAAGGAAAAAAAATTCCCTAAATATTTCTTATTATGAAATGAACAAATAACTGCCAAGTCAGTTTCCTTGTCGGACAAACTGTTATGATTCTGCCAAGTCTGACCATGTGTTTGCTTATGATCTGATTCCATGCCATGTTTTTGTTTTTGCTTTGTCTGTATTTCTGCCATTATCCATAACCACAGTTATATTCCGGTTCTTTTTTGCTCCAGGCCATGCATTGCACTTTTGTCTCCCTTGTCTGGTCTTATGTCATGTGACTGCTTATTGCCCCAGTATTGCGTGCCATGCTTTCGGGTGATTTCATGGTTTCTGGGTTTTCAATTATTCCTTCTAATCTCGTTTGCTTCCTTCGCCTTGCTGTTCTGTCATTACTAACAGTACTAACAGTTTGTTATTATAGTTAAATCTACTAATCAAGACTAACATTGTTTATAGTACTAACTTACTAACGAGCACTAGGGATTGTATAGCTGCACTTTACTAATTGAAAAATGAGCTCTCAGCACTCACCCTATTCTAGTCTCCGCCCCTTGTCTTTACTCAATTTACTTTGCTGCGCTTCAGCGGATTCTCCGCACCTGGTTTACTCTGTTCTGCCTCATTGTCTGTGCACGTTAGAACTCCCTAACCGGAGCCGTGTGTTTGTCAATAGGCTGTCTTTGTGATCCCTGTCCGCGTTTTGGCTTTTGCCAATTTCATGTGGTTAGGTTCTTCCTCATGTCTGTTCCCTCGTTAATTAGTCTGATCCAAATCACCTGTTCCCTATCATAGTATGTGACTTCCCCTACGTGTATTTAAGCAGTCTGTTCACTTCCAGTCCCTGTCAGAACGTTTCCCTTGTGCTACGATTGTTTATGCCTTGTACTCTTTGTGATTCTCTTCTGACTGGACCGTCCCTGTTTTTGATTTTGGATTTGTCTGCACCTGTGTATTGAACCTTTTTTGCCCGAACACGAGTATTGTGTTTGCTGCCCTGTGTACAACTTGGATTACGTCCCTGGGATTCTGATTTTGGATTGTGGACTCTGTACCGTTGCCTTCTGCCCTGCAGGGGTTCACCCCCCAGCTTCAATAAAACACCTGTTTGCTGGATCTTTTGGGTCTCGCATTTGGTTCCTGAACGATACCTCACACAAGAGCTTGAACCCAGAGGGATACAGTTTTCTGTCCTCTTCTCAAAATCTGCTTTTTGGTACTTGCTAGGTTTTTCCATAACACTCAAGTGTGCTTTTCCCCAGCTTTAACATCTCATAATTTAAATGTCATGTACTGTGAGCATGAAATTCAGCTATTAATTGAAACCACTGCCAACCATACTACAGAATGATAGGGTAGCCTAGTGGCAGGAACCTTACCTAGTGATCAACAAATTGCTGGTTGGAGCCCCTGCAGAGGGTTGGACTTTTGATGGAGGTAATCTAATGTAACAGTAAGTTCTTCCAGAGTATTCTTGAAATAAGGAAGTTGTCAAGTGGATTTCACTTGTGAAATAACAGTGGGAGGGGAAAGAGAGTTTTTTGCCGCTTCAAGAAAAATTAGTGAAGAACTGGTGTAAAGTAAGTGGAACTCACACATGTAATGTTACCCATGAATTACACATTATTTTGAGTTCCCACTTTATGCGTAAACAGATGCATATGACACATGTATAACGTGTGACCTTACACGTGTAAAAACACACGTTTTACACATGAAATTTTTTGCTGGGAGGATAGTTAGCCTGAGGCTGAAGTTACAGACTTGGTTTATAGTTTCTACTCAGTCCATGAATGCAACATACACTCATTTAGCAAGCACAATGGTTATGGGTAATAGCACTGTGGCAATGGATATACCGCACTGACTTGCAGGTAAGCCATCACAAATACTTTACTAGTACCTTTCGCACAACTCTCTTGAGTACATGTAGCCCCATGGTTTGTTTTTTATGTCTCTTGATACTAAATTATTTCTGCTTATTTTGTGGAAAGAACTTCCAGATGATGCTGCATTCCTGTTTTGAGATTCACCTTTTTATCTTCTGCCAGGTGAGAGCCCAAAAGGAGAATTATGTTGCGGCGTCCGTCCTTCCATCTACCTGTATCAGAAGGTACTTGGCTGGTGAAATCAACTCCTCCTGCAGTTTTCAAAGAACATCTCTGAAACTTGGGCTGATGATACGCATATCGCTGTCGTGACTCTGGCGGGATTTGTTGTGCTCTCAGAATGGTCTTGTTCATTACGCATGTCTTTTACACTACCGGCTGCATGCATGTCCACCAGCTGTGGAGAAATGTGCATTGACTGAGCTAGGGCATTGATTATGGGAGCAAACTGTCTAGCCAGCGATTCATCATTATACTTTGATGGCGTCTTCTCACGTCTATTACCTGCAGCACGATCACAGTTTTTGTCAAAACTCTTCAGGCTCGTTAATTGTCTCGTTCCCCTTTCTAGCAAATTTCGAGTCTTTTTGAGGTATTGTCTCCTTAATTGGTTTGCCTCCTTGTATCCAGCTGTAATCCATGTGTATGCGCTGCTCGCTTGTGTCACTGTAGTGTATATAAGCGTTATTTCTGTCTGGCGGAGGATTGTCATGGCTTATGCCCTTAAGCAACCGGTCAGAATATGTCCTCTAGTTTATAATTGTATTAATGTCTTCATTGGGAAGAACAAACTCCCAAGCCTTACTGTCTGTCTCCAGGATTATGACCACAATCCTGTTAACCCGCCTATCCAGTTTATAAGGAACAACTCTCAAGCCTTCATCAGTCCCCAGGATTTGAACTGCTTGTCAGCTAAACTCTTTGAACCTGCTGTCAGGCAGTCCTGCCTTGGCGCGGGTTCATACCTTCGGCCTTCTGCCCCAGGATGCCACTGGCTGGGCGTCGACACACCTATTACCCTCACCACTCTATACCTCCTCAGCACGTCTGTGTTCACCCAGCTCTGGGCTTCAACCCTTCTCGTATTCTGATCAATAAATACCCTCATTGGACTGTACCCCGAATCTGCAACTGGTTCCTTGACTGGATCGTAACAGTTTTTGGAAAAAGAGCATGTTGTTTAATATATTTTCTGGTGCAAACTTATTTGTGTTGATTTTTGGGAGAGTGCTTCCTGTTGACTTGCCAGTCCTCTGCTTCAGGATCCATCTCCTCCATAAAAGACAGCTTTGCCTCTGCCCTGATCTGTATTGAGCTCATGTCCGTGAGGTGTATTGCATCTCTCATGCACTTAGCTAGCACTATAGTATTGGGAGCATGTAGCTTAGCCTGCAATTTACCACAGTAGGCTAATTGACTTGTATCTACCTCATATCCACTAGCCCAATATTAGTAGCTAACTATCTACTTATAATCTAATTATTATGTATTGAATAAGATAAGAAATATATTTGATCAAATGTTCCTAGCTTTAATTCTGCAGTCTCTGTGATTGAACTGTTACGTATAAGAAATGTATAGTAGAAATAGGTGGAAGATTTTCTCATGGTGCATTCATAGTGCTCATGCGCAGATAAATAATTTATAAGCAGCCAACGCATGTGAACAGCCAATCAAAACTTCACCTACGATGTGCCCTCCCACAGTTCAGAGAAACACTGGCCATTAATACCTCTGATCTTCCTTTTCTGTGCAGTTTGTGTTTTACAGTTGAAGACACAAACAGGGTTTTGAGGAGAGGACGTTCAAGAGGAGATGTGCTCAGATACAGTGATGGCAGGATTCGCCACCTTTCTTCTATTTTTAAGCAATTTGTGTAAGTCACTAACTGTTGTTACCTTCACAGCCAGAATTGCATTTTACAAGTAGTTTACGATAGCATTTATACAGAGATTGCTCAGTTTTACTCCAGTTTATTTGCTTGACAGTGAAGTTGAAGTATTGCTCTCTATTGAATTCCAGATGGTTTACTTGGGAAGAGTATAAATCAGCCAAACAAGGTGGTCTCAGCTCAGCTTGGAGAGAGAGTCACAATCCCATGTTACTATCCTGAAGATGAAGTTCCCACCATCAGATGGTATAAGCAACCTATTGGTCGGAAACCTCAACTATTAGCGAAGATAACTAACTATCAATTAGAAACTATGTTTTCAAGAGAATTTCAAAGCATTAAACGCATCAGTACTGAGACAGCAAAGGGAACCTTTAACCTGACTATATCACTCATAGAGCTGTCAGATTCGGCGATCTATTACTGCGCGGTGAGGCGTCATAGTGACATTATATTTGGAGATGGAACTACTTTGATTGTGACAGGTAAATATGACACTTATTTTCTTTTTTCTATAGTCGTAATTTGTAATTCTGTATCATAAATTGAATCTATGTGTAGATGTCCGATCATTTTGTGAAATGGCAAAAATTTTTTAGTCATTTCGTGAAATGACTGAAGTTTAGTGCTAGCCATTTCTTGAAATGACTGAAATTTTTTTGTCATTTCACAAAATGACTGGTTTCATAAGCTAACTGCAACATATATTTATTGGTGGGCTTGTTCTAAAAACTATTCAATTTATGTGATAAAAATGCTTGATAAAAAATGGTGTGCAACAGTAATGAAATTAATTATGCACTTCTGCCACTTTAAATGAGACCTCAACCATAACGAAGTTTTACGTAATGGCATTCATCTCATTGCATACCATGCCCTCCGCTAATGGTGGCACCTTAGGTGAATACAAACCAAAATGGTTATGCACAATTGCCTTGATTTATAATCCTCTTAAAGTCTTATTCAAAATATGAGCAAAACAGTAATCGGCATACAATGATAGCAAAAACTTAATTATTAAACAAAACAAAATATTTTTTGCAAAAATATGTTCCACAGTCTTTGGATCTCCTTCTTTTAACCTTTTGAGTGCTGAATACATTTTCAAGGAATTAAAAATGTAGTTATCCTGAGCTGTTGAAAGCCCCCCTGCGGGAGCTCTTTTAAACAAGTTGCCACATGATAGGTTTTCAACGGCATCTGATTTTGATATCTTATATCATTGGGCAACTATAGTTGCCCACGGCGCTGAAAAGGTTAATACTTTGTGCAACTTCCTTTTGCCAAAATAACAGACTCTGAGTCTAATTCTATGGTTGTAATGGTGTTGGGGTAAATGTTGCAAGGAACATGAGGCCATTCCTCCATTTAACTCTGCTTTGAACTGTTACACATTTGTGGACTCTCCTCTTCAGCTTGTCCTGCAGGTTTTTAACTGGGTTAAGGTCAAGGGTGCCTATATTAACGTAGAGCACTGTAATGTTTAGTTATTTTTGAAGGCTATGGAAAGGCTACTTTTGTTAATACACTCACATCTCAGCAAGGTCAAAGTGAGTTGTCTGCTTTTTAATTTTTGTAAGATATTCAAATATTATGCTGTAAATAGAGCACCGTGATTGCTTTTTCTTCCAGTTTCATTGAAAGCTGCGTCTGTTTTTATTTTTTGTCGGTTTTGTTCTGTGGTGGAAGACACATGGCAGTGGAATTTACTAGTATTTACAAAACACAAAACAGTTAATATATTACTATATAATTCTTATCGCTACATCTTCACAGCCCCATTTCCAAAAAAGTTTGCAAAATATTTAAGCTCTGGTATATTTAGTTGAAATTAATGAAAAGACAACATATCAGACGTTGATTCTGAGAAAAAATGTATTGTTTTTTTTGTTATGTTAATTTTTAACCAGAATTATTATATTACATTCAAAGTTTAGGGATCTCTGTAACCCCAAGCAATGAGGATGAAAAGCCTATTCAAGCAAAGTATGAGAGTTATTAGGCTGCTAAAATTCCTGTTACCAACTTAACCACTAAATAATCCACACACACTACCAAATGAAATACAGGAAGACTTTATTCATGATTTCCCCCCCATACTTCACGGAATTACAAGCAGTTCTAAGTCATGTAAGTATCCTCTAATGGTACAGAAAAAGATGTGACTGGTGAGAAGTCAAAAAGATTCTGAGAATTTGTGATAGTGACCTCAATTTTTGAGGTAATGAAAAAGCAGGTAAAGTAAGCATTTCCTTCATCTGATGAAGGAATTTAAGCTGGATTGTGGCATATTGGACAGAAAAATCAAGAAGAAGCAAACTGCACCGCATCTTTGGGAACTTAAAAACACTGAATACCAGCTAGCTTGATGTTTATTATCCTCCGGCATATAATGCGGGGGGATATAGTTATAAGTGCAGTTGCCTGTCAGTCTGTTTGTCTTTCTGTTCGTCTGTTTGTCCTTCCGTGGGCATTTTGTTTCCGGAGCAGAGCTCAAATATTATAGAGTATTTTTTAACAAAACTTGCGGTGCATATTAATCTGGTCCTAGACTGGCGCCTTTTGATATTTTGGGAGACTTGATTGTGGGGGCCGGGGGGGGCATGTCTTTTGATGACTCTTGTTGTCTATCTGCAAGTCTAACTGAGCACAACTAGGGAAGTTACATGAGTTACATACTTGTGTAACCTGCTGGAAATACACGCCATATCATGATTGATGATTGTGAACTTTACAAAGTGGTCTTCATTAGAGTATTTTGTAGTGCTTTGTGCTTTGAGTATTAACCTTTTATAGGTTTTCAGTCAAGCAGCAGGACAGTAGTCGTACAGCAAGGAGACTCTGTGAGTCTGCAGTGTACAGTACACACTGAGACCTGTGCAGGAGAACACAGTGTGTACTGGTTCAGAAAGGGCTCAGGAGAGTCCCCTCCAGGAATCATTTACACCCATGGAGACAGGAGTGATGAGTGCCAGAGGAGCTCTGGGGCTGTGTCTCCCACACAGAGCTGCATCTACAACCTCCCCAAGAGGAACCTCAGCTTCTCTGATGCTGGGACTTACTACTGTGCTGTGGCCACCTGTGGGGAGATCCTGTTTGGGAACGGGACCACGCTGGACTTCGAAGGTACCAGTAAGCTTTTTTAAATGTTTGTATCATTTAATATATTTACCACTGATCCAGATTGTTATATGGAAAACAATAATTAATAAACACATTTAATGCAATTGCATATTAATTTCATTTAAAATATTCTCATCGTATTCTGATTTCAGGTGAATATGCTGCACAGTTATCCACACTTGTCTGGCTCTCGATCATAAGGACTGGAGTTCTGTGTTGTGTTTTGCCCATGTTTGTCCTGATCTACTGCAGAAAGGCATGAATAATAATCATGAATAATAAAAACACAGGTTTTCATAAAATTAAAACAGCCATTGTGCCAAGACCTTCCCAAACATAGATTAATTTAAAAATGCTTACAGTATTTTTATTTTTTTTTACTTACAGTTATTTTATGACACAATATTGGACAATATCCCTCTGCGTCCTTGCTGAGAGATCTTTAATGCTTGTTCTATTTTAGATGTGCTGATATATTTCAGATTTATTTTTTTTCTTCCCTGCCCTGAGTGCAGGTTTCAGCATTGATGTTTCAAATGAGATTAACACCAGAGATTTGCATCTTCTACAGAGGACATGGACCACTGGCTTTGTTTGGTGTAAGAGTTTTTACATTTTTTGTGAAAGCCTCTTGGAACTTCCAAAGGAGAATTTTTTTTACAATAAAATAATCTTTCACAATCATTCACATGCATTTGTTATTGTTCTGGATTTGCGATAGTTGATGCAAAAATTTCAGTTCATGGTGAAAGAAAGAAAATGCTCATTAGAAAACTAGAGCTGGACTCGCGAGAGCCCATACCTGCGCCATCATAGCTGGATGATGCAACGGCAGCCATTTTGCACCAAACAAAACAAAACAAAACAAAACAAAACAGAGCACTCACCACAGATCAGCTTGAGGTGGAGAGGAGAAATTGCATAGCCAGTTGTATGATCAGGTGGCAGGATAATTGAGCCAGGACACCAGGAAATCCCCAACTCCTGTCAAAAGTGTCTCATTGGATTTTAATGACCACAATGAGTCAGGACCTCAGTTTAACATCTTATCTGGCATGCAGTTTCTCCTTCAATACAGAGTTCCCACAACAGCACTGGGGATGATTTCACCAGAAGGAAGGTTGCCACCTACTGGCCTATCAACACCACTTCCAGCGGCAATATATGCGTCATTTCTACTATGTGTTAAGGGCTCTACTCTACTCTACTCTACTCCACCTGCCTTGGTACTGGGTACTTTTCTGGGGGTTTGTTTTCCATTAGAGGATAGTACTGCCTCGGTGTAGCTGGTCATTATAGCGACGCAGCAAGAAACTGCCGCAACGTCATCCTCAACGCGACACACATAGACACAGAGAGAAACAATGGAGGAAATCGACAGAGTGGTGTTCTCGATTCTCAGTATGTGGCTGTATTGCACAGCAAGGAGACACATTTTCTTTCAGAAGAGGCTGGAGGCAGCAAGACAAAACACTGCTGAAAAATACCGAACAGTTTGGAAAATCCTACATCAGAGCAGACGATGAGACGATGCTGGTTGCTCAAAGGCGACACAAGAGGGTAAGCTAACCTGGTAGCTAATATTAGCACATGTGTTTAACGTTACAAAAGTGTGCTACTTCTCATCTAAAATGGCGGGTCTGTGTTTGCACTGTTTGAGATATTCCATGCGTGCCACACATTGATGATGCAATGACGCAATGTTGATTCTCTCTGACCAATCAGTGGGCTGCGGTGTTGAAACGTCACATTTTAGTACCTCCTAGAACCCGGTTGGCTGTTTTTGGAACCCCAGGAGAGCAGGTACCAGAAAAATTGATACCAGGTACCAAGTACCAGGTACTTTTTCCTAATTGAAAAGCAAAAAAAGGCGAGTAGAGTAGAGCTGGTATCACGTAGTGGAAATGGGACAATAGCTCTCCCAGGTCTCCCATCCGTAGAGATATATAATGGAACCAGAGAGAATGAGGAAGTACCTTTGCTTCAGCCAGTTAGCATGTTAGCTTCCTGCTTCCTTGTTTCCCAAAGATGCAATTTTGTGGCCAAAGATGCTGAAGCTCCATAGACACCAATTGAAAAGTGAGCATTTTTTTCTTGCCAAATAAAGTGAAAACAAAAGAAAATGTATTCGGTAATCCTTCATTATTTTGCTCTTTGTCTGACACAACTGTTCGATGTTTTCAAGAGGGCCTATTAAATAAGAACTGATACTTAGAGCTTGATGACAGCTTGCGCACGAGTTTGGTTGTCCAGCTGTTGCTCTGACTGCAGCAGTTCAGCCAATGAATGTATAGTGCGTGCGCGTTCCAGATTAACAGCGTTGCTCGTCATTTCCCCTCAAACACATTCGCCAATCCGCACAAACGACACATTTTCTTGGCCATTTGTGCTGTGTAATCAGATTGGCAATCTTATGAAATGGTGCCGGAAATAAGCACCCATGGAACGCCATTTTTATAGACGGCGTCGGTCAATTCTGTACATCCTGGGCTGAAGTGGCTAGCCTAGCATCTCCCATTGAAAGTAATAGGGGTGGTACTTCCTCGCTCTCTCCAGTTCTATTATATTACCTCCATGCTCCCATCCAAATATGAATTAAGCCCACACCTGCTTAGCTTCAGCCATGCAGCTGAGGCACATCACTGAAGTGGTATGGCTGCTGATTCATAAATAACTGGTCTCATTAATGCCTGTTTTAGGAGATTTATTAACTACAAAGAATTTAAATCTGACAAACCAAATATCTCCTGCGGTGTGGGGATTAGTATTCTTGTCCCCGTACTTCTGTGTTCATACCTGTGGCCCATTCACACAGCAGGGAAATCAGCCCCAGGAACAGCACTTTTTTATGGGAGAAACTAAAGCATCAACAGTGCTGTTTCACAAAGCAGGACTGTGGGGTACAACAGGTAAATACACCTGTTTTACAATGTATTCAACAGTTATCCAGATACAGTAACAATTTCTACTGGTAATCGAAAGCAAGTTAGTTCTTGAATGCAGAATTTTCAGGAAAAAAATAAAATAATAATGATAATAATAATTAAAAAAAAACTTTCTGTAAAACTAACCCTTCAACTGTGTGATAAAGTATTGAGAGCCCCACTGGCGTGACTGTGCCTCTTTTAGTGTTACTTCCTGTCAGAAAGCCTGCTCAGGAGTTCAGATCTAACCAACCAACTGATTAACACCCCCCAACCCCACCCAGAGAAAAGTCAAATACATCACCCCTCCCACCCCCTACATCTTGGCAAACCGCAGCATTTTTTCTCTTTTTACGAAGTAAAAGTTTTTTTTTTTCTCAACACAATCCTGCTTCTGTTTCATGGCTTTGTAGTACTAACAACCACCAGACAAAACTGCACACGAGCACGCGAAAAACCAACAAACACACGCGCCGATATACTCACACACGTACACACACACGAACACGCTGAAATGTGTACACACACACACACACACAGATGCACTGTTGCCTGTTCGCACACACACACACACACATACTCCTAATACTATGCACTCTGTCTGCTTGGCACGTGTGCCTGGTCCTGCTGGTTATAAAGGTTATAAATGGAGGCCACATCTAAAAGCCTCCAATCCAAATCCACTCCTGTGTTGTCTTGGCTGTGTGGTAACGGCCATTGTCCTGTTTGAAGGTCAAGTTTTCGCTCAGTCTGAGGGCCTGAGTGCCCTAGACCAGGTTTTCATGAAGAATATCTGTATTTTTCTGTGGTCAATCTCCCCCTCCACCCTGATCAGTTCTCCTGTCCCCTGCCACTAAAAAACACTCCAGCATGATGCTGCCCCCACCACGCTTCACAGTTGGGATAGTGTTGGGCAGGTGATGGCTGGTGCCTGGTTTCCTCCAGACATGGCGCTTAGAACTGAGGGCAAACAGTTTAATCTACATTTTGTCAGACCAGAGAATCTTGTTCCTCACAGTCTCAGAGTCCTTGGGGTGTTTTTTTTTTCCTTACAAACTCCAACCAGGCTTTCATGTGTCTTTCACTGAGGAGAATCCTCTGTCTGGACTCTTCGTCATAAAGCCCAGATCAGTGGAGTGTTCCAGTGATGGCTGTCCTTCCGGAAGTTTCTATCATCTCCAAACAGGATCTCTGGAGCTCAAACAGAGGGACGATTAAGTTCTCGGTGACGTCTTTTACCGAGGCCCTTACGACACAAATGCTCAGAATGGCCAGGCAGCCAGCTCTAGGAAGAGTCCTGGTTGTTCCATATTTCCTCCCTTTTAGAGTTATTAAGGGGACTGTGCTCTTTAGAACCTTCAAGGCAGCTGAATTTTTTAGCTACATTCTCCAGATCTGTGCCTCAGCAGGATCCTGTCCGTGAGCTCGACAGGCAGGTCCTTTAACCTTGTTGTTTGGTTTCTGTTCTGATATGCACTGTTAGCTGTGAGACCTTGTGGGTTTTAGCCTTTCATGTCCAATCAACAGAATTTACCACAGATGAACTCCAGTTAAGTTGTGTTAACATGTTAACATCTCATAGATGACCGAGAGAAATGGGATTCACCTGTGGCAACGGTATTCTTTTGTTGCTGTATGTTCATTCCCAACCAAAAATTTACCTGTCAATCAAATTCACCTCTGACATGTGACCTTATTCTCTTCTGCCAATCACTGGAGATTATGAGCTGAAGTCCTCCTCCTCTGTACAGTTTAAGTTTTACAGTGGAGGGCACAAGCTGGGTCTCCAGGAGAGGAGAGTTTCAAGAAGATATGCGTTCAGATACAGCGATGCCAGAACTCTATGCTATTGTACTGTTTATCAGCAATGTGTGTAAGTCAGTTGTTATTAATTTCACTGCTGAAATTTCTGAAAGTACTGCACAGAGGTGTTCATGCAGCGATTAATGATTTTTAGTTTGGGGGGTTTCCAGCTTAATCGAAATTCTCCATCTTGTTGCATTCCAGATTGTCAACTCGGGAAGGATATAATTCAGCCGAAGACACTGGTAACAGCTCAGGCTGGAGAAACTGTGACTCTACAGTGTTTCCATCCTGCAGATGAAGTGGAGTCCATTAGTTGGTTCAAGCAGCCTCTTGGACAGAAGCCTCAGCTTGTAGCAACAAGGTTGAATTACGATTATGATGCCATATTTTCAACAAAATTTAATAAGATTAAACGCTTCAGTGCTCAAACAGCAAAGGGGATATTTAACCTGACTGTATCACACGTGGAGCCGTCTGATTCAGCAAGATACTACTGCACTATCATGTTCTTCAAAGAGATTAGCTTTGGAGATGGAACTACTTTAATGGTGGCAGGTAAATATGAAGTCTAATTCCTTTGATATGCTTTGTCACGCACAGTAATTTAATGGGCAATTCAAATTATTCTAACATAGGTCCTTATTTTGATGTATAAACTTAAAAAATTGTAATGATTTATTACTATAAAATTGAGATACTTTCAAATATATCATGACATGCGGTATGGTGTGTTCTGCTGTACATGTAAAATTAACATTTTATTATTTTCTACTATCAGTGATTTCATATAAAAATGTGATAGTAAGTCATAAAGATTAATGCATTTTGCAATGAATCACAGAATCCAAGCAGATGCTGCATCTAATTATATTTTTAATTGTGAAACTGAATTCTTTCAGGTCCAGAGTCACACAGCAGGACAGTCGTAGTGCAGCCAGGAGACTCTGTGACTCTGCAGTGTACAGTACACACTGAGACCTGTGCAGGAGAACAAAGTGTGTACTGGTTCAGACAGGGCTCAGGAGAGTCCCCTCCAGGAATCATTTACACCCATGGAGACAGGAGTGATGAGTGCCAGAGGAGCTCTGGGGCTGTGTCTCCCACACAGAGCTGTGTCTACAACTTCCCCCAAGAGGAACTTTAGACTCTCTGATGCTGGGACTTACTACTGTGCTGTGGCCACCTGTGGGGAGATCCTGTTTGGGAACGGGACCAGCTGGACTTTGAAGGTACCAGTAAGCTTTTTAAATGTTTGTGTCATTTAAACCCTTAAGCCCTGAGCCTCTGGCTTGCAAATGACATGCCCAAAATGAAATGACTATATCTCTGCAATGAATTGGTCGATTTGAATGATCTTGGTATAATAATAAGGGTAACACCTTGGGGATTTTTGTCATGGTGCAAAAATCAGTGTATATGTCACTGAGTCAGAGTAAATGAAGATGGAACACTGCATAAATACAACATATTTTTTGCTCCAAACAAAGTTTTACTTTTATCTGATGTAAAATTATTCTGTTGCAGTCTGAAACCCCTAAAAAATTACAGCACAGAATCTCACCATTATTTGTGCCAAAATTTATTCTAAACAAGTAAATCAGAGCAAACTTATTGAAGTGTTAGTTCGGGAATGTCCAGGTGGCCTCTCCAAGCTGACACATATTTCTCAGATGCCAAACTGTAAAATTCATTATTATCAAATTGACAGGCATACATTCCATCCAAATACAACCACTTTTTAATTTTTATAATTTTTAAATATTTTTTAAAATTATTATTTCTGCCAGTCCTGTAGCCTATACAATTCCCCATTCCAAGATAATACATACAAAGAAAATGAAGTTTGACTCCACTGGAGCAGATTTATTTAAAAAAAGCAAATAAATAAAATTATAAGTACAAAGGTCGTAAAAAAAGGGTAAAAACAGTAAAAAGAACAAAAACCCCAGCAATTATTTATACAAGAAAAATACTATTACTGCCTTCATAAATACATGCCAAGTCTGGGATTTGAACCCTGTTGGCCTAGGATGCAGCATTTCATCCTAACTACTAGGCTACACCAGCTGACTGTGAGGCATTTGTCAAATTGCCAATATAAAGAATGAGTCAAGAAAACATGTATTGTACTGTTATACTCTCAGTACTCATACGGAATGGCAAAAGGATTCTGTCAGAAAACGACTTTGAAAACGACTGTTAAATATTTAATGCATAATTATAAGGAAAATACCACTTGCATATTGTTGCCGTACTTAAATACATGCGAATGGCCCGTGGACTCAGTTTGACGCACTGGGAACGCAAGGCTCTAGCTCAGGCTAGGTTTGTGCCATTAAGGTGGTTTAGAGCTCGTTGGAAACATCAGAGCCCATAGAATCAAACAGCCACTGGCAAAGTCTTACTGACAGCATGACAAACCGATCACAGAGAGGAAAATACATTGCAAGCAAGCTGAATGCTAAGGAGCTGAGATCTTTGAAGCAATGCCCTGGGGGGGGGGGACATGCTTGGAGACTGGAAGATCTAGTTTCGCTATAACACGGACACATTGGGCTAACAATAGCATGTGCAGATTTACCCTCGAGCAGTTTTTTATTACAAAATATCAAAGGTAAGACATTTTTTTGCTCATATCTGTAGGCTGTAAAGTGTATGCCTGCTGTTCTTTGAGTGTGGTGTCAGTTTAAAATGACAAGGCTTATATCATTGTATTCTGTGGACGTGACTCTTTCATTTGAGGTATCCTTTGTATGCATAGCACAAATTCAGTAGAAATGCTAGCCACTCAGCGCTGAAATTATTTTATCCTATGTTTTGCTACATGGTTATTTACTTGCTTGGTGCTTTAATTGTGTTGAGGTAAAAATGGTCAACATGAGCTTTTTGCCGAGTTTCTTTGAGGATAAACCGCATGACAATGCTGTATTTATTATGCATAACGACCACCCTCGGTACTGGGGCGTTCCGATTTAAGAGGTTAAACTTACATTTACCATTGATCCAGATTGTTATATGGAAAACAATAATTAATAAACACATTCATTGCAATTGCATACTAATTTCTTTTAAAAATTTCTTATTGTCTTCTGATTTCAGGTGAATTTGCTGCTCAGTTAATCACACTTGTCTGGCTCTCGATCATAAGGACTGGAGTTCTGTGTTGTGTTTTGCCCATGTTTGTCCTGATCTACTGCAGGAAGACTTGAATAACAATCATAGCATGGGTTTTCATGAAATTAAAACAGCCATTGTGCCAAGACTTTCCCAAACATATATTAATTTAAAAATATTTACTGTATTTTTTCAAACTTACAGTTATTTTATGATAGTATATTGGACAATATCTCCTGGTCTTTAAAGCTTGTTCCATTTTAGATGTGCTGATATATTTTAATTAATTTTTTTCTTTTCTGCCCTGAGTGTAGGTTTTAGCATTGATGTTTCCACTGAGATTAATACCAGAGATTTGCGTCTTCTACGGAGAACATGGACCACTGACTGTATTTATGGATGATGTAAGAGTTTTTACATTTTTTGTGAAAGTCACTTGAAACTTCCAAAGGAGAATCTTTTTTAAATCTTTTTTTTTACAATTAAAAAGACTTTCACAATGATTCACATGCATTTGTTATTCTTGTGGATTTGCGATTATTTATACAAAAATTTCAGTTCATGGTGAAAGAAAGAAAATGTTCATTAGTAAATAATTTTTTTAAGTTTTTTTGAAAAAAGAAGTAAACTTTGATATGAGCCCCTAAGAACCATACCGGGCTATCCTGCAGTTTTTGAGCTGAGGATCGGCATGTGCAGAAAACTGAGATCTACATTTCCTAAATGAGCCAACCCAATCTACCCACATGGATTGTTCATACAAAAACGTCCTCTCTGCCCTTGTACATATGCACTACACTGCCTTAGCCATAGTGGACCATCCCACAACTTTTCCATAATTCAGTGTAAACATGGCAGCTAGGTATCTCACTGATGAGGAACTGCTTGCTATGATTGATGATGCTGGTGAAGTGGAAGATGAGAGAGACCCAGAGTTTGTCCCAAATGAATCAGAAGATGATGGTTCCACTTTACCTTTCACTTCAAATTGAAACAGAAGGGCTTCCAAAACCTGCAGAAGTGCATAATGTAATTGTACATATCTTGAGTTTTTAACATAAGCGGTGTTTCTAGTTCCCAGATACTCTAGATGACACAGGAGGCTGGCAACTTTGAGTTCCATTTTCTCAAAAGTTCCCCAACATGGGTTGGCCCAGTATGGCTCTTAGGGGCTCATATATCTGTCAGTCTTAATAACATCTTATCATTTTTGCACTGTTTTTCAAAAGTTCGCGCAGTTTTTTTTTAGAAAGTTATACCACACAGAACACTGTTTGGGCACTTGCAAGGTTGTTCAGTTCAGTGCATATCTTGCTTAATAAAAATTTAGCTATTTAAAAATGCTAAATAGAGAAAGTCACTCAGGGAAAAATTTGTGTTACATTCCAGTGTTGTGACATTAGAGATGAAAATGCTTGGACAAAAAAATGATGTAAGACTGTTAATGTTTTACCAGTGATTCCAACATACTTCTCATGTTCCTCTGTTGAAGCTTTTTTTTGTACTCTGTAGAGTTGAATTTAAGCATGTAATTTCAATTGTCATGGGTTTCTGATGTTACATTATTGTCTCATTACCAACGGGTTTTAATTTTACAAACCTTTAGTGATGACCACTTCATGGGTTGTAGTCGGTTACTGCAACTTTGCTTGTCATGCTGCTTGTGTTGATATATGGTTTATGACTTGGCCTTGTAGTCCCATGGATGGACTTTCAATTTCCTGGTCGGACAGTTACCATTGTGCAGCATCAGAACATCTCTTTAGCATAACCAAACGTCTTTAACCCCTTCATGCTGGCTGGATCAAAAGAGATCAGATTTTACATTCTAGAGCAATAAGAACACCCTACATGGGGTCTTTTGGCATACGATTTATTACTTTCTCAAAAAATGACCTATATTGTACAAAAATGTCAATATTACCCAGTTTTATTGATTTCTTCAGCTGCTTTATGAACATATAGGCTGTCCCCAATCAAATTCAATCCATTTTCATGGAAAATAACTTTAGGTTCACGAGAAGAGGTCAAGGCAAGGAAAAAAGGTGGTTAATGGGAATCGTGAATGCATTGGCAAGTCTGCGTATTCAGGACAGAGTTTGGAGTGGAGTAAATAAAAAGAAAAAAAATCTGTGTCCACGGAGGAAGACATCAGTTAAAACTTTTTCAAATAGCCTCTATGAAACTCTCAGACATAAAGGTAAGCTTTCTGTTTATTATTTTTTAAAAAAGCTAATTCTTGTGTGTTAGAGAGAGAGAGAGAGAGAGAGAGAGGGATTGGAGCAACCCTTGCTCAACAACCGCAAGCTCGGCTGGTCTCTTTATATTATTAAAGATGAAGAACACTGAAATGCAATTTCTATGATTGAGAAAACACTCCAAATTTTGAGAACTGGAGTTTCAGGCGTCGCAAACAATGTCATCAATTTGCATGTTTCAGTGCAATAGCAAAAAATAAAGGAATACTATTCTCTCACTATTTTTGATGGGTGAGACTCCTCCCTCGAATAGACTTCCTGCAGTTACCGCCCAGCAAGCCAAAGAAATTGCAGCGATTGAGCATGTCACAGCTTTCTGCTATCACTTCCACTACAGCAATAGTATGACGGTGTATTAATTTTGTTACTGTTTTGTGTCTGTGTGTGCGCTCGTGTGTGTGTGCATGAGTGAATATGTGTGTACAATTGCCTGATTATACATGTGTGCATTAATATGTTTATACATGTACTCAGACACGCATGCTCATACAGAATATATGCTGTATTTGTTGTTTGACTGGGTCTCATGTCTTTTCAGATTTTTTTTTTTATCATTCTGCGGTGCGAGATGAAAGTAATGACTGATTGAAATTGTATTCCTAAACTATTAGCATTGAAGAGCACTCCTGATAAGGCTTTTTCATTCTTTCTGAGCTAAGAGAATGAATACCAGCCAAGTAGTTTCCTGCGTTAAGCCACTTTCACACCAGATGCGAAACAAATTTTTTGCACGACAGATTACATTCAAAGTCAATGCATTGACTTTGAATGTAATCTGTCGTGCGAAAAATTTGTTTTGCATCTGGTGTGAAAGCAGCTTTAGGCAGTAAGAGCTTACAGAGTTAAAAAGTGTCCAGCTGCACAGAGACCAGGAACCGAAAGGCCCTCAGTCTGTGTTGCTGTTTCATGCGATTATGAGCATCAGAAATCATTGCAAGAATTAGCATAAGGGCATTTTTTGCTGCGTACTGCAAGATTAGATAACTGTAAGATTGTGGTGGTTTTTGAGATGGCAGCAGGTGTTAAATACTAGCATGCCTACATGTATACTGACCAAAAAAGAAACGCAATTACGTAATCCGGTGCCAAATTTCGACAAACCCATTGAGAAAGATGCTTTTGCTCTGAGTTATTTTTGGAGGTGAGTACTTCTACTATACAAATTTTCACGGTCACAGCACGTATTCTGGAGCTGTATTCCATTTTCTGGAACCAAACAATCGGCAGCGCTTGGGTTCGGGTACTACCATTGTCCTAACACTCCCATTTTTGTTTTGAGTTCCTTGTAGACACCGGGGCCTATAAAAGTCAGACCAAAAATAAGTAAAGATCAGACGGGTTATGATGCCACGACTAACAGAAGTTCAAGGAGAACACGCGATTGGGATCCTACAGGCCGGAAGTCGGGTAGATAGAGTTGCCTGTCAATTCGGCGTGCATTCTGCGATAATTAGTCACCTCAGAACCAAGTTTAATGTGACTAGACACACGGCCGATTGCCCCAGATCTGGTAGGCCATGTGATACGACTCCAGCATCTGACTGTCGTATCATGACCGACCGTCTGCTACAGACCGAACCAACCTTCATTTTGTTGAAGGAAATCTCAACGCCGTCCATTACCGTGATGAAATTCTCCGTCCAGTCGTCCTTCCATTTGTCCGACGTCACCAACTGACTTTCCAACAAGACAACGCGCGTCCGCACGTGGCGCATCTGGCACGTATCTGTATGCAGTTCCTTCGGGCCGAAAACATGCAAATCCTTCCCTGGCCAGCATTCTCCCCAGATCTTTCACCTATAGAACACTTGTGGGACATTCTAGATCCGGAGATGTCAACCACCGCCAGCTACAATACATCAGCTAAGACAAGCACTGACTGAAGAGTGGAACAGCGTTCCACAAGCAACAATCAGACGTCTGGTGATGTCTATGAGATGGAGGTGTGCCGCCGTGTGCAACGCTAAATGGGGACATTCGAGATACTGATAGTGTCATTTGTGTTTCGTAATGTCGAACTTCACCTTCTTAAATAAAAGCCAACATGGCGATATTCCAACCCGATTTTCTGTTATATCTATTGTCTGAGATTCCCTCTTTCATTTAATACCAATGAAGTATTGATTAATAACAGTTACACTCGATAAAATCAAGAAATAGAAAATTGGGGTTTTTTCTTTTGGTCAGTATAGTTTACTGATTGGACTCTTCAGAACTGACTGCGATTGGAAACACCAAATGTATGTTTAAAAAAACAACTCTCACCTCTTAATCAAAGTATTTTTATGACTTCACCTGATCATGGGTTTTGATTTATTTGTTAATCTTCTTGGGGTAAAATTTGACTCCAGTTTAGCATGGTCAGCTTACATTAGTGCTCAGATGCGAACAGTCTTGTAGGTGGGGCACTATTTCTGAAAAAAGATCTGGTAAATTTAAATTAATTTTGCCCAGTACTACTCCACCTTTCTGTGGAGTGTGTGTGTGCATGTGTGTGCCATAACATTGCGATGCAAAAAAAAAAAAAAAAAAGATCATGTTTGCTGCAGAAAGCCACGTCATTCAGATGACCATTCTATCAGCTTACATAAACCATGCACAAAACTGCATGCCCAGTTCAAGGGCAAACACTGACATACACAAGGCTTAAAACATTAGCTATTTCTAAATGTGCAGTTTACTGATATGAAAACTAGCTATTAGCAGCATGACCTTCATCATATCTGTTTGTTTCTGGTCTGCTGCAGTGGAGCAGTGGTCTGAGGTGTGATGAGTGTTAATTTGATCAGGGCGACAGTGTGGTTTCAGTGGAGGGAGATGGAGGTGTGAACACAGCTCTGTTCTGCAGGTCAGTCTTCCTGTGTACCTCTGCTCTCGAAAAGCTGAACATATATGGCTGTGAGTGGAAAATCACCAGACCACCAAAGCACAAGGGAGAGAGACACATACTCATGGTGAATAAGATGATATTTGCTGAGAAAATATGCACAACAATGTCTTGGGCAAAATTAGGGATACAATTAGTGAACCAATCTGTATGTGGAAGATGATAATACTTGTGCGAGCTTCTAGACTGTCATAGCTCAAATGCAATAGGTTCACAGTATAAATGTGGCTGCAGTTATGGAAGATTGAATATTGTAATGTGGCATTCTGAGCCCCTCATTGGGCAAGAAAAGTATTTACTTTAAATAACAAAATATACGACCTGCAAAATATTTTGTATCAGTTCATCAGTGGGTAAGACAGTGCATTATTTTTCATCCAGATGCATGAATGGAGCTGCTAGCCCCATTCTACCCTGTAGTAAATAGCTCACCTCATCAAGATTGCACATGTGATTAGAACATTCTAGAGCTGATGTAATAATCATGGCTCTGCTGGTGATTGACTGTCGTAGGGCTCTCGGAAACTATCATAGAATTTTACTGAACATTTCAAAAGATCTGTCGCTCAAACACGTACTATGAAAAAGCCAGCACAAGAAGGAGAGGTCACATGACTGCATACATGGGTGGTCCTGTGGTACTGAGAAATGAAGCCACGCCTCAATGCAGCCCCCTGCAGAAAGTGACCTTATTAGGTAAAGCTTGGACAGGCGCCGACTTCAGTGGGGGTGACGAGTCAGTTACTGTGGCCTGAGACAGGAAATAACAGCGTGATGTTGAATGTGAGCCTCTGTGATCAAACAGAGCAGCGATCAGAATCTACGGTGGACAGGGCTGAAAGATGGTTAACTCGTGTTCTGCTTCAATATCATTTAGCGATTCTAATTATGTCAGATTAGGAAGTTTTCATCCGCAGTATCCAAACATCAAAGCTTACTGTACCTAAAATATGTCTTCAGCTGCCGGCAACAATGATCAGGTCTTAAATTGTCCATGAAGCCTCAAGATAAAGGGCCAGTTTCACAGGCCCAGATACGCCTGATCCCTCAGAATAACCTTTTTATAGCAGTCATCGTCCCAGATTTGTATGGTATCTGGGTTTGGCTTGATGCATTTATCCTGCTAAATCCATAGTCCTACTTTGTGTAATGGGCCAAGAATAAATATCATTTGTTTTTCTGAAGGCGACACACAGATACATACCCTTACATGCTTTTTTCAAATTCATGATAGAGACAGTGCTCAAACATACTTTTGTTAACTCCAAACTTGAGCAGCGGAGGTCTGGCCTGTTTGCTGCAAGCAGGTTTACATCTCTGACTGCAGCCCACCATATGACTGATACGAACTGCTCAGCTAAAAGAGAAAGATTATCTTCAGCCGCAAACAGTCTAAGTACCCGAGGCTATTTATCACAAAGGCAAGACTTTTATTGCGTTGATTATGAGAAATTTCATTGTAAATCTCTATTGAAAAGCATAATACTATTTAATATCTTGTTCAGGTGTATTGATGCAGTATATCTCACTGGCTGTGATGCACTATAACTGGACAAAGGTAGAAGAGGCAACTCCAAGCTCCAAACTAATTAAAAAAATACACCATTCATCCTGACTGAACCCTGACTGAACCCTAAAATGAATAAAAAAAAAAAAAAAAAAAAACAGGACCTTCCAACTGCTTTTCAGGAAAATTCTTCTTTTCTGTTGTTGTGAAACAGTATTTGCGCTATCAAACCTGGGAGGCAGCCCTGCACAGACACCCACAGATACAGAATAAGTGCCCTACATTCCTATTTTTGGTCCCACCAGTTATCTTAGATTCAATTTTCTTCATTAACTAAGTGGATTGACTCCTGCACATAGGGCCTGCAAAATCCTGAGGACCCACCTGCAGTCTGAAGATGAACATTTATCTGAGTGACTCAGGCAATTAAATTCTGAAGTTGGAATAAAATCCTGAAACTGATTGGCCTATGGCTGTGCATCCCTGACTAAACCTGCTGATGTGATGGCCTGTCTCGCAGACCAGGTCCGAATTTTCTGATATAAATGATTACTTCTTAAAAACAGTAATTTTTCAATGATTAAACGTGGCTATTGTGTGTTGAATGACCTGCGCCCTCAGGATATGTCCAGGAAACTATATTGTCTAACATCTTCATGAGTTCAAACCTTCAGCAGAGTGGGCTCAAAGGTCCGCCCCTGTTTTTTTTTTTTTTTTTTTTTTGAGAGGAAGTGCGCAAGTCAGTGCCAGTTTCACAAAGCTTGAGCATTTCCTCTGAAAACAGTTTTTGATGAGGTTTTCTGTTTAGGCAGCTTTTTGTGTGTTTATAGCTGTTTGATCATCGCTATAAGATGTAGAGGTGACCTTTGTACAATAATTTTTTTTTTCAAGTAAAAAGGACAAACATCCTTCCTGCTCTCTCTCTCTCGCTCTCTCTTTCTCTCTCTCTTTGTTTCAGTTTGTGTGTGATTAATAAAAATCTCATGAATACAAACTTTTTTTAATATACTAGGAAAAGTACTGACCTTCACCTCTTTTCTCAGAGGCCAAAACTGGCAATTTATGCATTGCCCTATTTAAGGCTTTATAATTTATGATTTGAGCATCATAGAGAGCAGGAAAATCACTTGAATGAAACAAGACACTTCTAGCATTTACAATACAATCTTATTTCAGTTTATTTTCCTTATGTTAGTATAGAATAAGGGCTGCAAAGACAAAAAAAAAAAAAAAATCAAAATTCAACATTTAAGTTAAAAAATACTCCAAAACCCCCTCCAAACACCAAAAAAAAACCTTTTTCTCTTCAAAAAAACCCAATGTGACTAACGAGCTACAACAGTACCATGGCAACTGCAGAAAAGAAAAACCCTATATAGCAAACTACATGACTAAAATATTACAAACAACAGTACTTACACATTGAGGAGACAAACTCCCAATAATAATTATATGGCTTCCTCCTCTCAAAGAATCAATGCACTCTGCCTCAGAAAACCCTATACAGCCTTATCTTATTTGGACTTGCTCCTGGCATCAATGTCTGTATGATGGGTAAATAATGTAAACATTCTCTCAGGTTGCGTGTTTCAGAGGGCTCACGTAATTCAAATGTGCGCAGCTGAGAAGATGCAACCTCACTTGCTGTTCTGCCCTAGCTTCTATTCTTTTTCTGGAGGCCCAATTCATTTTTTCAATTATCATTGGAAAGTTCATGCTGTCCTCTTGGATGAAATGCTGGTCGATGAACAGATAATTCCCGAGAAAGTGTAATGCGGACATGAACTACAGCTGTGCTTGAGGCGGGAAAACTAGGCAGTTCAATGTGAGCAGGTATTAATCTGTTAGTATTTCTAGACTTTGATAAGGAGACTGTAGTTTTCAGGATTAAATTTCTGAACCCATGAGGTTGTATGATATCAGCCTGCCGATCCACCATCTTCACCTCGTGGCGGCATAAATGACATGAGTGTCCAGCTCCTCTCTCCTCCTGGGGCTCCTTCTGTTCTGAGCGAAACTCAGCGCAGCGTAGTTCAGTGTGTTGGGGTCTTCATCCTTGAGAGGAGAATTTGCCAAAACTACTGAGACAGGTACGTATGTCTACCACAAAAAACAAAATCTCACTCGAGCATTATTCTATATGATTTTTATATTTTTATATTGCTTTCATTGTCAATAATAATAATAATAATAATAATAATAATAATAATAACAATTATTATTTATGTATTTATTTCAGTAAAAAAGCCTAGGCTATCAGATTTGAGCATACACTGTGTAGTGTGAATATATCTGGGCCATAAAATAATTTTAGCTCTCTGGCTCGACACAGCAATGGGCATACGGGAGGGACCGTCAGCTTTTATTTGCTCTTATTAACCTCCGCCAAACGAAGTTGGCAGGAGGTATATGTGATCGGTGCCGTTTGTTTGTTTGTTTTTTTTTGTGAACAAGATAACTCAAAAAGTAAAAAACGGATATCTCTGAAATTTTTTGGGCGGGCTGGATGGACCCTTTTGATTTTCACCGCGATCAGTCAAACAATATGGCAGCCATCTTGAAATCGTATGACGTCTGATAACTGAACTTTGCTCCCACTCACCAAGATTTAAACTGTGCTGCTTTGGCTGAGGTTTACACTTGAGGAGTGCCTCTAGTTTACATTTATATTTTTAAAGCGTCAACCCTGTCAGAATATAGTGCCCCTATTCAAACGCCTGCACATGTACACTGTATATTACACACACTATGTTTGTATGCATAGTACATAATATATGAAAAGACTGGAATGGCTCACATAGCAATACACTAAATTAATGCATGATGCAGTCTTCATATCCTACATTTATCCAAATAGATGTTTACTGAATTCATTCAGGTTAAGTTGCCTTTTTGCCTCCAGATTGTGTTGCTCCAGCATCACTAAAGCCCGGACAACATAAGCCAAAGAGCACAGTACATACAGGAGGCTAAATGGTGAACAAACAGTGATCTTACCTGTTTGTCAGTGGAATTCTGCTGGGATGTCTGTCCTGTAATTCCAGATATAGAGGAGGAATGACATAAACACAATTCAATTACGCAATTTAAGTTTGCATCAGATTTCCAGTTAAATCCAGCCAGATCATTTTAGGTAAGACTGGTTACAAAGGTTAGGATTGTGTAATGCCGTTCAAACTTCATAGCAGCTGCACAGCTTCAGAGAAGTACAAACCAGGTTAAGAAAATAGCAATTCTCTCCAGTATTTGGTTCCAATCACTTTCTGATTTACACTATCTTGGGCTAGGAGGTTGTACTAAATGGTGCAGTCAGCTGACCAATTTGGCTGCACCCCTCCCATTGGCCAGATATAGTATTACCTCAATTAGATGGATTTTTTTGAAAGCAGTTGAAGGGTTTATTCCTCAAAAACCATGTTGTGTTCATTTATACCTGTATGTGCACCTCTGCAGATTAAAACAAATATCACTATTAACTGTATCGCATTCAGTCCTCCCAGAACACAGAGAATCAGCAAAATGGTGGAGGGTCCATTTCCTTCGCTATCTCCTGCATGCAAAATAGATATAAAGGGTCACCGGTGCATGTTCCACTGGTCATAGCTAGCTGATGCTCACCAACATAATGGAATTATAGTGATGACTTAGCTGCATGTGATCTCTCCATATAATCTTACGTTATAATAATGTTAAACATGCACTCAGTTCGCATTGCTTAGAACTTTGACTGATAAATAGGATCATGTGTTTCATGTGTTTCATTCTTTTCATCCTTAACATTTAAGGAACATCAAATGCAAGTTTTACATAAACAACAAAACAAAAAAGCAAGCAAATTCATGTTTTAAATGGAGGCAATGTTGGTTTATTTTACTTTGAAGAATGCAAACAGTTGAGCTCAAATACGAAAGTCAAAAATGCAGTTGTTTTCCAGCAGGAAAACAACTGTGTGATCCTACCTTCTTTTGGTACTGTTGGTGCCACCTGCCCTGTTTAAGATTAAATGGGAAATCTAATGTTAGGAACAAAAAAACAATATTAAATTAACTTTTGATCAGACAAACTCACCAGCTATAACGTGAAATACCCCAGCATGAGCAGTAGGAATAAATTAGCTATAAACACTGGCAGTTCATACCAATAATTATCATGGTTATATTTTTTGTTAAAACAGATTAAATAAACTTAAATTTAATTAAACAAAAAAAAATTCAAATAATATTCATTTACAGATGCATTATGGGTACTCAGATTGCCTGAGTGATGGTCAGTGTTCGCTAGTTCATTCTGTATGTAAAAATACGCTAAATGAATCTCAGAAACAGAAAATTATGTTGATTCATCCATCCTCACTAGCTTAGCTTTTCAATATTTTTGTTTTCGTAATATATTTTAAAATGTGCAGTTGGAGGGCCTATTAAAATGATAAGTAAGAATATAAATTATAGCTATATACACAACATTAAAACATTTATTAATTTTTTTTGTTAAACCAATAGTAAAAACTTCCAAAAATGCATAAACCTACCCAATTATTTTTGATTCTATAATAACAAATAGTTTACATATGCATCATCTAGTAGTGATATGAACGCAAAAGTTCCATGAGGAAAAAAATTACAGAAAAAGATTTTTTTTTTTAAAAATTGTAAGTTTCAGAACAACCTTATAAAATTCCTGTTTTTGATTTCTTATAAATCTGTCTACAGTTGAGTTGTTTTCTCCTTTACAATTAACAATATATTTAACACTAAACACTCCAAAGCCAAAGTAATCACCTTAAAATTAAGTTAAAATGCTCTCCAATGCAAGCTTGTGACCACTGAACAGTAAAGTAAGAGACTTTGCTGTCTACTTCAACTTGATTGCATATAAATAAAATAGGATAAACTATTATGATGCTCCTGTGGATGTTAGGATTACATGAATAACACTATCTAACCTGTAATATAAAGTAATGTAAAACTTTACCTTCTTGCTGTTCAACCTTCACACGTGTTGCAGGGTCAAACTTCAAAGAATACTCTGCCATATATCCACAGAAGTACAGCCCGGAGTCTGATAAATCCACATTTATAATTTCACAAGTTCTGTTGGTCGCATGCAGTTTTATATGGTCTTGCGTGAAACCATTGTGATATTTAACTGATGAAACATACTGACCATACACTGACATGATGCACAAAGGCACGGAGTCATTCGGCCCATGCCTGAACCAGAAGAAATAGCCGCCAGCACCGTGCGGGAAAGAGGAACAGGGCAGCTTGACGTTGTCCCCACGCTTTACTGCCAAGTTGTGGACATTAGAGAATACAGCTGTGCCGATCAGCCCAGAAACTGGAGAAGAAATAAAACCACTTAACACACATTGTCTGAACTTTTCTCATTACCAGTGCTCGTACTCCACTCCAGTGCTTATAATTAGCGAGAGCGAGAATTCTAAAGAATCCCTTTAGAGGCGTCCAATGACAAAATAATCTGATTAAAAAGCAAGTGGTGCTACATATAGTGTTGCTAAGTAAGTAGAGAAAGATTTGTACTTTTAATTTTGATCAAAGCATTAGTATTACCCCAATGGGCAGGCACTGGATATAAATGCACTTACTTGTACTGAAGAACAAAAGAGCGTCAATGTATGTTCTTGCCATCTTGTGCCATGCTATAATTTGCCAATATCTGAAGGTTTATGTGTGACATACAAATAAACCAATGACTTATTCATAATGAATGGAGCTCAGCAAATGAAAAACCATCGGGGGCGACACAGACTATTTATATCACCACGAAGACCCACCCGCATGTTTCCGGCTGATATTTTGAAACAAGGCCAAAATACATTAAAAAAAAAAAAAAATCAACATTCAGACAAGGGAAGTTGGTCTCAATTGTTAGCCTAGCCCAGTTGTGTTATGATTCTGCCTCGTGTGCTCGTTTGTGCTTGTGCGTTTTCCCCCCCATGCCTCTTGATTTGTGTTTCAGCTCCATTCCCGCGGTCTGACCATTGATTCCCTCTTGCCCTGACTCCTGTGGTGTCGTGTGGCAGCCTTCAGTATGCCTGAGTCTCGTGGTCCAATCACATTTCCTCTTTCGGTTTCGGCTTTGGTATTTCATTCATTGCTTCCACCTGTGCTTAATTCTGGGTCTCGCAAAACTCTGAGTGAATGCATTCTCTGATAGGGCCATTACTAACCTATACTAACCTGCACTTATTTAAGGGTGTGTGTATATAGTGTCACATAGTACTAACCTAATTAACTCGTTAGCGAGTGCGAGTGATTCTAGCTTTTGTAAATTCCTTCCTAAGCTTTCCCTAATTAACTGTGTTTAAAGCTATGCTTTCCTTTGCTGTTCTCATGGTGCTTTTACTCATCAAGTTTAGATTACCTCAATCTAAACTGTCTAGCTTGCGTGATTGTCTTGAGTCATGATTGTTAAATTTGGTTCTCGTGTAATTTGCTTAATCCCAGGTGTTTCTGTTTCAATCGGAGATTGCCTTCCGTATCCCCGCCTCCTCCCATGTGTATTTAAGCTGGGAAGATTGAAGAGACCGTCAGACGGGACTTTGTTTGCTGTTGTTTTTGCATCCTGAGTTTTCCCTAGCCTCGTGTGTTGCTGTGCCCTCATCTTGTCTGCCCCTTGTCTAAGTCTCCCAGTGTTTCCGTCAGTTTAGTTAGGTTCAGTTTTTGTTTTTTCTTAGTCTAGCCACTCCTTGAGTGTGTACTTCTGTTCCCCCTGCCTTGGGCAGTGTACCGTAGTTTCTCCTGTTGTTCATTGCATGTGCACGGTGTTTTGTTTCTGGCCTGTGCGCCTATTTTCTCCGAGTGTTTGTGTCGTAATAAACACTTCTGGATCCTGCGCCTGGTGTCCACCTGACCTTACTCCTTAACAAGTTGTTTGATTGACATTGATTTTTTTTTTATATATAGTAGTTGCCAAAAACAAAACAAAATGAATCTAGAAATAATAATAATAACTAGAGCTGCGCTCAGAGAGCGCAAGTACCTCCGCCAATGTACTCAATGCTATTTTTGCCAGTATTAGCTAGCAAACTCTGTGTTTATGCAGTCCTGTAGTCTTCGCACAAATATGTTTTTAATGTATTTTTGACCTTTTGCATGCCCTTGACCTTGACCTTTGAACTTGACCTCCCAAAGTCAAATCACGTCTTCCTTGAACAATACTAAATCATTCCACCAAATTTGAGGAAAATCCATCCGTAACTTTTTGCGTGATCCTGCTTACACACAAACCAACAAACCAACCAACAGACAAACTGTAATGATCACATAACGTCCTCCAACTTCATTGGGCAGAGGTAATCATAATAAACGCAACAGACGCTCAACATTAGTGATGCAAAATCTGTAATGTCTTATTGCCCAACAAAGAAGCCAACTTGTGCTACTCTGTCTTCAAAAAGAAACTCAAAGCCATGTTCCAATTAAAAAAAAAAAAAAAAACTTTAAAGTTAAACCCCAGCAAGTAAATACACCAAATACCTAAACAGACTGGGTGGTGAGCATTGATATTATGATCTACATTCATTTTCAATGGAAGAAAAGAAGTTCCTAAACCGAATGACACCCAAACTATCGGGTGTTTATCCGCCAAAGGTAAACTAAAAGCCGATTGAAACCATAGTTGAAACGAGTCTTGTGGAAACCAACTTCTGGTATTTCTCTGTTAAAAAATATAGACATAGTGTCAATAAATTCATTAATTTTAATATGTATGATGTTAGACATTCATTTTTGAACACTATATTTCAAAACCTCAATATATAACCTATCATTTACACCAATAAACTCACATCTCATATTTTTGACATTAAATAATAGGGACTACTTGACGGCCTTTATCTCAAAATTAGATCAGGTGAGTTTAGCCAGGTTTTCACAGGCAGGGTCACAAATGGTTTTAACATCATAGAATCTGTTCCACAGGTTGGCCATTTGTCACTGAGTGACAATTACAAGAGGGAAATGAAACGAGTGCAGTTGGTTTTCTTTAATTTTGCATTCATTTCTTTTTAATTTGCACAGCAAGGTCAAAGGTCAGATGGTGGCACGACAACACTCTTATTGTGTGATGTTGTGACACCCTGGTGCCCAAAGATGTTAAAAGGGCATCAGGGGAGTGACACAATAAAGACAGACCCAAGTGCAACCTAAGGCTACCTGCCAGTGAGGCGGGAAACTGAGGTTTAAGTAAACAAAGGAATGTTAGCCAACTAATGTAAACCAGGTGTGCTAATTAGAAGGGAGAACAGAGGTGATAATTGAAGGTATTACAGATGTCAGCCCTGTGTGTTGAAGCCCTCTCCTCATTGCCTGGCTAATATTTATCCCAGAGACTGTAATTATCTAAAAGGTCACTTTTGTCTCATTCTCTGCCTCATGTTCACTATACTGTACATTGAATCAAAATTATTGCCTAACAGACATGACCAAATACATTAAAACCTGCAGTGCTGCGTAGTGATACTGTGTAACTCTCATTTCATTTTGAATAAAAATAAAATGTATGAAAACAATGTAGTTGAACAGTGATAAATATCCTGGTCTGCAGTGACTGGCCTACTGGTCACCACATAATGATGTCGTACATCTGATTTTGTGAGCATTTTTGCCCGCTTAAAAAAGAGGAAGAAATAGTCTTAAGAGGACTTGGGCCTATTTGCAGCACAACGCTAATGCTACTGACTTCAGAACCATGGACAGCTCTGTAGAATTTTCTTTGCTGTGATGTCACATATTCACCTTTACCTCAAGCCATGCCACCAGTGGGAGGGTCATTTGTATGAGGTTGTGCTCGGGGATATTTGGTATTTTCCTGTAACATAAGGCTATTTGCGTATGACTTGCGAGAGCCACGTCAAAACTGAAGCGCAACCTATTTCCTAATTTCATCGATAGTAGCCGACAAACACGTGCCCAAAATGGACGGCAGCCATGCCTATTGTGAAAAATGGAACAGTGTTATGTAATTGGGGGTGTTAAATTTATCATGACTGTATTGTGCATAATTATCGACGTAAAATTAGTGTTATAACTTGCAGGCATATGTTTAACATGGATAATAATGTACTTAACTGTGGAGCCTGTGTGACTTTGCTCACAAGCAGCTCAAACCCACAGTAGGCACATATTCAAGGGTATGACTGAACGGGACTGAAACATGTAACATTTGGTGGGACTCGGTTATCTGCTAATCAGCACAATAAAAGTGATGAAAACTCAAATATTTGCAAAATATGTTTAAATTTCACTTTTATTGTCTTATATTGGCTTGAATAATTTATTACATGTATATTGACATCGGTTGTCATCCAACCAGATTATGACTTTGACTTTAGAGGTAGTTGTATGTACAGGTGCTGATGTGTGTGTGTGTTTGTGTGTGTGTATGTGTATTGGGTGCATAGTCACAGTATACCCACCTACAGACAGTGACAAAAAGAATGAGTGAGAGAGATAGAGAGGGTGTAAGAGGGAGATAGAGAGAGGTAGAATGAGAGAGAGGGGGAGAGAGAGCCAGAGAGAAAGAGAGAAGGAGAGAGAGAGGTAGAGTAAGAGAGGAAGAGAGAGAGAAAGTGGAAGGGAGGGAGAGAGAGGTAGAGTGAAAGAGAGAGAGAGAGAGGGAGGGAGAGTGAGAGAGGTAGAGTAAGAGAGGAAGAGAGAGAGAAAGGGTAAGGGAGGGAGAGAGAGGTAGAGTGAAAGAGAGAGAGGGAGGAAGAGAGAGAGAGAGAGAGAGAGAGAGAGAGGGAGGGAGGGACATGATGTCTCAAATGGGCGCATGCTGTAGAAACCACAATAGCTGAGCACACAGGTTTAGTTTTTTGTCAGAGGCCAGAGGCTGAAACCAAACTTCAGAGGAATCTGCACCTACAGCACCGTGCAAACCCCCCCCTCCCCCCAGTACAGCAGGCAGGTCTCAGGCTGTTTTCTCAAAGGGTAAGAGGGTATAAACAGGAAACGGAAACATTACTGATCCACACTTAATACTGACAATACCCCACTCCTTAACCCTTTCGCAGGCACAGCGACATTTTTGTCGTTTTAACCAACGTGTTTTATAAAGTCTTCTTTAAATTCCCGATTGCGGGAATTCCCTTGTTAGTTACGCTCATTACCATTGGCTGTCTCTCAGGTCACCCAGCACTGTATTTTTAGCCGTGAACGAGGCATGGGATTTCCTAAAAACGCTAAATCTGAGACTACTTCGGTCAAATTGTGGGACATGTGAACATGGCATCGATTTAGTACAAATAGCCGGCATTCTAGCCGTGTTTCTAAACGTAAATACAACGTGGATGAAGTTTTTGCTTTATTGAATGACTCTGACGATAAGTTTGAATATCCAGAGAGCGGGAGTGACTTGGATCCAAACGATTTTAGCGATTCTGGAGAGGATTAAAACATAAAAACATCAGTTATGGGAAACTTATTATGAGATTTGGTGTTATTTTATTGTTATTTTGAATAACAATCATATTTTGGTAAAAACCCAAAATTAATCCGTCCGTGGGGGTATGCATCTGGGCCAAAATTTGCCTGCGAAAGGGTTAATGCAGTGTTCAATGGAGATTAAAAATCATTCTAAGGGTTTGGATGTATGGCTGTGTGTCTTTGGAAGTGTGTGTGTGTGTGTGTTTTGAATAGACACTCTCTCTCTGTGTCTCTCTCTCTCTGTCCTCTTTAGTTTCATTTAAATCGATTCTGCTCCGCACCTCGCTCAGCACAGAGTACAATGCACAATGGCCAGAGTACATGCAACATATCAGCTTAAGGATACTGCTACGTTTCAGTGCATTCAATTAAAAGTACATTAAAAGTATTTAGAAACATATGGATGCTTAAATCACATGCAATCAGAAGATATGTCATCCTAATTAGCACATTTTACAATACACTGACATTTAACGATAATTACCCATCGTGCCTAGATGTCAAAAGACAATAATTTTCAACAGCAGGTCCAATGTTGCATAAGTTCATTGCTTTCTCCTATTTATACATAGATGATTTAATATTTAAACAATCTTAGAAATAATTTTTAATGTTGGAAACCAAATAAAAAATGCAGCACTTTTTATAATTAATTAATAACTATATGGCGTTTATATGTTGGGACATTTGAATCAAAGTCATGCTGCACTAGCAAACCCTTCTGTACCACACATGCTCTCTGGGACCCACCTCATACAGTCACTCCTGTGACCTATAATGTAAGAAACACAGCTCTAGACTGTAGCCGCTGTGAAGACCTGACAGGTGTCTCAGCAGGAGATGTATGAACATGTTAGAGTCTGTTTTTACTCTGTCACTGCTAACAGGAAGCAATCTGCCCCTGAGTCACTGTGTCAGAAAATGTACCCAGTTCTTCTGAAGCGCACAACACACCACCAACATCCCAATTCAATTCAATTCAATTCCAAAGAAAACTTAATGAGAATAAAAGTTACTTGTGTGATTCCAGTTCTCCCAAAATGAGAATTAAATTCTAAAAGACATTTCTTCTGTGCCACAAACAGAACTCTGAGAAGAGGTGCGACATGGCGGATGGCAAACTATATTTTTATAATTACAGGTAAAGGAGGATAGAAGCAAAGAATCTGAGGATGAAATAGTAACAGTACACTGCTGAGAACCAGGCCCTTTTTGGCCCTGATGGCCCTCCATAGCGATCTTGTTCCAGAAAACTGCACTGCTCCTCTGCCAGCTCCTGCTCGCTGAGTGGAAGAGTCAGCTGCACTTCCAGGAAGTGAAGAGTGCAAGACGAACAGCCAGAAAATGGTTCCTCTGCAACTGGAATTGCAAATCGCTCTCGCCCATTGTGTAAAGTCCCATCTCTACTGGGCAGCCAGCAGTAACAGATCAGATGAAATGACTTTTTTCATCCTTTCATCAACAAGTCATGCAGTTTGTTCAAAGAGACCAGACCAGTTTTGACTGGAGAGAATGGAATGGCCAGCATGTTGCACACCACTCTATTGGATCACTATGATATTTTCTGCCATGAAGCTCAGATTTGTGGAGTCCTGCACTGACGGTCGTCCCTACGGAAGTTTTGAATTTTACCTTTCATATAATATGAAGGATATAACCCCACTGTCCTCCACTGAAACATCTTACAACTGCGTGATCCAAGTGTCACTCACTCATTTTGTTTTGTAGTTCTAACCTTTCACTCTCCCATATGTCTTGAACCTTTCATTACAGACCTTCAGCACAGTGACTTAAATAATTTTACTTTGTGTACACAGTTTTATTATATATTTCCAAATAAATGATGAACTCAGGTAATCATCTTTGATCAAGGCTGCAGGACCAGTGGATCTCCTCGGAATTGAATTCTCTCACCATCCTAGTTCACCTCTTCCATACTTCAAAAAAGATTTTACTTACATCCTTCAAAATTTGGCAAACACCATTGAACCTGATAGGGCACGTACTAAAAGTGCACTTCTTTTTTTCCGAAATTATCTTTATTGAAAGACAGCCACATGTAAGAACACAGATCTTCAAGCAACTATGATTTAAAAGGAAAATGGTGAATCCCGTTATTTTGTATGTCTCCCTTATGGTGTATATTGTAATGTCCACCAATGCTGAGAGGAAATAACTTCAAGAACTCATGGAGATACCTGTGATGGAGATTAATTTTAATGGAATTCACTGTCGGTCTTTAAATCTCATATCAGAGTAAATCGTCTCTCTCTGCACTTCCCTCTTATTCCTCCTCTCTTTGGGTTTCTTGGAGGAGAAAGTTAAAGCAGCGTAATGCATCGTTTCCTCTGGAGTCTAAAACGAAAAGCATTGCGTAGTAAATTAGATTACTTTTCATTCCGTTTATCATTCAAGAATGTATTTACCAGAGAAGGTGTATTTTAGCTTTCAGGAAATAACACAGAATTACGTTTGTACCTGTACACTTGACGTGTCTCGACTGGACTCTTGGGTATTTGATACGGCCCCTGTTTGAGTAAAATAAAAGGGAAATTGCCTAATGAATTTCTCTTCCATGCATTTTCAAATATTGATACCCAACTACCTGAGATAAACATATAAAACAGTATTGCTCAATTCCGGTCATGGGGACCCGCAACACTACACATTTGTGTTCGAGCTCAGCAATGGCACGATTCAGCTAATCAGCTAATCCTAGACCTCACTCTCCTGGTTAGTTGAATTAGGTGTGATTATGTTGGGCTGGTGCAATCGCACAAAATACTTTGGCTACCTTTTGAGATAAGAAACACCATTGAAGACGATTTTCAGGGGACTGAATTAAATGTAAATAACACAGAGACAACTCTCAATGTAGAAACTGATTGTCATAATTGTCTTAAGCATAGGGGATCGAATAGTAAACATTTTATTTTCATTTTTTTATTTTGGCATTCAAACTGGATCAGGTCCGGAGAAAAAAATGACCGACAAGGTAATGTTAGTTTTCTGTATAGTTTCATTACAGCTTGTTCTGTTTGTTGTGTTTTTTTAGATTGTTCAACATTGATACATAAATTTATCAAGGTATTGTTTTCTCCATGTCCAGGTAGATCCATAAATCCAGCAATAACTTAATTGTAAAACATTGTTCTTAATTAGAAAGTTTAATGTCTTTAGGCGGTGTTTGTCGATTTCGGACACCTAATTCAATGAACCAGGAGATTGATGATTTGTATAAGCAGATTAACTGAATCACCCCATCGATGAACTGGAACACAAATGTGTAAGGCTGTCGCTCCCCAGGACTGGAGTTGAGAAAAACTGATCTGAATATATTTTCAGAGTTCTCTGCTTTTGTCTGATTCCTGAACTGCTTTAATCTTTAAGTGCATTTAAAATCTCTCAGGTTTTATGCTCGACAAATTTTTGACAGGAGACAACCACGGTAAGCTAAAAAAAAAAAAAAAAAAAAAAAAAAGTGTTTTCCTATGGAGACAAGCCAAAGAACCCTGACCTCTGAGAGTGTTTTTTCTAGATCACACAAAGGTAACTGGGTCTCTTACCATCAGAATTCAAACTGCTTTTTCTCCACATCAGCACGAGGGCAACATTCAGGATCACACTCAACAACAAAGCTCCCGCTAAGCAATAAACAGGGAGATCTTTATATCCTGTCAGTTTAAAAGCAAGATTTAGTAAAATACTCTTTAGAAGTTATACAGTAGTGACTTTGTATACATTTACAAACATTTGATCAAAATATCCTTGCTGAAGATTATAATGCTGATGTAACAAAAACAATGGGTTATATAAAGCCATATTAGCTATAGAGCTATATAAGCTCCTGAACACTGCAAAAGGAACAACATTATATGTACACAAACTTCCAAAACCTGATAAAAATTAATAGATAGCCTATTTATAGTGAAAGTCTGTCCAAGGACAGAATCTGGAAGAGAATATTAAGAAAGTGTTGCAAACAACTGACAAAGTAAATATACTGTAAATGCAATGGGAGACTGTACATGCTGTATTAGGCATGATGTAACATTTAGCCTTGACCACATGCAAAACTTACCAATTAAATAAAATCAACACAGTGTATGATAACTGATAGCAGAAAGACAATGCTTTCAATTTTTCCTTGATTTTTCCTTACCTTCATGATCCACTTTGGTCCCGTTCCCAAACAGGATTTCCCCACAGGCGGCCACAGCACAGTAGTAAGTCCCAGCATCAGAGGGGCTGAGGTTCCTCTTGGGGAAGTTGTAGACACAGCTCTGTGTGGGAGACACAGCCCCAGAGCTCCTCTGGCACTCATCACTCCTGTCTCCATGGGTGTAAATGATTCCTGGAGGGGACTCTCCTGAGCCCTGTCTGAACCAGTACACACTGTGTTCTCCTGCACAGGTCTCAGTGTGTACTGTACACTGCAGAGCCACAGAGTCTCCTGGCTGCACTGACTCAGACTCGGGCTGCTGCACTACTACTGTCCTGCTGTGTGACTCTGGACCTGAAAAATTCAGTTGAATTATGAGAAATGTGATAAGATACAGTATATGCCTGGTTCAATTATTATTTTCCTCTTATTACAAATGAAAGCCACATGTGGGTATTAACACAGTTTTTAAACCTGGTTATTGACTTTGGACAAATTAGACAGCAAATTTAGCTTGTAGATTGGCTGAATAAACAGTTTTCTTTGCCAAACTGAGGCTGTATAAATCTGAAATTCATGATTAATTACTATAAACATGAACATACAAAACAGAGAGAAAATAACCAACTCTACAATCTGAGTAGCACTAATTTCAAACATGAAAATCATAAAGTAAGGGTCACCATTAAAGTAGTTCCATCTCCAAAAGTACTTTGAGTTATGGATGTAACACAGCAGTAGTAAGTCGCTGAATCAAACGGCTCTGTGTGTGATATAGTCAGGTTAAAGATCCCGCTTACTGTCTGAGCACTGAAGCGTTCACTGTTTTTAAACTCATTGAAAAATGTGGCATCAGATGCATATTTTGTTGTTGTTGCTACAAGCTGAGGCTTCTGTCCAAGAGGCTGCTTAAACCAGTGAATGTTGTCCATATACTCTGTAGGATAGGAACACTGTAGAGTCACAGTATCTCCAACCTGAGCTGTTAGCAGTGTGTTCAGCTGAAGAAAGTTCTTCTCAATCACACCATCTGGAGCACAAAAAAGCAGTGTTTCAAATTAACTGACAGTGAGGAAAAAAACAATAGAAAAAGATGAAATCTTGATATAATTACCTTCGTAGCGTAACCAAGAAAAAACATTTTGGATGATGAGTTCAAAACAATCACATACTTACACACATTGTTGAAAAACAGAAGAACAGCACAGAATGCTGCCATCACTGTATCTGAACACATCTCCTCTCCTCGAGACCCTGCTTGTGTCCTCCACTGTTTAACTCACACTGTACTGAAGAGGAGGGCACCAGCTCATAATTTCCAGTGATTAACGGAACAGTGGGAGCTCACATCAGGGGCAAATTTGATTGGCTTTGAATACTGGTAAATTATTGGTTGAGAATAATATACTCATTACAAGAAAATAAAACCAGTGCCATTACACCCATGCTCATGCATTGTGGAATATGTAGATCTAATTTACAGTAAGTCTTTATAAACTTAGAATAATTGCAAATAATAATGCAGAGAAAATTGCTCCACCATCCAAACTGATACTCGACTCTTGACAGGATACTCGAAGCATTCAGAGAGTTTTCAGACCACTTCACTTGTCTCATGTTTTGCTGTGTTTCAACCGTAGAGTAAAATCACATATATTTATTTTTCATCTCAACAGTCTTCACTCAGTACTCCACACTGATAAAGTAAAACTGAGATTTTAGAAATCCTCACAA